>JAZAVI010000254.1:0-172589 GCA_036326025.1 Chrosomus eos
AGCCAGGACCAGAGCAAGAACCTCTCCGCCCCTCCCGGTCTTCGAGATCTCCACCCGGAACCGCTTCTCCCCTCTTCGCGAGTCGGAACGCGACGACGCCGTGATCATCGGCACTTCCATGGTCCGCCATGTCCGTGCTACCTCGGGTAAAGGTAAGGTGCGCACTCACTGCTTTCCTGGTGCTCGTGTTCTTGATGTCGCTGCGCAGGTTCCCGAGATCCTGAACGGTGACGAGCGCGTCGGAGCTGTCGTGCTGCACGCGGGGACGAATGACATCAGGCTGCGGCAGACGGAGGTTCTGAAGAAGGACTACAGGAGCCTGATCGAGACGGTACGCAGCACATCGCCTAGAGCAACGATCGTCGTGTCTGGACCGCTTCCCACGTACCGACTTGGACAAGAAAGGTTCAGTAGATTATTTGCTTTAAATGAATGGTTAATGTCATGGTGTAATGAACAGAAACTGCTCTTTGTAAATAATTGGAATCTGTTTTGGGAGCGACCTAGGCTCTTCCGTCCTGATGGTCTGCACCCCAGCAGAGTCGGAGTGGCTGTTCTGTCGGACAACATCTCCAAGACGCTACACACCATCTGACTAGTAAGTCAAAGTCCAAATCATAGTCTTTGCTGTCCCAACTTAATTGATATAAGTACCAATGTAGAACATTATATAGAAACTGTGTCTATTCCTCGCTTAGTGAAGCCAAACAACAAATCTACTGTAAGATCTAGCAAGAATATTATTGTAATTAAACCAGAAAATCTAAATATCAGTGAACAAAAACAATTTCTAAAGCTAGGTCTTCTAAACATTAGATCGCTCACACCTAAGGCGGTTATTGTAAATGAAATGGTCACAGATAATAATTTCGATGTTCTGTGCCTTACTGAAACCTGGCTTAAACCAAATGATTATTTCGGTCTAAATGAGTCTACTCCACCAGGATACTGTTATAAGCATGAGCCCCGTCTGATCGGTCGTGGCGGCGGTGTTGCAACAATCTATAGAGATATTCTTAATGTTACTCAGAAAACTTGTCATAGGTTTAATTCGTTTGAAGTACTTGTGCTAAATGTTACGCTCTTAGATGTAAGAAAGAAATCCGTATTATCTCTAGCCTTGGCTACCGTATATAGACCTCCAGGGCCATATGCTGATTTCCTAAAAGATTTTGCAGACTTTCTCTCAGACCTATTGGTCAATGTCGATAAAGCAATAATTATTGGCGACTTTAACATACACGTAGATAATACAAATGATGCGTTAGGGGCTGCGTTTACAGATCTATTAAACTCTTTTGGGGTGAAGCAAAACGTCAGTGGTCCCACTCATCGTCTAAATCATACACTAGATTTAATTATATCATATGGAACCGATCCAACCAATATAGATATTATACCGCAAAGTGACGATCTCACTGATCATTACATGGTAACTTGCATAATACGCACTGCTGAAATTTGTCATGTTGCACCACGTTATAGACCAGGCAGAACAATCCTTCCAACCACTATAGATAGATTCTCAAATAGCTTACCTGATCTATCTCAGCTGCTCAGTAAACCCAAACAAACAGATGAACTAGAGGAAATGACTAGCAGTATGAGCAACATTTTCTCTAGTACACTAGATATTGTTGCACCAATTAGATTAAAAAAGATTAGAGAGAAAACTACAACACCATGGTAAAACAGTGCTACGCATGCTATCAAGAGAGAAACTCGTAACTTAGAGCGTAAATGGAAACAAACTAATTTGGAGGTCTTCAGAATCGCGTTTAAAGACAGTATGTCACGTTATAAAAGGGCTCTAAAATCAGCCAGGGCTGAGCATATCCGCAAACTAATTGAAAATAACCTAAATAATCCAAGGTTTTTATTTAACACCGTGGCTAGACTAACAAATAATCAGACATCTCCAGAGCAAAATATTCCGTTACAATATAGTAGTAATGATTTTATGAATTACTTCATTGAGAAAATAGAAAGCATCCGAAACACAATTGTAAATGTACAATCCTCTATGGTGTCTTATGACTCAGCCTCAATTATGGCCCCCCTAGAACAACTACACCGCTTTACAACTATATGACAGGTAGAGCTAAATAAACTTATCATTGCATCTAAACCAACAAGATGTTTATTAGATCCAATACCCACTAAACTACTTAAAGAAGTGTTACCTGTAGTGGAAGAGCCTCTTCTCAATATTATTAACTCGTCTTTATTTTTAGGTCATGTTCCAAAAATATTCAAGCTGGCAGTAATAAAACCTCTCATTAAGAAACCGCAATTAGATCCAAATAACCTAGCAAATTACAGACCCATCTCAAATCTTCCATTTATGTCTAAAATACTAGAAAAAATTGTGTCCGCTCAATTGTGCTCTTTCTTGCAAGAAAATGATATCTATGAAAAATTTCAGTCGGGATTCAGACCGCATCATAGCACAAAAACTGCGCTAGTTAAAATTACAAATGATTTACTTTTAGCCTCTGACCAAGGCTGTATCTCAGTACTAGTTCTACTTGATCTTAGTGCTGCGTTCGACACTATAGATCATAAAATACTCTTAGATCGACTACAAAACTACACTGGTGTTCAGGGACAGGCATTAAGCTGGTTTAGATCGTACTTATCAGACCGTTACCATTTCGTCTGTTTAAATGGGGAAAAATCAAAGATAACATCAGTAGACTATGGAGTGCCGCAAGGATCTGTCTTAGGCCCGCTGCTATTCTCAATATATATGCTGCCACTTGGTAATATTATAAGAAAACATGGAATTAATTTTCATTGTTATGCTGATGACACTCAATTATATATCTCATCACGACCAGATGAAAACACTAACTTATCTAACTTGACAGAGTGTCTAAAAGATATAAAATGCTGGATGACATGTAATTTCCTGCTATTAAATTCAGATAAAACGGAGGTATTACTTATTGGTCAAAAAAACTACCCACAAAATCCCTTACAATACAATTTTAATTTAGAAGGATGTCCTGTTACTTTATCCACCACAGTAAAAGACCTGGGTGTTAAGCTAGACCTCAACTTGACTTTCGAAAATCATATTTCATATGTTACAAGAACAGCCTTTTTCCACCTTAGAAACATTGCTAAGCTACGTAACATGCTATCTGTTTCTGATGCAGAAAAGTTAGTTCATGCATTCATGACCTCGAGACTAGATTACTGTAATGCTTTATTAGCTGGTTGTCCTGCATCCTCAATAAACAAGCTACAGTTAGTCCAAAATGCAGCCGCTAGAGTTCTTACTAGATCAAGAAAATATGATCATATAACACCAATTTTATCATCTCTACACTGGTTACCTATTAAGTTCCGTATCAATTACAAAGTATTACTACTGACTTATAAAGCTCTAAATGGTTTAGCTCCTGTGTATTTAACAGACCTTCTATCGCCCTACAATCCATCGCGCTCTTTAAGATCACAAAATTCGAGGCTTCTGGTCATTCCTAGGATATCTAAGTCTACTAAAGGAGGGAGGGCGTTCTCACATTTAGCTCCTAAACTCTGGAATAGCCTTCCTGATATTGTTCGAGACTCAGACTCGCTGTCTCAGTTTAAAACTAGATTAAAGACGCATCTCTTTAACCAAGCATTCACTTAATGCTTACCTTTTATACTACTTCTGAATCAGTTCGAATGCATTAATATTATGAACATCAGCTATGCTAATTATTTCCCATCTGTCTTTCTGCTGTTATCTCGGGACGCTAGTCCCGAGGTAAATAGCGTTCGTCAGCTCCAGTTTGTATCCAGCCTCTCACGAAGACTTCAGATGCCCCAACACCTGTGATGAGACGACTAAACGCCTGTGGAGAGACGACTGGACGCCTGTGAAGAGACGACTAAACACCGGCGATATGTTATGCCTAAATTTATACATGATTAACTAACTGTATTTTTCTTTGTACATTTCTGAAATGCACTTTCTGTAAAGCTGCTTTGAGACAATGTGTATTGTGAAAAGCGCTATACAAATAAACTTGAATTGAATTGAATTGAATTGAATTTAATGACATTAAAGAATTTAAAAATGATTCACTCAGACTTATGTTTTCAAAAAAAGGACAACCCTGGCTTCCGGTTTGAACGTCATCGTGATGGCAGCACTGTGAACGGGCTCCCTAGGAAACCTATGAAATTTAAAACTTTACCCCATTAAGACAAAGCAAATTTGAGTTTAGAGGTAGATAATTGAGGGGGTAAGCGAAATACACCAAAATCAACGCGTCGACGGAGCAATATAGTGGGTGCTTAAACCTGGAAAAATATCGCTAGCCTCCCTGCTAACGCTAATGTGATTCACTGCTTGACACGAGGCTGCACCTTGTGGACCGCTACCGCACGGTGAACCGATATGGCCAACATAGGCGTGGTACTTCAGGAATTGAGAGACTTTCGCCGAGAAAACAATGCGAGTTTGGGGGAAATTAAGGAAGAAATGTCCAAGATGAGCGCAAGAATGGACGAGGCTGAAGGACGGATCGAGAAGGCAGAGGAGACGATTCAGAACACGGAGGACGCCATGACGGATATAATAAAGTTACAAATAAGGTTGGAGGATAAATTAATGGACTTGGAGAGTCGTACGAGAAGGGAAAATGTCCGCATCTACGGGGTACCCGAGACAGCAGAGCGGGACTCTCCAACAATGAGTGATTTTGTGGAGAAGTTGCTGCGTGACGGTTTGGAGGTGTCCCAAGACGAGCTTGACATACGCATCGAACGGGCGCATCGCTCTCTAGGCCCACCACCGCCGGATGATGCACCCCCACGCTCTATTATTGTGAAGTTCCTCAGCTTCAAGACCAAAGAACTGTTGCTCCGTAAGGCATGGCAGAAAAAAGGATTTAGCTGGAATGGTAAACAAGTAACTTTAGACCATGATTATCCTCCTCTCATCCTAAAGAAACGAAGAGAATACGCAGAGGTGCGCAAGATTCTGAAAGAGCAGCAGATCCCCTTTCAGACTCTCTTTCCAGCTAGGCTGAAGGTGAAATACACTGAAGAAACTAAAATTTACAACACAGTTGTGGAAGCTACTGCAGATATGTCCAGAAGAGGCTATGCGGTGAAGGCCATCGGATCGCCAGAAACAGCGCTGGAGCAACTGAAGCAGCTGACGTGGAGCAGAGTTGGCAGAGGAGCGGGGAGCAGCGCAGCGAACAAGAGGCGGGACCCCGGGTACAAAGAAAAACTCAGAGCCTTCAAGAGGACCTCACCCACGCCTTCGGGAAATTGAGGTTTACCCACTTTATTGTCTAAAAAAAAAAAACTGTTTACTGGTGTTTAATAAGCGGATAAGTAAGGTTTTTGGAGGGTGTTCTTCTCAGTGAGGCCTCAGCCATTAAGGGCCTCCTCCACTGACTGATGAAGAAGTTGCCTTTAAAGGCGAAGCAGGGTCCACCTCAGGGATCCCTACCTTGGAAGTTAGAACTACCTCAGTTAGATTTTTTTTATTTTTTTCTATTTTTTATGTTATGTTATTTGTTCACAAGTTCCATGTTCAGTGCTTACAAGGGTGTGCGGAAAGCCTAATAAAACGTGTGTACTGGTTCTATAATTTAGATGACGGGTAGATCAGTAAAAATGGTATCAATCAATGTTAATGGCTTACATAATCCGGTAAAAAGGTGGAAAGCCCTATCTAAATTTAAAAGAGATAAAGCTCAGATTGTTTTTATGCAGGAAACACATCTGTCTGATAGCGAACATGAAAAGTTGATCAAGCTTGGTTTTAAACATGTCTTTTATTCTTCTCACAGTTCGGGGAGGCGAAGAGGTGTGGCGATCTTGGTGCACGGCGCTCTAAATTATGAACATATATCAGCATATAAAGATAAGGAGGGAAGATATGTAATGGTAACTGGTAAGATTGACGGAATTACTCTGAGTTTCTTAAACGTGTATATTCCACCAGGAAGCAATTGGTCCTTGTACAAACAGATCTTAGAATTAACAACAACGAGTCAGGGAATTGTATTATGTGGCGGTGATCTTAATCTCACATTAAATGCTAAATTGGATTCTTCGAAAGGGAAAGGTGATGCAAGAAATATTGGGAAAAGAATGGTACATCTTATGGACGAATTAGGATTAGTTGATGTGTGGAGAGATTGTCATCCAACTGATAGGGAATATACCCACTATTCATGCGCACACAATGTCTACTCTAGGTTAGACTATCTCTTCACGTTTAGAAATGACCTCTTTAGATTAAAAAATTGTGAAATAGGTCCCTGTACTATATCAGATCACAACCCGGTTTACGCTATCTGCCTGAACAGGAAGAATAGATCTACCTTATGGAGGTTGAACACAAACATTCTTAATTACCGAGATATTAAAGAGCGTTTGAAGAAAGAAATAGAGGAGTACTTAGAATATAATGATAAAGACGAGGTGTCTCCAGGAATACTATGGGATGCACTTAAGGCAGTGATTAGGGGGAAAATAATTGGGATTTCCTCTCACCTGAAAAAAGTAGGTCAGCAAAAACTCCGGCACTTAGAAGATAAGTTGTTAGATCTGCAACGCCAACACTCTAGGTCTAGGTCTCATAACAGTAATATCAAATTGGATATAATAAAACTGAAAAAAGAAATAGATGATTTGAACACCATGGACATACAGAAAAAACTAATTTTTATAAAACAACAGTACTATGAGGTAGGGGGGAAATCACTGAAACTCCTTTCTTATAAGCTCAGGAAACAGCAAGCAGAGAGAACTATTCACAAAATTAAGAATCCCCTAAATGATCAAATAGAATATGAACAGGAAAAAATTCAACAATGCTTTTTGGACTACTATAAGCAACTAAATTCTCAACCTCATATAGACAATAACCAGGACATAAATACCTTCTTGTCCGAACTCGAGCTGCCAACAGTGACAGAGGAACAAAATAAAAAGTTATTATCCACAATAAGTAAAGAAGAAATCCATTTAGCAATTAGAAGATTAAAGGGCGGGAAGATGGCAGGGGCAGATGGATTTGGTCCGGAATGGTACAAAGTAATGCACGATTTTTTGGTCCCAACGTTGTTGAAAACATTTAATTGGGTGATGACAAATAAAATAGTCCCATCCTCATGGAGGGAAGCAATAATTTCTATCATCCCAAAAGAAGGAAAGGATAGATTGCAATGCAGTAACTATCGTCCAATTAGTGTTCTGAATATAGACTATAAGTTGTTCACCTCTATAATGTCAAGAAGATTAGAAACAATTGTACCAGGGTTAATACATAAAGATCAGACGGGTTTCATAAAACATAGACAGACTCAAGACAATATTAGGAGGGTTTTACACATAATGAGGCAGGTTGACAAGCAAAAATTAGAGACATTAGTATTGAGTTTAGACGCCGAAAAGGCATTCGATTCAGTGAGGTGGTCCTTTTTATACAAGGTGCTTGAAAAATTCAGTTTTGATAAATTTGTAATTGAGATTATTTCAGGGTTATACAATAACCCAACTGCTAGGATCAAAATTAACGGAGACCTCACTGAATCATTCATATTGGAGCGCGGGACTTGACAAGGGTGTTGCATCTCGCCTCTCCTCTTCGCCTTGTTTATCGAACCCCTAAGCCAGTGGATCAGGCAGAGAAGTGATATGACTGGAGAAAGAACAGTAGGAGGGGAGCAAAATTTGGCACTTTTTGCTGATGATTTATTATTGACTATATCTTGCCCCACACAGGTTATTCCTAAAATCATTAAACTACTACTAGACTATGGCTCTTTTTCAGGGTACAAGGTTAATGTAAATAAAACACAGGTATTAACTCTGAATTATGCCCCACCAGAAGAAATCAAGGATAGTTATATATGGAAATGGGAGGCAGACAGTATCAGATATTTAGGGGTGGTATTGCACAGAGATTTCACTAAAATGTTTGAAGCTAATTATGGCCCTCTGAATATAGCAATAAAATCAGATATACAAAGATGGATTACCATACCTTTTTTGGATTTATATTCTAGGATCGATTCAATAAGATTAAATATTCTCCCCCGAATGCTCTACTTATTCCATTGCTTACCAATTTTCATACCTCAAAAACAATTTGTAGAGTGGGATAGAATGCTGTCAAAATATATTTGGAAAGGGAAAAAATCCAGAGTTAAATATAAAACCTTACAATTGAAGAAAGATAAAGGAGGTCGCGGTCTTCCTTGTTTACGGGAATACTACTGTGCTGCACAGTTAAGACCACTAATATGTTTGTGTTCTTCATATTACACCGCAGGATGGAAGGAGGTGGAGGGGACAACTATTGAAGCAATACCAGTTGAAGCTTTATTAGCAGATATCAAACTACAGAATAAGATTAATTTAACAGACAAACCCATTTCACATGTAATGATATCTGCTTGGAATGAAGTAATTAAAATTTGTGGTCTGGAAGACACTTGATGGTGCTAACCACTACCACATTTTTTGGGACTGCCAAGTTATTTCTCAGTATTGGGCTAGAATACATGACCATATACAGAATGTTTTTGCATTTGTTTTTCCATTTACTTTTGAAACCCTATATCTAAGTAATATGTCAACGGACAATTTGGACTCGAAGGACAAGAAACTTCTATACATCTTATTGGCAGCAAGTAAAAAGGCTCTAACAAGGATATGGCTCAAACCAGAACCACCGACAACTGAGGACTGGATAAACATTGTGCAAGAGATCTACACAATGGAAAAACTGTCCTTCTTACTCAAAGGGCAGAGGGAGACTTTCTATAGGATATGGTCCAAATGGACGGAATATGTTAAGCCGGTTAGATCAGATTTTTTGTAACCACTGCTGCTGTTTACTAATTGTGCACAGATTTAAAAGTTTAAATGAATAGCATAAATAATTTGGAAGTAGTTTGGTTTTCCCGCCACCCACACCCGAGTTCTGATGTTCTTGTAAAAAAAAAAAACGGTTAAAGCAACGCAATGTACTTCATATGTCAAACAATTGTAAAATTCAACATGCTTTCTCAATAAAAGTTAATTTAAAAAAAAAAAAAAGGACAACCCTGAACTCCTTATCGTTCTCAGTTACAAGCCTATAACATTTGAATTGAAAAGTAGGCAGTCTGATAACAGTCTGATAAAACAGTTAATATTAATATATTTTTTATCCCACATACTTTTACTTCCTGTTACGGCCTGAACCTTACGTTAATTTGTGTACTATTTTGGCTGATTTGATTCTCTCTCTCTCTTGGGATAGGCTCCGCCTCTGCACACCTGCAGCCTGTTTAGTGATGTTCTGTGCTGGAGATATAATGACTGAGCGGAAGGAGAAGAGTGCGGAGAAGACAATGACTGTCAATGTAGGAAATGGCGGCGGAAGGGAGGAAAGCGTGGGGAGAAACATCGGATGATGATAATGAACAAGAAATGGATTATCAGGAAGTAAGGTATAATAAAAGGAAGAAAAAGAGCAGCATGGATGATGGATCTGATTGTGAACGAACAATTAATAAAGTAAAACAAACGAGAAGTGAAGCTGATAAAGAAGAGGAAAGAGAAATCAAGGTTCTAATTACTTTTGCTAAGCAGTCAGAACAACAAACTCATCCTGTTAAATTATCGAAAGCAATTGAGAAAGAGATAGGAGTTGTGAAAGCTGTAGCTTGTCTAAACAATGGAAGAATAATGATTAAATGTAAGGATGAAAAGCAAAAACAAAAAATTCTGAAAATGAAAACGCTGGCAGGAGGAAAGATATCATGTACAGAAATAGGTAACGGAATCAGAGGGGTTATCTCAGGAGTACCCCTTAATGTAAGTATGGATGATATCAAAGCAAATCTAAGTGGTGGCACAGTAATCTCCATTCGAAAACTGCAGATGTGGAAAGACAACAAAAAGTGTGAAAGCATGAGTGTGATGATCCTGTTTGAAGGTAGTAATCTGCCCACAAGAGTGAAGCTAGGATTTGTTAGCTTCTTGGTGCGAGAGTTCATACCCCCACCTTTGAGATGCTTTAAGTGTCAACGCATGGGACATACTGCAAATTTTTGTAAAGGGAGAATGCGGTGTGTAAAGTGTGGGAGGAAACATGAATATGACAAATTTGAGGAGGGCGTAGTGATTAAATGCTGTAACTGTGGCGGTGGACATAGCGCAGCATACGCAGGATGTCCTGTACAACAAGAAGCCTGTGAAGTTCAGAAAGTGAAAACTGGGCAAAATTTAACATATGCAGAAGCTATGCGTAAGGTAAAAGGAAAAAGCAAAGGTGAACCGAAGGTAACTAATGTACCAGGAAATAGGATAGAATCCTATTCTCAGAGAGAAGTAAATCTTGAGAGGAATGAGGCAGATCTTCATATCACAGTAAACAAAATCGACTTTGTGGCATTCATCTGTGCGGTAGTGAATGGTACTTCACAAGTGGAAAAGAGATCTGACAAATTAAGGATTATTGTAGGATGTGCTAATAAATTTCTCAAGTTAACAGGAGTTTCAGCAGAGGAGGTGCATGGGATTTTGAAAGCGGAGGAAGGAACTGCTGCCATGGATATGACTCAGAGTAATAATAACACTTAGCTGTGAAATGTCTTTCCTACTACTACATTGGAATGCTAGGAGTTTAATAACAAATGGGCAAGAATTTAAAAAACATATATCCGAAATGGATAAGGCACCAGACATAATATGCATTCAAGAGACATGGTTAAACTATTCTTTGGACTTTAAGATAAATGGATATGTAGTAGAGAGGAAAGTAACTGGAAGAGGGGGAGGGTGTGCAACATTTATCAAAGATGATATAATATATAAGAGAATAAACACAAGTAATAATGTAGAATGTGTAAGTATAGGGATAATGGGAAGGTATGAAGAAATTAGAATTTCAAACTTTTATAATCCATGCAAAGAAATAAATAAAAGTATTCTAGAAAATGTGATGGGTGAGGCACAGGGTAGAGTTATTATATGCACTCAAAAAAATGAACTAGGAAGGTTGTGCACTTTACATAATATATTTATATTTAGTTTACTTATAATAATTGTGTTTTTTGACTTTAAATGTTTTTTTCTATTAAGGTCTACGCAATTATGTCTCAACTTAACAGTACAAAATCCAATGTGTTGCCTAAACCAAACCATTTATGTTAAGTAAAAAATTCTTACATCCAGAGGGTGGCAGTATAGTGCGACGCCAACGGCCTTTTTGCCCGAACTTAATTTGATTGTGTTCAATCTGCTTAAAGTGTAAATTGCAGGTTAACCACCACAATCAATTAATGTGTAAATAAAGTGCTCAGTATGTATATATTTAAACATTTCTGTCTTAAAACGCGTTAAAATAACATTTATTGGGGTTTCTTCAAAGGTAGCGTGTTTTTTTACAGTAACTATGATGACGTCATAACAGGGAGCCGCAACCTATACTCTGCTAGATTACCACTGTTTGTGGCTTATCTATGGAGAACGGGGAGGTGGAAAACCATCAAATTTTTGATGGACCACAGCCTTATAATTTTGAACTAGTCAGGCGTGAGAGAAGGGAGGAAATTGCCAGAAATCATGGCCCTCAAAGAGTAATAAATGCTTGGTGTGACGAAAATGAGCGGAGGGTTGGTCAGGTGTCCTGGTGAGTAGCTAGAGCTAGCCTGGAGCTAACCCGGATAACATTAGGGAACAAGCCAAAGTCTATTCAAAATCTTGCCGTCATGTAGAATAGCAAGGAGGGACAACGACTGAAGAAATTATTTACTTACATGGTGTTAGTAACGTTAGTCCTAATCAGAGCTGTAGAGATGCACAGACACAATGGCGCTTTTGCTGGCATCTGCTGATAGAACGCGATATATTGCCTCTGCTAAAACGCTACTAATTTGCGATGCTCATTGTCAGAAAGAAACAGAGACAGGTGTGATGCCACCCAATGGAATCAGCAGTGGAGGTGTGCTGCCGTGAGGTGAACGCGAACTTGGGAGTTTAGTGGAGCAGCTCGACCCGCGACCAGCAAATCTGACGTGCCTCACGCAGCATCCTGGTTTTGACGAATGGCCGTTTGTTTTGCGAATAGCTTTTACTCTCATTTCAGGCAGGATCACGGTCCTCATGAAGCCAGCACACACGTGTGTGTTGTGTTTACAATTGAGTTATTTCATTCATCACTGCTGAATCTAAAAAGAAAGCTTGCCGTTAGACGGTAACTCTAGGTTGCTTGCCGCTTGGAGTCCCTGATATGACGTCACGCCCAGCTTAGCGGAAGGGAGGGGGAGTGCTAAAAACCACGGTAAAAATACCAAATTTTCCTATTATATTCAGCATTTTGGTATAAAAAACATACAAAACAATGTTGGGCGGTTCTTACCTTTAAGCACATTGCATTATCTCGTAAAAAAATTAACCTGCAATTTACACTTTAAATATGTCAAATTTAAGTTTACTTAATCCGCTTGTGTTGGGTTTACATGATTGATTTGTGTTGCATTAACTAAAACTGGGCGGTGCTTGTTAGTTCCCAGCATGATTTGCATATGGTTGAATTAAGAGAGAATAAATGTTAAAATTAAGTGTTATTTAATGTTTTTTTGAGAAAATGAGAAAAGGGAAAGACTTGATAGTGTGTAATTGTGTTTAATGTTCAATTACATTTGAATTATTAGAACCATTTAAATTACAGTGAGTTACCATTGTGGAGAAGAGTGGAGAATTTTGTTTGGCTGTGGACTAATTTTCTTATTTTAACTGTTTGGTTTAATGAGCACGTTAATCTTAGCGTCGAAGATGTTAATATGTGCTACTACTAGCAAATAGCTAGCTGTAGTCTAGCAATTTAATTATGTGTCACTAAAATAAATGAAATATTAATGGATGAATGAATATAAAAAAATACTCAAATTATGTCAGGAAGCCTTTAAAAAATCACTTTGAGACTACTTAAATAAAGTCGCTTAAAATGACTTAATTCCATGATGTTGAAGTTACATGAACAAATTATGTTGAAGTTACATGAACAAATTATGTTGAAGTTACATTAAAAATTATGTTTGTTTAACATAACCTAGTTATGTGGAACCTGTTGACGAAATAAAATTAAGTAAAGTCAACATATTATTTTTTTGAGTGTGTGGGGATTTTAATGCACATAATGGTTTATGGGGTAGTAAGAGTACAGACAGTAACGGGTTAGTTGTAGAAGAATTTATAGAAGAACACTCATTAGTATGTTTAAATGATGGGAAATCAACAAGAATGGATACAGTTAAAGGCGGCTTGTCATGTTTGGACCTCACACTAATATCAGCTGCATTAGCAGGTAAGTGCACTTGGAACGTACAAGAGGACAATTTGGGCAGTGATCACTGGCCAATAGTTTGTGAAATTCAGAGTGCAGTACAAAAGCAAAGTTTTAACCAGTGTGCAAGGTGAGGATTTAGACAGGCAAGATGGGAGGAGTTCTTTATGGTGTGTGAAGAAAATTTCAAAATTATGAAGATGGAAGGGAATATTGAGGAGAGATATAAAAAAGTAGTAAATGAAATTATTTTAGCAGCGAATCTATCTATACCATTAATAAAAGGCAATGGAAAAAGAAAGAAAAATGTCCCATGGTGGTCTGAAGAATGCACAGTGGCAATTAAAGAAAGAAACAAGGCATTCCGGGTTTTAAAAAAGTTTATTACTCAAGATACAGTAATAGATTATCAGAAAAAAAGGGCAGCTGCAAGAAGGGTAATTAAAAATGCAAAGAGGAAAGCCTGGCAGGAGTTCTGTAACACAATTGGGAGAGAGACTGGAATGAATGTGGTGTGGAGAATGATAAGGAAAATGAACGGTATTTATATTAATAAACAAGTTCCTGTAATTGAGGAAGATGGAAAGGTGGCCAGAACAGATAAAGAAAAGGTCGGAATATTGGCTAAAACATTTGCTAAAGTCCATAGCATCGAAAACTTACCAGACGTAGCCATTAAAGCAATACTGGATGTGTACAACCAGATATGGAATGACGGTAAAAACCAGAGCCCCCGGTACCGGGGGCAAACACCTTGTTATGATGTTCGTACGTTCTTTTTACAGACTTCCATATAAGGTATAACCCAATTCATGGTATCATTTGAAAGCTTAGAATCTAAACTTTACAAAGAATACCATCACTTTGGTTTTTATGATACATATCAACTTAAAATATTAGCTTAAATATGCATTGGTCCCAGGCAAAAATTTCCGCTTTGTGATTGCGAAGAATTATTTTTACAAATATTTATTTTTTATATATTTCATAAAACAGTCAAATCTTACATAGAAATAAAGCTCTCATTCTAAGGAATCTGTCGATGTAGGTTATTACATTGTGAGACAATCATAGACCGAAATATCTTCAAAAGAATCGTGCAGTAAAATAAAATAAAACAGAATGACAGATAAAAGTCTCACATTCCTGCTCCGATGTCGTCTTCAATCAGCCGAAAACAGCCACATAATCTATATCAACTTTTAGATTAGGATGTTTTCTTTCAAATAAGACCATTTTCACGTTTCTGTGAGCTTTCGTTGGTCAGAAAACCCGTTCCGAATGAACTGAGAGGAGATGCGCTCTGAGCGCAAAACACCGGATCTTCAAGCCATCTGCGTATGCGTCCTGTAACAGAGATCCAGCTGCCTAAGGTCGATCCATTCAGCTTAGAAATCTAGTAGGAACTTTTTTTTGCGGTAAAAATATTAGGTGGACCCTTTACTGTGCAACACTGGCTGACCGGGGCTGTGTGTGCAGCTCAAAAGTGTCCATATCCTGGTTTGAACGCGAGCAGGGTCTCTGATGACTGTAGCGCGAGTTTATATAAGTTTGAGAACTATTTTGATGTCTATAATTGCATCTAGAAACATAAAAGCATCGATGACATTGATAAACCCGATCTTTGAAAGTGCAACTTGTTTCTAAATGGAGGATTTGGAGAAGCTTGGAGTGCCAATGGCGATCTCAAGACGCGCTGCGTTTAGGTAGGTAACCTTTTACAATGTTTACATACATTTTTTTGATAAAGTTATTGCTAGTTTGAAATGTGAAAGAACAGCAACCAATCAGATAATATGAAGACTATTTTGGATATGGATTGTGTGATTGTGCACTAGTTAGTTTCACTTTGGATAAGTTGAATGGTCATTTCAGTAAATCTACATTTTGATATTGTGAAATGGATATTATTACAGTGCAGAAACTATGTATACACAGTGATTCAGCTAAATGAATAAATGTAAATGATTTCTTTGTTTCAGTTTCTATTGAAGATTGAAGATGTGGCTGATGGCACAGCGGGCATCAGATCTCCAGGAGGCTGGCCGGTGATGTTGAGGTGAAGTGACAAAACTGATGCCCATATAATGAATGAAATACATCTGGAGTATGAGGATTCTGTTCTAGATTGTAACAGACCACATCATTTTACAAAATATTTGCCTAAAATATAAGTTTAGTATTTTCTGAAAGAATAAAATTACCAAAATTACAAAGCGCCTATTTTTTTCTTTTTGTTTATTATAGCACAGACAACATATACTATAATGTTTATCACATTCAGCAGTGTTTTATATAATTTCAAAGGCTTTTCTGTAAAATGACACTGAAATATTGCATTTATACCACTGTATATGGGTATGAGCAGAGTTTAGATTTGGCTAGGTGGAAATTACATATAAAAAAGGTAATATTCCTCCCTTCAGATTAATATGAATATCTTTTTCATTTTTTATTATAGAGAAAAAATTCTTTTTTCCAGTGTTTGCTGACATCTAGAGGAAACAACAACACTTGTCTGTATGTTTCGAGAGGACACAGGGGCTGAGTTATGCACTTTCAAAAATTAATTTAAAATTAAAAAATCAAAAAGCGCCTGTTTTTTGGGGGGGTTATTACAGCTCAGACAACATATACTTAAATGTTTATCACTTTTAGCACTGTTTTATGAAACTGCAAAGGGTTTCCTGTAAAATGACACAAAAATTTTGTTTTTAGCCCAAAGTATGTGTGAATGGGAGGCTTTTCAATTTGGGTAGGCAAATCCAGGCGGAAATCCCCAAAAATGGTCCTGGTGCTTAACAGGCTAAAGAGTGGAAAAATGCAGTAGTGATACCAGTAGCAAAACCAGGTAAAGATGCAACAAAATCAAGTAGTTATAGGCCAATTGCTCTTACATCTACATTATGTAAGGTGATGGAAAAAATGATAGTAAGAAGATTAAATTATTTCTTGGAGAAAAATGAGATTTTATCATCAGCTCAAAGTGGGTTTAGGAGGAAAAGATCTACAATGGATGCTTTGCTATTATTTGAAAATGAGGTTAAAAAAGCTTTAACAATGAAAGAATTTCTTGTTGCTGTCTTCTTCGATATTGAAAAGGCATATGACACTTTATGGAGAGAGGGACTTTTAATTAAGCTAGATACTGGATATTGGATTTCTTGTTTAAACGTACATTTCAGGTTAAAATAGGGGAAGAAATTTCAACAATGCATGATATTCTGAATGGGACTCCTCAAGGAAGTGTAATCAGTCCAATTTTATTTAACATAATGATTAATGATATTTATGAAAGAATGAAACCAAGTATAGGGAAGGCATTGTATGCAGATGATGGTGCTGTGTGGAAAAGAGGTAGGAACTTAGGGAATGTAGTTAAAGGAATACAAGAATCAATAAATGAAGTAGAAAGGTGGTCGGTAGAATGGGGACTGAAGTTTTCAGTGTTAAAAACCCAATATATGGTTTTTACCAAGAAGAGGAAAATGGAACAAATTACATTGAAATTATATGGTGAATTATTACAAATAGTGACAGAGTTTAAATACCTTGGGCTAATATTTGATGAAAAATTAACATGGAATAGACATATTAAGAAAGTTGAGAACAAATGCAAAAGAGTAATAAATTGTATGACTTCTATAGCCAGATATGAGTGGGGAGCAAGGAAAAGTGCACTACTACACGTATATCAAGCCTTGATACGGTCCAGTTTAGATTATGGGTGTGCAGTGTATGGTGGTGCAGCAAAGTCAGAGCTAAAGAAGCTGGATAACATACAGGCTAGGGCACTTAGGATCTGCTGTGGAGCAATAAGATCAACCCCTCTAGATGCCATCGGGGTTGAAATGGGGGAGATGCCACTAGATTTAAGAAGGGAAAAGCTTACAATGATGTACTGGGTTAATTTGCAGGGTTGTAATAAGAGTCATTGTACACGAGCAATTTTAAATGAATGTTGGGAATATAAAAAGAATAATGGGAATAGTTTTGGATGGAAGTATAAACAGTGGGTTGAGGAATGTGGTCTGGAAAATGTAGTTATTTGTCCCAATATTCCATTAAAAGGGGTATCAGTGTGGAATATACCTGAGCCTAATGTTGAAATGAGATTGCTGGAGGATAGGGAGAAAGCAGAAGGAAAATATACAGCAGCATACTAATAGGCATGAAATTAATGTTTTTATGAGAGACGTTTTTTATTCTTGTATGCAGATCTATACAGATGGATCTAAAGACCCAGTAGAACAAAAAGTGGGAGTAGGGGTATATATTCCAAAATCTGAGACTAAAATAAGTTTAAGGTTGAGTGACAAAATGTCTGTATATTCATCAGAATTAACTGCTATAATAGTAGGATTGCAGTGGTTAGAGCAGACTAAGCCAAATAGGATGGCGACTGTAATTTGTTCAGATTCTGCATCAGCACTGAAAAGTATATTATCAACAAAAACAGACAGAGAAGACCTGATGGTAGAAATTTATACATTATTATATAGGCTGAACATAGAGGGGATACGTGTATACTTTTGTTGGGTACCGGCGCACATTGGGATAGTAGGAAACGAAATAGCGGATAAATTAGCAAAAGAAGCATTAAGGAAAGACTTGGTAGATATTAAGATACCTTTAGGAAGAAATGAAGTTAGATCAATAATTAATAGAGAAATAATAAGAATATGGCAACAAAGATGGGAAAGTAGCAGTACAGGTAGGTGGTATTATAATATTGTAAAATCAGTAGGGATAAAATATTTGTGCTATGGAAGACTTAGAAAGGAAGAAGTAATGATTTCTAGATTAAGGATGGGTCATACAGGGTTAAAATCAACACTTGCATTAATGGGAAAGCATGGAAATGGTATGTGTGATGAATGTGGCATAATTGAAACAGTAGAACATGTGTTTTTTTTAAGTGTAGTAAATATGAAGATCAGCGTAGGGCTCTTTTTAGAAATATAAAGAACAGGCCAGTGAGTATTATGGACCTTTTGGGAAAGGGTTTGAGTGATAGAGAGAGGTTTAAGGAAGTGATAACTTTTTTAGAGCTTACAGGGCTAGATCACAGGATCTAGAGCCTGAGGAGGAGAACAAGTTTCTGATCATCCTGGAGGTTGAGGAGCTCAGTGTAGAAGCTGGAGGAGCTGAACACGCAGCGTCAGCTGAAACATGAGCTCTGATACTATGGGATGGTACGGTTTTTTTTTTTTTTTTTTTTTTTTCTCCTACCTAATCAGATCCATTAATCATGTGCGTAAGGTATACAGTAGGTGGCGGTAATAATCCAAAGGAGTGAACGGCCATGAAACGAAAAGAAGAAGAAGAAGAAGAGCAGCGCGGAGGTTGATCACCTACGATTTGTTCCCATAGCGGCGTGATCGTTTCGATCACTGTTTCAGCTCTGTCAAGAGCTTGGCGTGCACTGGAGGAGAAGGGCATGAGTGGACGAACGAGAGCCCTGTGCGCGTCATGATGTTTCCGCCAGCCGCTGATAAGCTGTGCTTCTATGTTGTTTGTTTCCATGTTTTGTGGGTCTGTGGTTGTTAATTCCTGTCAATATTATCTGTTGCCGTTTGACACGTGAGTTGTGTGTTAAGAATAAATTGTTAAACCGTTATATCTTGCATTGCGTGTCTTTATGTTGCTTAACCCCTCCTTTAACGAGCACTTCAATAGTGGGGTTCGTAACAAAGAACTTTGTCTGAATCTTGAGATAAGTATTATTAGTTTGTCGCTGTTTGTTTCTTTTGTTCTAGTCTTCAAGTCAGTGTCTAGTCCTAGTTTATGTTCTTGTCTTAGTCTTGGTGTACTGCCCTTCAGTTCTGTTTTGACCCCTCGTGGGTTTTTTGGTTTACTGTTTTGTGCCTCAATAAATCCCTGTTGCTGCATATCGTCTGCGTTTGGGTTCTCTCCTTCTACCATGTGACAAAGGGTTGATATGCAAATTATGTCTATCTCAACTGACATGTAAATGATGTCTATATCTCAACTGACATGCCGTAGTGGTGAGATTACTGATGTGATCTTGAGTAAAGCGTATGTCATTTCTTTAAGTCATCAGTTATTAAAAAGGGAAATATACTGAAGGTTTCATGTGTTTAGGCACTGGTTTTTAAAGAATTTATTTTTCCATTTCAGCAAGACATTTCAATCCAACACTACAAAAAAAAAAAAAGGAGAACAGCATCCAAAGTATGCAGTTACAGAAAAAAAGTATATCTTAAAGGTACAATATGTAGGATTTTTGCAGTAAAATATCAAAAAATCACTAGGCCAATGTTATATATTTTGTTTAGTTGATTACTTACAATATCCCAAATGTTTCCAACTATTTGTAAATCGTGAGAAAATTGCAATTTTAACCAAGGAAAGAGGACGTGTGAGCAGTGGTGAGGAGTCGCCAGTCAATGACATCATATCCGCGTTAGCCTCGGTTTCCACCATTGTTTCCTCTCGTACTTTCATTGTAACCATGGCGACAGACGTTGAACTTGGTTATGCCTAGCAGGACACTCACACTGTTGTTGTTTTGTTCAAACATTATGGACCATGGCAATAAGACTTTGAGACAAAAAGAGACTAAAACGAAGATCAACATGTTTCGAGATGCTGAGAGCTCCACGTCCGCGACTAACTTCCACTCGACAGAGACGCGAGTGTTGCGTGTACTTTATTAGACAGGTGAACAAATGTATATAAAACTAATCAATGTTATTAAGTTCAACATGAAGAAATGTTAGAATATGATCTGTATGTTATTCTAATGCTGATCTAGCTTACTTAGTCTCATACAGCCAACAAACAACCCAACTAACAACATTCAACACACTCAAATGGCGTTTAGTGTGATAGTGTAACTGTTAGAGCGAGTGAAACAGCGCTGTGTTACCTCAAGTTTCATTTGTCTAATAAACTGACCCGTGTGAGTATTAATTCAGCACTTGCGTGTCGTTCGGTAGAATGAAATGTCCTTATTCCTTTATATCCGCGGGACTGGCGTTGAGTGTGGCGCTGGTGTACGTCTAGCAATCGCTCCTGCTTCACACCACAGTCATGTTAAAAAAATGAATGTATTCACTCATCCATAAAAGATCCATCAGCTTCACGACAAGATCCATAATTACGCTTAATGCGGAATATACGTCATCAATATACGCCTTTGTTATTGTAAGAGGTTAGCGACCCCTGGTGGCGAAAAATTCGACATATTGTACCTTTAACAAAGAAAACAAATTTTACAATTACGTAAATAAGTATAATAATCACAGCTTACAGTAGCAGGTTGAATAAACTGTATAGGCCTAAACACATGTGAGCAGTTTAGACCCTAAACCCTGTGTTAAAGCAACACCAAGTAACTTTTCCTCTTCGGTCGCCCTACTGGTTGGAAACGAAATTGTCCATTACCGTTGTCGAAAATAATTCATCCTACCGTCGCACGCACGCTCGCTGTTTATCCAGCACCGGCTTTAGAATGAACGATGTCCACAGACAAGGTAGAGTATGTTACATGATTTCATGAAAGGATGATGTATTGCGACATCAGAAACGAAGAAAAACGAAATAATGACTATTGTAGCGCTTGACATAAAGCAGTCGAATTTTGTAGTTCTTTTTGTGGTTGGGTTACTACCCGAACCCCGAAGTCCCGTAGTGTAAAAGTGATACAGTATCCGTCAGGCGATGGCAGAAGTGCCTTTCACCCTGTTACGACTTGATGAACCACTGATAAGATTTTGGAAACATTATTTTAAGGTAAAAAATTGTACATAGTGTTGCTTTTAACTGATGTTTAGAGACTGTAGTGCTCTTACATTACTGGAAATGTTATTAGACCTTTTAAATAACATTTAAAATGCATCGAGGTATCATCAACTTTTCTCTCTGTGGTCATATTTTAATATTCATGTGTGTATAATGAGTGTGTTGCAGGTGTGTGTTTTACTGGTTGTTGTCTTCCTCTATAATCCCACTTTTCCACAGCTTTGTGTGAACGATCAGATAAAAGACAAGTTTAATGACATTAAAGAATGTAAAAATGATTCACTCAGACTTATGTTTTAAAAAAAAGGACAACCCTGAACTCCTTATCGTTCTCAGTTACAAGCCTATAACATTTGAATTGAAAAGTAGGCAGTCTGATAACAGTCTGATAAAACAGTTAATATTAATATATTTTTTATCCCACATACTTTTACTTCCTCTTATCACATGTGACATCATCGACGACCTGTGCGTATATAATACACATACAACGACACACACACTCAGCAAACGCTCGAACTCAGATTAACTCCACACACTCTTCTCCAAGGTAATGTACTGTATATCTGTCTTATTTAGAATATCATACCTCTTATTTACATTCCCTCGTATAATTATATACCTGTACTTGTATTGTCTGTTGTCTATTGTGTGTTTTTATATAAATTCATTCAATTCAGAATCTGAAATATAAAACTTTTGAACAAAATTATGATTAATTCTCTCTTAATTGCAGAAATGAATCAATAATAGAGATTTTCTTGGTAACACTTTACAATAAGGTTTCATTAGTTAACATGAACTAAGAATGAACCAAACTTCTACAACATTTATTAATCTTAATGTTAAAGGGTTATTTCACACAAAAATGAAACTTCTGTCATTATTACTGTCGTTCCACATCCATATCAGACCTTCATCTTCATAATCACAAATTAATATTGTTTTAATGAAATCCGAGAGCTTTCTGTCCCTCCATCGGAAGCAACGCAATTTACACATTCAAGATCCAGAAAAATCAGAAAGACATCATTAAATACTCCAGTGTGACTCCAGTGGTTAAACTTTCATTTTATGAAGCGACGCGAGTGTTTGTTTGTGCGGAAAAAAACAATTTACAAAAATCTTTCGGTTTCATTAAAAAGATCTTCATTTGTGTTCTGAAGAGGAACGAATGTCTCACAGGTTTGGTACGACATGAGGAAGAGTAATTAATGACAGAATTTTCAGTTTTGCGTGAATTAATTACTTTACTGTTATTTCAGCATTTACTAATACATTATTAAAATCAAAAGTTGTTAACATTAGTTAATGCAGTGTGAACTAACATGTTAACAATACAACTAGTAAAACCTTATGGTAAAGTGTTTCTTTGTATTGCAATTAAACAAGTCAAATGTACTTTTCTAGGATTTTATGGTTTGTGACAACAGTGAATCTGCAATCTGAAATGTTTATCTTACAATAATATCCCCAGATCCTAAAAATGCTGTTATTCGTGGTCGTCTTGACTCTCACACTCCAGCTGGGCCTGGGTCAGCGCTGTGTTAATGTGGGGAATCCAGCTGATTATGACACCTTCCTTGAAACCTTCCTACCCAACAACATCCCACAGAGTGACAAAATAATAAAATGGCAGACGTTCATTGACACCTGGACCAAGCAGAGTCTGATCTTCTTTCCCGAATCAGAACATAATAATGTGAAGGATGGTGTGTGTTCAAAAGAGGGAAAGAGACATGGGAACGGTAACCTCTGCATCAGCAAGAAGCCTATCAGGTTCTACAATGTTATCGTCAATGCTGCGAAGAAGGTCACGGAGGTCCAAAAGATATTAAATCAACATGTGATTCTTGGCTGTGAAAAAATCGTTGACAAATGTCGCCCTGTTCGTTTTGAGGCAAATAAAAATAATGCTAAACCAGATAATAAGAAACCAGACTGCAGTTAAGCCGCTGTAACACACAAGTTTCATTCCTGATGAGTGTTTATACTCTTTATGACCGACAGAAATGAGATGATGGATGATGTTACTTTTATTCTTTGCTTCTTTCATTTTTATCAAACACATGTTGAAAAGGAATTAATGTGAGGATTTCTTCATTCTGCTCACACACAGCTTTCTATTGGCCTTTTGCTTTATTAATTATCATTTAATAAAGAGCATTAAAAAAAATCTTTGTTTTTGCCTGATCACACACACACACACACACACACACACACACACACACACACACACACACACACACACACACACACACACACACACACACACACACACACACACACACACACACACACACACACACACACACACACACACACACACAAACACACGGCTAAAGTGAGCTCAATTTTCGTTAATATTTTTGATCTCATCAGTGTAGAGTGTGTGTGTGTGTGTGTGTGTGTGTGTGTGTGTGTGTGTGTGTGTGTGTGTGTGTGTGTGTGTGTGTGTGTGTGTGTGTGTGTGTGTGTGTGTGTGTGTGTGTGTGTGTGTAAAACAGTGAAACGCTTCATGACACGTTCAGACTTTAACACGTCCATTTAACGCCTGTGAGAGTCTCGACCCGGAGTCTCCATCACAGATTAAACTCCTGAAACTCTTCAGGACGTCCCGTTCAGGAAACAGAACTCAGAGAAGAAGAGACTATTTCATCTCAGATGGGAACGAAGAAAAGGATGTGATTCTGTCCATCAAAAACATGTTGAGCTGATGAACAAAAAACTCTCAGCAAAGGAAAAACTCATGAAAGTTATGAACAAACGTTCTTCAAGTCACAATAATTCATAGATGCCACCTACGTCACTACCAATAGAACGCCGCCATATTTACGACCGATCTCACCCGGTATGCGCGTCCAAACTGCTCATTTGAATGAGAGAGAGAGAAGAGATACCTGGAGAAAATTTTAATTTTAGGCTCCGATTCTTATTTGTTACCCCCAGTTTTCTTTAGTCCATTATTATCTGCCCCAGATTTGCCCTATATATATATATATCTTGTGCATAACCCCTCCCCATACAGTGGGGATCGCTTGAAGGCTTTCAAGAGTAGGCCTACCGATCAATATGCTGTAGCTGGATGGGTAAAAGACGTAAAAGTGCGGCACCTGGCCACCAAGGATTTACATTTAATCATGGAAAATGTAGATATTATTTAAAAAAAATATATGATTTTGGTGGTTTACTCAGACTAGGTAGCGAGTTGTTAGCTAGGTAAGTGACTAACAGCTGGTGGTAGCTTGCCGGCTGTTAGCCACGGCTCACGGCTAGCTGTCATTAATCTGGGTTAGGCCTGTCGCGATAGTCAATAAATCGCACAATTCACGAGTTCACACTTACCAATGATTAGAGAATAAAAATGGTTATGCGTATTTGGCGTGCTGTCCGGGGGGAGGGCTCCGAGCTCGGAAATTGGGCCCGAACCCAGAGTACTCCCCCCGTATCTCTGTTTAGGAAGATAACTAGGCAAGTGTGAGGAGATGGGGTGGTGGAGGGATGCTGAAAACTGTCGAGGAATATGGGTGAGTTGACTGTGTGTATTTATAGGCTTTACTTGTGCTGATTGAGTGGACCAGTTGATTACTGATTGCTGACAGCTGGCTGACTTGATTGTTTGATCATTAGAACGTGTTCCTCCCGAACCTTGTTAATAAAACATCAATTCACGAGTTCACACTTACCAATGATTAGAGAATAAAAATGGTTATGCGTATTTGGCATGCTGTCCGGGGGGAGGGCTCCGAGCTCGGAAATTGGGCCCGAACCCAGAGTACTCCCCAAAAAGCAAAGTGAGTAAAGGACAGCCGCCTGCTTAAAGACCCCCCGAAAAGAGCGCAGAGATTGGCGGGCTGGCATTTCAAGGAGAGCCTGGTAGTTTTGGCTGGGAGAGTTCGCGGTGTCCGACGAGAGTTCAATGCTTAGGGTATCGGACGGGTAAGTATGGATGTTCGAACGGGAGGGTTCTTGTGGCAATGGTCCCAGCATCAGAAAGGGTAAGCCTCACCAGTCAAATAAGGAGCTCTCGCGGAGTCTGCTGGGAGATCAATACTTGCTGGACACAGAAAAAGGAGATATATATACTCGACCGGGAAGGCTGACTCTGGGTCCGCTGGGAGATCAATACTCGCTGGACGGAGAGAAGACAGAAACTCGACCGGGAAGGCTCTCGCTGTGTCCGCTGAGAGATCAATACTCGCTGGACGGAGAAAGAGGACGTATAAATACTCGACCGGGAAGGCCGTCTCTGGGTCCGCTGGGAGATCAATACTCGCTGGACGGAGAAAGAAAAGATATAAATGTTCGACCGGGAAGGCTCTCGCTGTGTCCGCTGGGAGATCAATACTCGCTGGACGGAGAAAGAGGAGATATAAATACTCGGCCGGGAAGGCTCTCGCTGTGTCCGCTGGGAGATCAATACTCGCTGGACAGAGAAAGAGGAGATATAAATACTCGGCCGGGAAGGCTCTCGCTGTGTCCGCTGGGAGATCAATACTCGCTAGACGGAGAAAGAGGAGATATAAATACTCGGCCGGGAAGGCTGTCTCTGGGTCCGCTGGGAGATCAATGCTCGCTGGAGGGAGAGAGAGAAGATATAGAAGCTCGACCGGGAAGGCTCTCGCTGTGTCTGCTGGGAGAGAAATAGAAGACACGGATACTCGAAAATGTTTTTTTTTTTTTTTTTTTTTTTTTTAACCAATGAGGATTTGGTGGGCTTTTTTGATATGGAAACGATTAGATCTGATATAGGTTTGGAACGCGTCTGAAGACCATCTTCCAAGCGCTTGGATCTGTTGCTGAGAGAGGCCTTTTTGGGCTGCTGAGGTTGCTGCTCCGATGCGGAAGGAATGACTGGAGAAATTCTCTGCTGGGATGCCTGATAGTTGGAGAACAGATTTTAAGTGTTTTTGGAACCAAAAGCGTGTCACAGGTTTGTTAGAGTCGTCGATGAACAGGGGTTCAAGAGGGGATTTAGCATGAGAGTTTCTCAGTTGGAGGTAAGCTAGTATAGTTTGGAATGGTTGAATTGGTGACGAGAGGTTGAAAATATATATGAAGTGGCCTTTTTTGGTTTGATCTGTTTTGCTTTGTTTAATCAGAAAAGATATTGTATCGCAGTCAAGCACTGAAAGATCTGAGATGTTTGGGTGGATTTTTGGGTCGAATCTGGAAGTGATTGCCAGTTCAGAGCATCTTAGGAAACCAAAAAAGGCTAGAATGAACATGGCGTCGAGTGTGCGAGAGGTATTAAGGGATCGGTAGCCTGTGCGGAGGGTATGAATGCATTTAGTAAGAATATCTAACGTTATGGGTTGTCTGGTATCCGGGCGGGTGGGCTGGGATCGTTGGATGCCTTTAATTAAGAGGGAGGTTTGTGAATTATTTATTTCCGGTGAGGGGGCGCCGTGAATCAATTTGTGAAAAAATTGGATGCCGCTTAAGTAGCTTTTGATGGATCCGACTTGAAGGCTTTTAACGCTGTTAAGGTAAGAGATGAAGGAGGTTATTGTAAGGAGGGAAAAATCAGGGAATGGCGTGTTATAAGAAAGGTGGAAGGCTTTAAAACATCTCCATGCGGTCACATAGGATTGGAGAGTTCTGGGGGAAACTGCTTGGAGAATGGTGTCGAGCGATATGTTGAGGAGGGATTTTTGCGGGTGGGTTATGGGAATATTAATTCCGAATAATGAGGTACTGGAGTTGGGAGCTTGTCTGCCTCCGGAGCAAGCATCCTGAATTTCTGAAACATAAAGCGAGACAAAGAGTCAGCAATTTGGTTTTTTGACCCAGGGATGTGTTTAGCAATTAAGATAAATTGATCACATGCGGAAATCCAGATTAGACGTCTTAAAAGTGGCATCAGTGCGGGTGAATGGGAACGGCCTTTATTAATGCACTGGACTGTAGCTTCATTGTCACAATGCACTACGATGCTGCTAGCAGTCCATTCTTTCCCCCACAGGAAGGCTGCTACTACGAGAGGGTAGAGCTCGAATAATGCAGAGGACTGTAGCGTGTCCTGTATTTGGGGGGGCCACGTAGACGCGAACCAGCGTCCTTGGTAGAACCCTCCAAAGCCAACAGAGGGGGCTGCATCTGTGAACAGCTGGATGTCGATGGGGGAGGAAATTAGATCCTTATAGAAAAAAGATAGGCCGTTCCACTGTTTAAGGAAAGTTATCCATAGCCCGAGTTCGTCGCGGCATGCTGGAGTTATGGAAATTAATCCTCTAGTGCGTGGACTGAAGACGTGAGAGAGAGGAGATGAGAAATGAAAGGGCGGCCTTGTGGAATAATGCACATGGCGAAGTTTAAGTGGCCGAGCATGGATAGGAGTTCGCGTTTGGAACACTTTGGACTGTCCACGAGGGTAGATGAGATGAGGATTATTCTATCAATTTTTTTTTTTTTCTTGGGCAGGGAGGCCTGGAATCGAACTGAATCTAGATTAATGCCAAGGAACTCGATGGATGTGGTGGGACCCATGGTTTTTTCCTGGGCGATGGGGATTCCGAGCTCGGAAAATACTTTTTTAACTGTGAGGATCTGGGCTGCTGGAATGGCGCCGGGAGGCGAAATTATTAGGAAATCGTCCAGCAGGTGAATGAGGTGAGGAATTGCGTAATTGTTTGACAAGATCCAGCAAACGGCTTCAGATAGCATGTCAAAAATTTTGGGGCTGCTTTTGCATCCAAAAGTTAAGCGTACAGCGAAATAGAATTTCCCATGCCAGCGCACGCCGAATAAGTGCCATGAATCCGGGTGGATGGGCATTACTTTAAAAGCCGAAGTGATGTCAATTTTAGCGAGCCAGGCACCCCGACCCACGATTTTTATCAGGTCGACTGCATGATCTACGTCGTGGTATTTGAGAGAAAATTCGTCGAGTGGGATCAGGCTGTTAATGCTTGGGAACAGAGATTTATGTGGAGCTGACAGATCGACTATGAGGCGTTTCTTACCTGAAAACTTTCTCGTAGCCACTCCAATGGGGCTAATGCGAAAATTTTTGAAAGGAGGCTCGTCAAAAGGGCCAATCATGAAGCCTGACTCGACTTCTTTTTTAATCAGGTTGTCTACCACGTCAGGCTCGGCGAGAGCCGATTGGAGATTATCGCAGATGATGTTTTGGGAGAGCGGACAAACCACTCCAGGTTTAAAACCGTGTTGTAGGCCAGACAGCAGATATTCGGTGAAGTCAGAGTCTGGGTGGTGAGCTAGTTCGATGGAAAGGCGAGAAATATTCACAGGAGTCGATAAATAATTTTTAGATCTTTTATTGACATCTTTATACACAGGGCATACGGGACGGGCATGAGCACCGCCGCAGAAGCTGCATATGTGTAAGTACCGACAACGCTGCCTGGTGCATTTACCAATGTTAAAATTGTTGCATGGCTGTTTGTTGTCTGTAAGTGCTCTGGAGCTGAATTTAGTCTCGTGTAGGTTGCTAGTCGCCGGTCTTGGTGTGTAGCTGGTGGATTTGACTGGTGCTGTTTCAGGGCATGGGGGAACGAAGGGGTTAACTTGGGGGCACGATGTTGTGGAATGTGTCACTGACCTGCAGACCGCGTAAGAAATATTCCTGCAGCCAAGGAAAACTCTGCTGTGTAAGTCAGTGTCTAGTGCTCCCCAGTAAGGGCATTGGTTCCACTGAGAAACCCTAACGGCGCATTTTGCTGAAAAGAGTTTGTGGTATGTGTAAAAGTGCCCTCCCCGTAGGACAACGCGAGCTCGGCTATCAGCGCTAAATAGTCATTCAGTTCGCGTCGCCTATGAGGGAAGGCTGAGCAAATGATGTCTGTGAAGTGGCTGAAAGCAATTGAAAACTCTGAAAAAGAAAGTAAACGTGACGTATGTGTATTTTGATTTTTTAAAGTGACTGAAAAATCCCCGCAGTTTAACTGACGGTTGGAATCGGATACGGGAAGCAGAGAAAGTAAATGTGAGAGATCTACATCCGCACCTGCCAGAATCTGTGCTCGGATGTTTTGAGTCACCGGGGGAGGCTCCAGAGCGACGGCGTTTGGTGGAACTGGCATCGGGGTAGCTGTGAAGAGAGAATATTGAGATTTGGCATTTAGAAGAGAGCTGTAAGGGAGAGAGGCCTGGGCTGCGACTATCGGCGGAGGCAGCCTCACGCTTAGGTCGGCCTGTGGAGTTTGAGAAGGAAAATTAAGAAAAGCACCAGGGGGAAAAGGAGGAAATGGATGAGATGCCTGAGCCCGTGTTGCAAGCGGAGGTGGTCTTGCACTTGCTTGGGCTGCAGGCCACTGAAAAGGGGAGGGGTTAGCAGTAGTCGCTGGAAAATGGTGGAAAGTTTGAGCCTCTGCCGCTAGCGGAGGCAACCTCACGCTAGTGTCTGCTACGGGAGCCGGAGGCCACTGCAGAGGAAAAGGGTTAGAAACAGCAGGAGGAAGAAACTGGGAAGCGGAATGTGAGCCGGCGGGCCCAGCTGTGTATGGCGCTGCGGCGGGAAGCGCCGTGTTGAAAAGCTGAGGTGAGGCGGGAGGCGAGCGAGGTCTCGTGGCAGTGGAATCTGGAGCGCGACCCAGGCTCGCAGAAATCCTGGCGCCCCGGGCTGAAGCGCGCGGCAAACCGGACCTTGCACGGGAAGGTGGCGGAGTCGGGCGTGGCGAATTCGGGGCCTCGCGAGAATTTCCCGGCCTGCTGGCCGCCTTGGAACCTGGGGTGGATTTAGGAGAGATATTTGAAGATTGTAAGGTAACATACAGGTTGTAAAGTTGCGCTTTAGTCATCCTGCGCGATGGCTGGATATCAGAATTCATCAGTGCTTGTCTCAGACTCAAGACTGTCCACTTTCCAATAGGCGGAATTGTTGGCACGGCCGAACGATAGGAGGATGCTGGGGAGGAAGCTGGAGTCCTCGCCGGTGGAGGTGAGGGTAAACCTCGACGTCTTGGCGTGCGAGGAGTTGTTTGTACTGACCGGCGCCCACGAGATGAAACGTGGGGCTCGGAGGCGGTATCAAGTGGAGAGGTTGTCCTGGGGCCAGCTGATGGCGGCGGAGCATGGTTGAGCTCGTCATCAGACGGTGAAAGTTGCATTTGGGACATCTTTTTAGCAGAGCAGTACACCAAATGCTGAAAACTGTCGAGGAATATGGGTGAGTTGACTGTGTGTATTTATAGGCTTTACTTGTGCTGATTGAGTGGACCAGTTGATTACTGATTGCTGACAGCTGGCTGACTTGATTGTTTGATCATTAGAACGTGTTCCTCCCGAACCTTGTTAATAAAACATCAATAAAAAAAAATGAGCGCAATAATTTTTTCGGTCGCGATAATTTCCATTTGCATGCTTGTTTGTTTTCCTCGTCTCTCTCCCTACCAAAGAGACTGGATAACAACTCTTTTTAAGACGTAACCGACATATTTGATGTGAATACTCTCCAAAACGGACATTTAAACATAATGTTGTGTGTATTTGTCCATTCAGACACGAAACAGAGCTTAGTTCATTACTCACGCTGTATAGGGGTCTATGGCTGCATGCGTTGTGTGTGTGCACACAGAAAGATGAGACATCATGATACAATATGAGACATGCAGTGATGATCTCATCAAATGACAGCTAACCACTTCTTTATTCTATCCTTTTCTTGTGTTATATATAATAAAATACCAGTTCGGGGTTCCTCTTCTCGCTGTTGTTGCAGCCAACTGCACAACATATTGCAGGCATTACTGAGAGCGTCGGACGTAAAGATGGCGGCGCAAAGCTACAGTTACGTCATGTGAAACGAAAGAATAGAACGTTCAGTCAAAGTGATCTGGACCAGAAACATCATTCATGGAAAGTTCTATTTCTGGAATGTCAGTTGGATGTTTGTTTTTAAATGTAACGGTTTTTAAATGTTTCCACTTGTTTCAGAACGTTCAGATTCAAAAGTAACATTCTATAATGTTTGAAGAATGGAATGTTCACTTTACGTTTGCAAAACCAAGAAAAAACTTTAAAAAACTTCAGAAATAATGTTTTCAGAGCATATATTTTGCACTTTTATACAGTAATTGCTTTTGTAAAGTCTATATTCCTCACAGCCTGACAGAAAACTGTACGAATCTTCATAAGATTTATATTTTTATATTGTCGTTTTTTCCATCTATATTAACTCTAAAGTTTCACTTCAGTCACTTATTTAGACTCGCATCACATATGAGATTTTTCTTTGCAACACTGTGATTCAAAGAACGATCCGAAAAGTTTTGAATGTTTAGATATTTATTTCAAGGAAATAAGTTACATGTAGAATAATTTATCATAAATACTAAAAAAATAAAATACATTCAACTTCCAAAGGAAGCAATATTATATACTGTACATATTCACAAGTATTTACATGCAACGACTAAATAAAGTGAATCAGAATTAGGAGTCCATATATAAATAAAGATGTGCACAGTGATGAAGATCTTCAGTTGAGTTCCTCTTCATCTTCTTCATCATCATCATCATCATCATCATCATCATCCTCAGTGTGTGTGTCCTCAGTGTGTGTGTCCTCACACAGGCAGATCGTGGCCTGAACCGGGTAATTACTCAGCAGAACCTCCGCCTCCTGGTACAAGTAATCGAAACACTGGGATTTGGGCCAAAACAACCTGCAGAAACCAGTTTAAAGAGTGAGTTAAATCTGTGGAGAAGCAGGAGATCATAAACATCTTCATAATCACGTGATGGACTTACTTCACAGGGTGTGTGATCATGGAGACTTTACAGTGTTGCTCATCAGATGACACTCTTTCATAAGGCTGAGGAATAAACAGAGATTTTTTACAATCTGATATTTTGCTCATACAATAATCAGAGTTGAATATTATAGAATGACCTCATCTCGTACCTTATGAGTGGCAGTTTTGCGTCCTCTGCTGGTTTTATTGACCCAAGGTCTCCAGGGTCTCATTTCAGCGTGTAATAATCCGCGAGTCCGAGTGATTTTCTCCATAATGTCGGTGAAAGAGAAGCTGAAGAGTAAATCCGAGCAGAATGATGTTCAGACTGAAGTCTGAAGCCTTTATATACACGCACGCGCGCTCGTGACAAACGCGTTCACGCCTCGCGACTGACACGCGCGCTCGCGAAGGTGTGATGATGTCACACTCCCCGCCAAACACACGGCCAGCTGACACACTCACTGAGAACAACTCTCTTTATAAATAAACAAGAATTGAATTTGTACTTAAACACAATTTCAAGGTCTGCAAATAAGAAAGCTATAAAAGCATCTAGAATTTGTGCTGTTTAAAATTCTTTCATAATATTCTTCCATAATATGCGTTTATTCATTTTAGTGCCCCGCTTGTCTTTCTTCTTTGTTTTACATCTCTTGGCAAATCATTTTCAGTAAATAAATCAGGCTTCTTTATATTATTTATCTTGTTGACTATTGAACTATTACTTGTTTATTGTCTGAAAGTTTGTCTGATTTTGTATCTTATAATTGTTAAAGTTTGCAATAAAAGAAAAACTCTCTTTAACAACAGTAAAGTTTAGTTTGTTGACATTTTTGTGTTTCCATCCCTTTGAATCCCTTTGAATGAACATTCAAAAGTAAAATTTTTGGTTCCAAAATTATCAAATGGAATGTTCGCTTAACGTGTGTGTGTGTGTGTCAGTGTGTCAGTGTGTGTGTGCGTGTGTGTGGTGTGTGTGTGTGTGTGTGTGTGTGTGTGTGTGTGTGTGTGTGTGTGTGTGTGTGTGTGTGTGTGTGTGTGTGTGTGTGTGTGTGTGTGTGTGTGTGTGTGTGTGCGTGCGTGTGTGCGTGTGTGTGTTACCAATAAAATAAATAATGAGCGCTCAGGGAACATGCAGAAAAATACTTTCATAACTTTCTTGCAACCCATTTAGCTCATTTACAGGTATGGCTTTTTATTTATTTGATTTAAATATGATGATTTGGTGATAATGAAGAGGTGTAGTTTAATTACATGTGGTATTTAACATTTAATGGTGTGAAGTGAAACCCAAAGCATTTGCTCTCAAACACAAACATGACGCGTGCCGATCTGTGACGGCGCGCTCCTGCTGAGACTCGTGCGCACGAGCGGGTTCATGAACTTTATTATTCTCCAGTTCAAGAGTGAGACAAACGTTTAAAAACACACACACACACACACACACACACACACACACACACACACACACACACACACACACACACACACACACACACCGAGCTGAGCTTCTGTCCTGGTGAAAGTGTGTTTACAGAGAACAGAACCGGTGAGTGTTACAAGTTATTATTCACTGTTTTACAAAGGCAGATTCACCAATATTACCACCGTGTGTAATCTTAGTCTGGTAATACTTATAGAAAACACGTGGACAACATTTATTTGTACAGTTTTTCTTTGTTATAATTTGTCACATAAATTTGTCACATAATATTTCAATGAAATAAAGTGTATTTACTAAGCGTCCACTAGAGGACACTCGTAGGGGAGAGCGGGGCACAACGTAACGCTTTTTGACTTTCTCAGTTTGTGTAAATCTACTTAGGGTTTAGAGTATTTATTTTTTCCCACATTAATTTCCCACATGTCTAGTACAATTATGTGGTTTTGTTTTATTAATGCAGTGTATTGTTGTGGCAAAACTTCTGTTAAACATCATCACTGCGTAAGAGACACTCAGAGTCAAATTAATAAAAAGAGAAATGTTTATTCTTGCAAGAAGGCCCAGTCGCCATCACAGCCGTTACATTCTGTGAAGTGAGTGGCGCGCACCAGGAAGACATGAGACAGCTTTTATACTCTTTTCAAGGTTCCTTCTCACCCGCTGTACTTTTCCACCCAGATAAGGCCCCCACTTCTGTTCAGTTTCTACTTAATAACACAAACTGGTACTGGAATAAACCAGCCAAATCTGACCATTCCTAAGGTCAAGACGTTCTGTCCCATATATTCCTGAACCGTCACGCACAAGCACGTACACACATATACTTTTACACATTGAATAGATTAGGAATAAATGACTATTAAAATTTTTCCACAACAATCCCCACTTTTTATCATTCTGATTACCCATAATCACAATAATAAACAAAAAAGACAAATTTTTAAGTCATATCATCACACTACTCTTCATCTCTGTTTTCACATAACTGATCACTCTTCTTAAACATTTGTGAAAATAACATTTTGAAAAGAAAAAGCTTAGGCTGTTTTTGTAAGGATAGTCCCTTAAGTATTAGCAAGCAAGTAAAGAAACACTGCTGCTGTACCCCAAGCATAGCTTGACCCTCAGTCACCTTAGTTAAATAAGAAATAGTGTACAGACTAGTTAGAAAAACAACAAATCATCAATCCACAGTGGTTACATCAAAATATAAAGTATAAGAAAAGTATAATAAAACCCTTCATTTCAAAACCCTCTCCTTGTACCTTATCACATAGCGGATAAGCACAGCTTTTAACCATCTGTTCATAACAAAAACATTCATAGGAAGAAGAAAAAGAAAAGAAAAACAAACACCAAATGTCTAACACATGTCACTGTAGCTTCCACTACTAGAATCATCTTCATCACATTTCTTGTCATTGTCATCATCATTTGGACCAAACTGTCATTTTTACCAATTTAACAAAACATCCCTGCTCTGACCAGTCTCTGTACTGAGCTGGAAACACACAATATCGACAATCCTACCCCCGAAACCCCAACCTCCAGAGATTAATCAAACAATCCATCTATCTACCTAAAATACTTTCTAATGAATCAGTGACCAATCAAATCTTGTTGGTGTTGTTTAAGGTGAGATGTTTGGACGGTGGTGTTGCAATCTCCATCCTTGCAACCTTGTTTGTGGAGTGGACCATTTCCTAGCTGCTGTCACCTGTGAATGGAGATCTTAAGTGTTTTGTTAGTGCTGCTGGTCATCCTTCTGGTGTGACCTGTGGAATTTTTACCATTTGTTTACTGATGATATACATTATGAGTTCCAAATTTATTCTCAACATCTGGCCACTCCAACAACCTGAAACTCATTCAACTATTACATTAACATTCAACCCACTTTGCTCATGTCAACAACACAATATTTATACATTTTGGAACAGAATCATTCTGTTAGCTGCAATCCAATCTGACATTCTGTGAAAGGAAAATTTTAAGTTATGCTCCGCTCCATTCTCTGGAAAGAAAACAAAATGTCGAGGTTATTTTCAGATAGTAAACTACACGTAGTTTCTTTTGTCTACTGTTCTCCCGGGGCCTTCGATACCCTGGCGTTTCCTGTTGAAACAAGTCCTGCAAATACATTTACAGAAAGCAAATTTTGTTTGGGACGGCCTTTACCCAATTAAACCCAGTGTCCTCCCCACATATATTGTCCCTTTATAAAACAATATTTTGTCCCCCCTTTTTGATGCACGACTCAACTCGTGCATCAATTTAACATAACATTTAACATAGTGTTTTGATAAAGTTTGCATCAACACTAACCCAAACGTTGTCCTTCAGACAAATTTCCTCCAGACATCTCTTGCCGTCTTTGAAACAAAAATATTACATTCTTCACTTAAAGCCACAATCTCATCTGCTCATCGAAGTATTTGAAGGGCAAAGGCCCTTGGTCTCACAGCGTATCCTGCTTTTCAGGCCTGTTGTTTGGTCTCTTAATTCAGTCATCTACAAACATTTTCAAAGTCATCAATTGTTTCTATCAAGTCAGGTCGTGCTGTACAGACTTGGTCACTTGTCAGTCAAATAACATTCTCATCCTTCTGCCCACAATAATCATACCATCAAATCTATAACATTTTCATTTATCTCAGCCCATGCTAGATGGTGATCTACAACTCCACAATTCCAATTTACACAAATACTTAAACTGATCCAGAACGTAATTCAAATCAACATCACAAAAGACAAAAGTAATTTATACCAGACAGAGCTTGATGACCAATCAATTTAAAGCTCGTCCTATGTTCTGTATCATATTTTATCGGATCCACTCACAATTATCGCCTTCTTTAAAATTTGTCAATTTCCTTAACCAATCTGTAATGATGAAACAATATACTCACTATTCAGGCGGAATATTAGTACCCCAAACTAATACATACAAGACCTAAAGTGCTGTCACCATCACACACACTCATACTAGGCACACATATCTATACACATATGCTCATTTTCAATGTTCACATTTTCTGTAGCTTAATTTTGCCTAATTTTACATGGTCTCTTAACCAGTTCCAAAGCATTTCTGTTCATTTTTCATTAGATTTTTTTAGACAAGTCAGCTGGGTTGCTTTGTTTAATTTTCCTTATCATTATTTTGCTTCAGCTTGCTCTAGCAGGCCGACAACAGAAAGACAGACACAGTTTATCATGCCTTCCCCCACTCAAACAGTCTCTCTCTCTTATTAACAAATAATAATTACATTAAATTAATCACTATCCTTTTGCCATTAAATTTTGTTATCCAGACTTTTCTCAAATCAAAAACTGTCTTCATCTTTAGCCACCCACCATGTCAAACGACCTTCAGGAGTTAAAACATATTAGTTCAAAATCAACACTTCTATAAATTTTCTTATTCTTGCCCATGAGGCAGCCAATACATAAAAAGTTTTGTTCCTGTCTCCACAACAAACAATGGCAATCCCCTCATGTTATCAGCTGGCTCTTGAAAGCTCCCCCATAGCTCTTTATCTATAATTTTCTCTTCAGGGTGTTGTCCCCCTGGCTTAATTGCAGACACTTGTCACAATGAAAAACAAGCGTACGATTATGCGGTTTCTTCTGGCAAGTGGTATAGAGGAACTCACATTCTCTGGGTCAGACTGCCGCAACTCGTCACAGCGCATCTCACCTCTCAATGCTCTGCTGACCCCAGTGGCCTCCAGTAGTCAGCGCTCAACTCTCACTACCTTTCTTGCATGTACCACACCCCCGTCCTGAGGTGCCCAATGTCCCGTGACCCCCTGCGTTAGGCTGTCCCCTGGCCAGGAAGATCATCCTGTCATTGAGTAGCCACGTACACACTGGTACCGCTCTTTCCCATCACACAATCAGTTTCCTTTAACAGAACTCAGCTGCTTTCTGGAGCTTAGGAAAGGCAAGTTCAAGAGTCACCAGAGCCATTCTGATTGCCTAATAGTGTTCACAGGGAGACAGGTTAATAACAGCAGTATTTAATCACTTAAATCCATTAACCATCTTAAAATCATCAACCTAGCTACTTAGATTATCCTCAGTGAATTTAGTTCACAACCATACATTCAGTGTACTGTTACTGTACATCTTTAGCCGTAGCCATCGGGCCTGTTTCAATGGTGGAGACTTAAGATAAGACAAAGAAGTTACTGGTCCTAAAATAAAATAATCAAAAATGTTATTTCTATCATTTAAGGTCTGCATTATTATTTTAAAGACTTCTTTAAAGTCGTTCAGTTTTGCATTTAAAACATTCACCAATACAAATTGCCCTCTTTATGGCAATGGTTTTCTTTAACATCTCTGTGTCTGATTTTTCAACTGAAACACTGTGCTTTTACTATAAATAGCTTATTATTACTGATGACACAGGGTCAGATAACAGCCTGTTAGCTGAAAGTGATTGAGAGAGACTCTGAGGCACTCAGGACCGGTAAACTGTTCTCTCAAATACTTCTAATCATCAAACTTTTATCTATCATCTTTTAACTATCCCAGCTTAAGTCATCTTTGCCAGAAATGACATTTGTTTCCAAATAAACATAATTTTATAGTTGTCTTTTACCCATATCTCGGGGAATTTAGACATTACAGATTTCCACTCAGATTGAGTCTCTGTCGTACTGGCCGTTTACAGCCACAGCACACATCAGATTCAGATAAGCAAGCTGTTTCATTACAGCTCCTAACAAACTTATCTTTTAAAAGCAAAACATCAGCTTCTAGTTCTTTCATGGTCAACAGTTTTCAAGCTGTTTGTTTGATCAGATGCCTTTCTACACATTTTACATTTATCAACTGTTAATTCAGTAACCAACTGCTTCTGCTTATTTGATCTTGAATAATGATTCTAGTTCTCAATAACCATAGTTTAATATCTGTCTTCAAAGTTTTTCTAGGAGTTTATCAATCTCCAATCAGGATTCACACTAAATTTGACAAGGCTACTCTGCATCTTTCACAGTTATTATAAATCATCTGTGAGATTTGTCTCTCTATATTACCTGAATCCTTTTTCAAAATGTTGCATTAAAACACAATCATACTTTTAGTTACCTTTCTGCAACTCCCATTTGTTGGAGTCATTAATTTTACATCAAACTGTATTCATCAATTCACTTCAATCCTTGGACCTTGTTTTTTTTTTTTTTATCTCTTATTCTTTCTCAGACGAAAATGTTAATATCGTCTTCACTTAAACACTGTTCTCTGTATTCTTTTACAGTCCAACAGTGGCAGATACAACAATAGCCGAATCATAATCTTCATCATTATTACTGACACAACATTAATTTTCATAAGCTGCATGGAAATGCTCATTATATTCTAATTTGTTTTCAATATCTTTCATTTTACTAATTTGGTATTATCATCAACAACACTGATTACAGAACAAGTGCATATCTAACATCCAAAAAGCCGGGCTGAATAAGAAGACACTGCTCCTGTACTCTCGACCTTGATCGAACCCTCAGTCACTCCTCAGATATTAAATACAGACATTGTCTGCAATCATAAACACCAGGATATGCATTCGTTTTTTTAATAAAACTATAATTTCCAATTCCTTTCATAATAAACGAAGATGGATGGTAAATCCATTCCTTTCACTACCCCCATTATAGACCCCTTAGGTTCAAAACACAATGATTGTCAAACTAAAACTAAACCTAATTTCAGTCTTTATTTTACCATTAAAAATATAGAATTGTTCCCCATACTGCTTAAAACATTCTTCATGTCATGTTAATTCCTGTCAATCATACAATGCCTTATTTTATTCTAAAACTGTATTTTCATACCAATTAAACAGTTAATTTGACTTCCATAAATTCTGTCTGACATTTTATTTTCATCACATATAGTTTTCTACTATATTTCTTCTCAATCTTCCCCTACATGCCATTTCTTTCTTTATCCTCTCCTTTCTTTCTCAAACATGCCAGTTCCTTCATTATCTAACCAGTACATGATTGTTTGCACAATCCCCACATAAACATATCTCACACACCAACCTTATGTCCCGTTGCCCTGTTCAACTGATTCTCGCACACTCTTAGTCTAGTTGTTTTCAGTGCTCCCTCCCTGGGGAAATCACGGTATCTTATCAATAGTTTTTTTTTTTTTTTTTTTTTTACAGATTTTACAGATTTTTTTACAGATTTTATCAGTTTTTTCAATGTCTAACATACATTTTCCCCCCATACTTTTCCTAATTTTACAGAAAAACCGGTGTATCAAATTTGGCATGCTTACCCTGAGATTTTCCCATAGTGGCTGTTTCTGTTACTCTGTGGATTTTCCGTTCGACGCTGCGTCTAATAATCTGATGGACGTCTCCACCAGATCTGATCACTTAACCCAAGACCAGAAAGGGCGCACCCAGTGCTCTTTGCAGATCGATTAACTCTCAGTAGACTGCTACGTGAAGATCCCTCGTCTACAAAACCGTCCCTGACTGGTTCCGTAGAACGCCTCCCCACGCAGTTAGCCCTACTGCATTAACTACGACCCGTTCAAAAGTAAGTCTCAATTGACCCCCAATAAACTGCTGCACGAAGATCCCTCGTCTACAAAACCGTCCCTGACTGGTTTTGCAGAACGCCTCCTCGCACAGTTAGCCCTATTGCATCAGTTTTCTTGACTTACACCACAGAAATGAACAGACCCAGCCGCTATGGCTTTACTCACAAATTGAAAAATATTTTAACCCCAAAAGAAAATATTTTAGCCGTCTCTTACCAGAGATGTCTTGAGTTGCCACGGGTTCGTTTTCATCTGATTCCAGTGGAGCTTCTCCTGGCCCTGATAGCGGTCGGCCCCTCTCTCTGAAACTTACGAGGTAGAGCTGGAACTGCTCAGTCCAGGTGGCCAAACACCGTCCGCTCTCAGGTCCAGAAGGCACTGCCAAGGAATCCCACTTCTCTGACACCAATTGTTGTGGCAAAACTTCTGTTAAACATCATCACTGCGTAAGAGACACTCAGAGTCAAATTAATAAAAAGAGAAATATTTATTCTTGCAAGAAGGCCCAGTCGCCATCACAGCCGTTACATTCTGTGAAGTGAGTGGCGCGCACAGCTTTTATACAGCTTTTATACTCTTTTCAAGGTTCCTTCTCACCCGCTGTACTTTTCCACCCAGATAAGGCCCCCACTTCTGTTCAGTTTCTACTTAATAACACAAACTGGTACTGGAATAAACCAGCCAAATCTGACCATTCCTAAGGTCAAGACGTCCTGTCCCATATATTCCTAAACCGTCACGCACAAGCACGTACACACATATACTTTTACACATTGAATAGATTAGGAATAAATGACTATTAAAAATTTTCCACAACAGTATACTTTTCTCTTGATTTACCCTAAAAGAATGGAAGTGAAATGTGTCAGGCCAAAAATAGTCAAATAGCGTTCCCGGGTGTTTCCCCGATAACAATCATGTTCCAGTGAGTAAAACAATCGCGTCAACCCGTGCACTACACAAACAACCCGCGGAAACAGTGCAGGCATACGGACCTGGCAACACTGCTCGCAGCGCTCGTACGTGCGTGCACACTTCACAAGTCATCTGCTGCAAGGAGGTCAGCATTGTGTTTGCAGAGGTAAGAACAGTCAAAAACATATATTGTTTGAGATAAGTTTGTGAGTGTAGGCTACTTGCTGACTAGCGGTGGTGGCAGAGTGATCTGAAACGTTTAACATGAACGCGCTTGACGTCACATCTGCAGACAGCGCGGGAAAAATCCGACCCGACAGAAAATAGGAAAAATAGGATAGAGGCTTACAGGTGCACCCACTGTGAGCGGACAAGGTGTCAGTATGCTCAGCAAGAGAGGTTTGAGTCATACATGGTAAAATAAAAAGGCTATTGTTACGTTTATTTTGGGGAAAAAGTTCCATATATTCCCTTTAAAATGCTATCTGATCTAATCAAAAAAATATTAATATAATATTATATATTATAATATATAACAAACCAAAATATTTTCTTAATAAAATACAATTATTAACTTTTTCATATAAAATAATGGCATTTTTTTTATAATTAAAAATAAACTAATACAAACCGGAAAACACTATACAGCATAGTTCAAAACAAAATAATTATTAATAATTTCTGAACATTGACTCTCAGTCTTTATTTACATGTTTATCATGTTTTCTCAATAGAATTCATAAAAGTATAGAATATAATAGCATAGTTCTAATAGGGGCACATTGTAACGCAGTGTTACAACATGCCCCAGCTGCACAACTGGGATTTAAACCCTGCTAGTGTCTTCTACTAGTTAGCCAAGCATTAAATAACTATATCAACTGTTACAGTTTTTTTCATTTGCTAAGGCACGCTAAATGAAACTGGGATCCGCTTGATCTTCATCATCGTATTATTAGCACAGCAGAAGTGTTAAAAAGGCCCATTGTATTTGTATTTGAGTCTGTGAGACTTGCTCTAAAACATGCTCTGACATTGGCTGATTGCCAAAGCAGCAACGTGAAGACACTAGGCTCCGCCCATCTTCAGCAGGTGTCATTGATTAGCATTTGTATCTAATAGCTCTGCATGGTGTGAGGGTAGCAAACAGACTCTGTGCTTTCTTGCCATTTGATGTGTGCGTATATTATACAAACCACACCCAAAATCATGGCAACTTGACTATACTCATCTGCACTTATGGGCTAAGCCTTTGTTGAAGCTTATGGATTTGTTGTGGAGAAAATAAAGCTACAAATAGAAAACTTTCTGCTGCTTCTTCATGTCTCTAACCGGACATCTGTGGTGAACTAGTCCCCTACTGGCAACCCCAAACTGATTGAAAGTCAACAGTTTTCTACATGGTCCTTCGAGCCGGAGTCAGAGTTTTCCACAGTTATGGAGGAGCAGCTATCAGCTGAAGTCCCAGTTGTGCGGCCCAGGAGACAATCGTCTGTTCCAGCACACTTGCAGGATTATGATTTGACTGGTTATCAACTACATAGATCCATATCACCACCCAGCTATTCTCACAAATCTTCTTGTGCTGCATCTGTTGACAAGGATGGCAGGATGGACACCCCACAGGCATCAGCACAACATAGTAATTCTCACAGTCCAGAACGGTGGTATGTAACGGATCAGTGGGACCAGCAAATGGAAGCCTTGCGGGATGAGAATGCTGATTTCAGAAAACTCCACCGCGACCTGATTGTCACGGTTCAGCAGCTGAATGAGGAAAAAGATGATCTTAAGCAGGCCAACACTAAGTTCACGTCACAGATGTCTCAATTGGAAGAAGAGGTGAAAGAATTGTTAAGTTGGCGAAATCAGCAGTCGAAGTTTCCTCAGATATTATCTCCACTTCCAGTATCTGGTCCATCAAAGAGCCGAGACTGCTCTAGACCGGTACCAGCCCCACGAAGGTCCAGAGTAAATGAACCGGTATCAAGTGCGGAAAATGCCCAGGCATCTCATCAAGCATTCCAGGATCGCAGAACAGCGGAAAGTTCGGAAAGCTCAGAGGACTCAAGTAGTCAAGAAAGTTATTCCTCTTCTGTTGATGATGGCATGAGAAACCTACGCCTGCGCTCACCCAGGCACCAGAAGGTTAACACCAGTCCACCGATTGACAGACAAATTAGTAGGAGTCAAGATGGAAGACCTAAGGTCAACATGGTTCCAAGAAGTCGTGTCAGATCACCATCTCCACAACTTCTCATCAGGCCACAGGACAAGTTAGCATCTAGGAGTAGTAAACACCACCACTCTCCAGGTTTATCGGTTAACCAAGAAAGAGTATATCGTGGACCTACTCCTACGATTCCTGACCTGATTCACCCAAACCCCAGAGAGTTTGCCCGGCTTAAAATTGCTTTGGAAAACATTCTGCCAGTTGATTCCACAGAGCACTTCAAATTCCATATTCTGCTAGAACATCTCAAGCTAGAAGAAGCTCAGCTAATTGCTGAATCTTACAGCAGTTCACGTCATCCTTATACCAAAACCATGGGTGCCCTCAATAAGCAGTATGGCCAGCCACATCAGTTGGCTTTGCAGCGCATAGTGGAATTGATGGAGGGACCAAGCATCAACACTGGAGATATCAGAACCTTCCGAATGTATGCTCTGAGGGTGAGATCCTTGGTGGGAATGTTGCGACAACTAGGTAAGCCTGGTAAAGTAGAATTAAAATGTGGATCTCATGTGTCCAGACTTCTGGCTAAAGTGCCACATGATCTGCGAAGCAGTTTCAGAAGATTCATCTATCCATTCGATGTAAAGATTCCTACCCTCTTGGACTTCTCAGACTGGTTGGAATATGAAATCCAAGTGCAAGAAGATTCCACAAGATATGCAAGCCACTTTGGTAGAGGGTACTCGACCAGGTCATCCTGGGACGAACCACCAAGGAAGACCAAATCATTCCAAAAAGGGACAGAAGTTCTACTTGGCACTGAGAAATACCCTTCAGCATCTCCCTCACCTGTCACAGTTAAGACCGCAATGGCAAAACCTTACTGCCCTTACTGTGATAACAACAAACATTCTTTGAATAACTGTGCCAATTTCTCTGAACTCTCCAAATTTCAGAAGCAAGAATGGATTAAGGGCAACAACAGATGCTGGCGCTGTGGACGGGGCCATAGATCAACAGAGTGTAATCTGAAGATGCGCTGCAAGGCATGTAATGGGCGTCACTTACTTGTTCTTCATGAAGTTAATGCACGGAGCAGGGAGAGAACAGTAGAAGGAGAGGACCCATCTGCTAGCTCTATCAGGGGGGAGGCCGGCAACGATGTATTATTCATTGACAAGCCCCCAGGAAGTCAGAAGGTACTGTTGAAAATATGTAAAGTCATTCTGAGAAATGGAGATCGATCCATGAAAGCTTACGCCATTCTTGATGATGGCTCTGAAAGGAGCATCTTACTACACACGGCAGCTAGCCAGCTGAAATTGAAAGGTAAACCGGAGGATCTGCCCCTGCGCACAGTCAGACAAGAGTTAAAGGTCCTACATGGGGCGGCTGTATCCTTCAACCTTTCACCAGCCTGTCAGCCAGACAAGGTATATTCAATCAGCGGAGCTTTTACTGCGCCGGAGCTGGGGCTTGGAGTGCACTGTCATCCAGTTAAGGCTTTACGGAAAAGGTACCGTCACCTTAATGGACTTCCCCTCCAAGAGATTAAAACTGGTCATCCAGTTTTGCTCATTGGATCAGACTACCCTCATTTAATTACTGCAGTCGAACCAGTTCGCTTGGGCCCACCAGGAGGTCCTGCAGCGATTAGAACTCTCCTTGGGTGGACTCTGCAAGGACCAGTTCAGGCTCTGCAACACAGTCTCACAGAGCAACAATGTCTGTTCACCAGTTTGTCACCTTCTGCTACTCTGCACGAACAAGTTGAACGACTCTGGCAAATGGATGTCTTTCCTTGGAGGGATGAGAAGACAAGTACTAGATCAGTACTTGACCAGCAGTCACTCAAACTACTGGAACAAAAAACTGTCAGAGTTCAAGTCGATGGGATTCTGCGATATGCTACCCCTCTGCTTCGAGTTAAAAATATGCCCTCTCTTCATGCACCCAAAGCAGCGGTAATGCCTCATCTAAGAAGCCTAGAGCGTCGCCTCAGTAAGTCTCCTGATCAAGCAGCTATCTACCAGGCTGAGATTAAACCACTGGAACAAGAAGGTTACATTGCTGAACTGCAGTCAGGAGCTGAAGACACTCCAGTAAGTTGGTATATCCCACACCATATGGTTGAACACAATGGGAAACATAGTAGTTTTCAACTGTTCATTCCAGTTTCAAGGAAACAACCTCAATGAATTGTTACTTCCAGGACCTACACTGACTTCCTCCTTGCTGGCTGTGCTACTAAGATTCAGAGAACATTCTATCGCTATTAGTAGCGACATAAAAGGAATGTTCCACCAGATAAGACTCCTTGCTGAAGATCGACCCCTTCTCCGTTTCTTATGGAGAGATCAGGAAAGAGAAGTTCAGCCCAGAGTTTTGGAATGGCAAGTTCTCCCTTTTGGGACCACTAGTAGCCCATGTTGCGCCGTCTTTGCCTTGCAGAAGCATATCTTGGAAAATAGTCAGCCTGGTGAAAAGATACAGGATGCTGTACTGAAGGCATTTTATGTGGACAATTACCTGCAAAGTCTGGCCTCCGTAGATGAAGCAAAGCTCATGGTAGCCCAGTTGCAGAGTACCTTGGCGGACGGAGGATTTGAACTCAGGCAATGGGCCAGTAATGCGCCTTCCACCATCAGTCACTTACCAGCAGCCTCCAGATCGGACAGTGCTGAGCAATTGATTGTCAAGGGTAATGCCTCAAACCATGAATCAGTGCTCGGATTGCAGTGGAATTGTCAAACTGATGCTTTGTCCTATAAGTTCCGTGCTGTAAAGTGCCAAGAAGTTACTATGCGCAATATATATAAGGTGCTTGCCAGTCAATATGATCCTCTTGGCTACATCGTCCCGTACACCACACGCGCCAAGGTGATTGTGCAGCGACTATGGGACAAAAGGAGAGATTGGGATGATCCCAGGTTACCAGAAGATTTGATGAATGCTTGGAACAGATGGACAGAGGAGCTTAGTGACCTACGAAAGATAGCCTTACCCAGATGCTATTGTACTGCACAGAAAGATGATCTTTTCAGCCAGCGAGATATCCATATCTTCTGTGATGCGTCTGAGTCAGCTTATGGGTCGGTCGCCTATCTTCGAACAGAAGACCAGAAGGGAGAAGTGGAGATCACATTCATAGTGGCCAGATCAAGAGTGGCTCCTAAGAAACGGCTGTCAATACCTCGTCTAGAACTATGTGCAGCCCTGACCGGTGCACAGTTGGCCAAGACCCTTCAGAAAGAATTGACTTTGCCTATTCGACAAGTTTTCATTTGGACTGATGCCACCACTGTTTTGTCCTGGATTCGATCCGAATCCTGTCGATTCAAGGTTTTTGTTGGGACAAGGGTGACAGAGATTCAGGACCTTACCAGCCACTGTGAATGGCGCTATGTGGCTTCAGATAGCAACCTGGCAGATGATATCACCCGAGGAAAAAGGCTGGCAGATCTAGGGCCACAAAGTCGTTGGAATACAGGGCCCCTATTCCTTCACCTTTCACCTGATCAGTGGCAAGTTACACCTCCATCCTCTTTTATTGACACTGATGAACTAAGAAACTCTACATTCTGTGGTCTGACTAATACTGCACATCATTTGTCGATGCCCGATCTAAGCAAATTTCTAACCTTTCAAGAGCTACTGACAGCTATCGCAGGTTCTCTCAGGGAGGATGGGGCCAGTGTATCAGCTGAAGACTTTCAACAGGCTGAGATGGCTATCCTTCAGCAAGCCCAATGGGAAAGCTTTCCCTCTGATATGGCACAACTTACAGCGGGGAAACCACTGAATAGCAACAGTCGGCTCCTTAGCCTTGCTCCCGAACTTGACTGTGTAAGCCACCTCCTTAGGGTAGGAGGTCGTCTTCGCTGCTGTGAAGAAATTGAGCCCGAGCTGATGCATCCTATTGTGCTGGATTCCCATCATCCTCTCACTAACCTACTCATTAAGGACTATGATACAAAGCTGCTTCACCCAGGACCTGAGAGAGTACTGGCAGAAATGCGTAGGAAATACTGGATCCTTCGGGGTAGGGAAGCAATCCGACGTTATCAGCGCAAGGATTGTTTAGAGTGTCAGAAGCTTCGAAAAAATCCACAGATACCCAGAATGGCAGATCTGCCTCCAGCCAGATTACGTCTCTTCAAACCCGCATTTTATTCTACTGGTGTTGACTGTTTCGGGCCATACATAGTAAAAATTGGACGTAGGAATGAGAAACGCTGGGGTATCTTGTTCAAGTGCATGACTACTCGTGCGGTGTACGTCGACCTCCTTCCAAGACTTGATACAGACTCCTTCCTTATGTCTCTCAGGCGGTTTATAGCCCGACGTGGGAAACCTTTTGAAGTTTTATGTGATCAAGGTACAAATTTTAAAGGAGGGGAAAGGGAGCTACGACAGGCATTTGGCGAACTAGTTCCAGAACTCCAGGAACAGCTTGCCAGTCAGCAGATTATCTTCCGTTTCAACCCACCTCATGCTCCACACTTCGGTGGGTGTTGGGAAAGGGAGATTCGTTCCCTGAAACAAGCTCTACAGGTCACTCTGGGAACTCAGACCATACCTGAGGAAACTCTTCTCACTACACTCATTGAGATCGAAGGGATCTTAAATTCTAAACCTCTGGGGTATACCTCCTCGAATGCCTCTGATCCAATTCCTATTACTCCTAATACGCTCCTTATGGGGCGGCCTGATTCGTCCCTTCCTCAAGTGATATACCCTCAAAGTGAAATACTGAGTCGACGTCGTTGGCGTCATAGCCAAGTCCTAGCAGATCACTTTTGGAAGCGGTTTATCAAGTTCTATTTGCCTGGCCTTCAGACTCGTGGCAAGTGGCAAAGAGAGTCACCCGATATCACAGTTGGAACTACAGTTATGATTGTGGACCCTCAATTTCCCAGGCCCCTGTGGCCCACTGGTCAGATCTCGCAAGTATTCCCAGGGGTGGATAATAAAGTCAGAACTGTTGAAGTGAGAATTAAGGACAAGTTTTATGTGCGACCTGTGGCTAAGGTTATACAGCTGCCTGAGATTCCAGACTAAAAATTGACTTTGACCCTTTTTTATAATGGGCAGATTTCCTCATTCTTTAGAAATCTGGGGGCGGCTGTTAAAAAGGCCCATTGTATTTGTATTTGAGTCTGTGAGACTTGCTCTGACAACATGCTCTGACATTGGCTGATTGCCAAAGCAGCAACGTGAAGACACTAGGCTCCGCCCATCTTCAGCAGGTGTCATTGATTAGCATTTGTATTTAATAGCTCTGCATGGTGTGAGGGTAGCAAACAGACTCTGTGCTTTCTTGCCATTTGATGTGTGCGTATATTATACAAACCACACCCAAAATCATGGCAACTTGACTATACTCATCTGCACTTATGGGCTAAGCCTTTGTTGAAGCTTATGGATTTGTTGTGGAGAAAATAAAGCTACAAATAGAAAACTTTCTGCTGCTTCTTCATGTCTCTAACCGGACATCTGTGGTGAACTAGTCCCCTACTGGCAACCCCAAACTGATTGAAAGTCAACAGTTTTCTACAAGAAGTCTTCTCTTGCAAATGCTTTAACACTTTTTCATTTGTTTCACACATTTTTCACACCCTTTTTCAAAACAGTTACCACAGATCTCATTGAAAGACCCCAAACTCTATTGGATTCACTGTGTTGAACAAAAGGAAAACATCTATAAACAGCTGATAGAAAGTACTTGCATAATTATAAATCTCTATCCATCTGTGTGAAACTCATTTGCACAACTCTTCAATCAGCAATCAGTACTCATCCATCTATAAAAGATGCCCTCTATGTTGCTATTTGCAAGCATGGATCAAAGAGGCCATAGGCATGGAAGGAGAGGAAGAGGCCATGGCAGAAGGGCCAGAGGAAGGGAGGAGGAGGAGGAGGAGGAGGAGGAGGAGGAGGAGGAGGAGGAGGAGGAGGAGGAGGAGGAGGAGCAAGAGGAGTAAGAGGCCATGGCAGAGGGGCCAGAGGAAGAGGAGTTTGTATGCGTGGTGGAGGAGCTGCAGCAGCAAGAGGACGAAATCGAGCCGAAGTTTCAATTGAAATTTAAAAACATGAAATTTTCAAATGAAAAACAATTATTGACCATGTCATCAATCATAGCTTGTCCTTTAGAAAGGCTGGACAAAGGGTCCAGCCCATTCTGAGTCGGAGCACTGTGGCATCTATTGTCAGGCTTTTTCAGAATGAACAGGTAATTCACAGTGTTACTGTAATGTATACCACTATTTCAGCTTTACTGTATTGCCCTGTTAGCAGAACAAACTGTGTATACAGTAATGCAGATCTTTTATCAATCCCATTTATGTGACTGTCATATAGTAATGTAAATTTTGACATGCTTTTTGCTTTTTATTTATATATATATATATATATATATATATATATATATATATATATATATATTTTTTTTTTTTTTTTTACCCATAAGTTTCATTTGGTAGGTTTTCTTTTCCAGTATCCATTTGAGTTTGTAAAGTATCATTTCATATTGATGGCTGTATTTTGTATTTTGTTGTCCATTGTGTAATGATTGATTGAAAGAATAAATTAATTTGACCACAAGTTGTGTTGTTTGATGGAAAGATTTGCTTATGTTACATGTTTTTAATGTTTTGTGAGTGTTAGAGCATTTTGCTAACAAAATTAGTCATTTTGGCCATTGAGCTTTAGTTTTATCCTATGTGTTAACTGTTTTGAAAATGTGATGTCAGAGTGGGCAAATGTGTTTAAGCAGTCAAGAAAAACTGTAACAAAGAAATTTACTTTTGCTATGGTTAAATAAATGTTCAGTGATATCTTACAAAGATTTCTGAATTTTGGCGCAATTTTTTCTCTATATAGTGTTGAAATGACAACTAGTAAATACACCAAGTTTCGTCATGCTAGCATGTGTGGAAGTATTTAAAACAAGCGTGTTACAACTAGCCCCGCGTTACGTTGTGCCCCGCGCTCCCCTACAATAAATACAGAAAGTGTGTGAATGGAGAGTGAGTGAGTGAGTGATGTGTGTGTGTGTGTGTTGTGTTGGTGGGTGTGGTGGTGTGTGTGGTGTGTGTGTGTTGTGTGTGTGTGTGTGTGTGTGTGTGGGGTGTGTGACACAGATAGAACTGGCGGCCCAGAGAGAGACGCATCTGCCCGTACTGTGAGCAGGGAGAAGTGGAGACAGAGCAACACTTTCTCACCAGCTGCCCCAACTATGAGGACATTTGCAACATGACATCATGACTTTTGCGTAAACATACACGCCACTTTCAAGTCAAGTGGCGTGTTATTTATACGCATTTTGAGCTATCCGCGTGTACGCGTGTATATCTACGCCGTTATGTCCGAGTGATTCCACGTGTATGTACACGCCGTTAAAAATACGACCGAAATAAAGCCAAATTTTGATATACATCTTGGTTAGCGATATTTTTCTTACTAGGATGGTAGGGAAAGACTCATAAATGGTATTAACCAGTGACGGGTAGGTTTAGGGACGGGGTTGGGGTAGGTCATATATTTATATATACAGTAATGTAACGTTAAGTCAACGGCGTTCATAAACACGCTGAAAAGCAATTATGCGTGTTGATAGCACGCCAAAAATGGAAATACGAATTGGCGTGTCATACATACGCAGTTTCATGAGATCAGTCTGACATTAGAGGCACTTTTTATACAAAATTTGAAAAACTGAGAGAGAGAGAGAGAGAGAGAGAGAGAGAGAGAGAGAGAGAGAGAGAGAGAGAGAGAGAGAGAGAGAGAGAGAGAGAGAGAGAGAGAGAGAGAGAGAGAGAGAGAGAGAGAGAGAGAGAGAGAGAGAGAGAGAGAGAGAGAGAGAGCAAGGTCAAGAAAGCTGATGTATATGGTAGCGATAATAATGAAACCGAAACTGAATCATCAGATTCCAGTGTGTGTCTTTGACTGACTTCTCTATTCGTAGCTATGATGCTGAAGATAAAATGATTTCCTTAAGTCAACGAAGAACAGGAGAGGGGTGTGTGTACACAATTATTTCCCTAATGTAACACAGTTTGTTGAGAAAACAAGGAACTTAATGGCTAAAGGATGCTTCACAAATAAAGAAGTTTGTCGTTTAAAAAAATTGGTGAGGAATGTAGAGAATCTTATGAATGATGTTGAATAAGTTAAGCTCTTTTTTACATTAATGAGTGTGTTTTTTTTTTGTGTGTGTGTGTGTGTGTGTGTGTGTGTGTGTGTGTGTGTGTGTGTGTGTGTGTGTGTGTGTGTGTGTGTGTGTGTGTGTGTGTGTGTGTGTGTGTGTGTGTGTGTGTGTGTGTGTGTGGTGTGTGTGTGTGGCTGTTTTCTCTCCTCTTTGTCATGAGTGAAGTTCGTCTAGCAACCCTGAATGTAAATGGTGCTAGAGATATTAAGAAAATAGGAATGTTAAATGAATTAATAAAACAGAAGAATCTTGAAATTTTATTGTTACAAGAAACACATAGTGACAGGGGGAATGCAGCAGATTGGGAAAGAGAATTTAAGGGGCTTACTGTTTTAAGCCATAACACTTCAATAAGTGCAGGAGTTGCAGTATTATTTCTAAGAGTTTTATTACGAATTTTTTACGTTGTTGATGAAGTTGTGAAAGGAAGGCTACTAAAAATCAGAGCTCTCTATGAAAGCTATATGTTGGTTTTTATCTGTATTTATGATCCAATAGTTCCTGTGAAAAGATTGTTGTTCTTAGATTTACTGTGTACTTAACAAAATTGCTCTGAAGAGGAATATTTGTTTTTGGGGAGAGATTTTAATTACACAGAAAATATGATTGATAGGAACCACGTTGAACCAAATTAGTCGTCTCAGAAACGTCTCGTTCATTTCATCAAGAAGTTTGAACTATGTGATATTTGGAGACAATTAAATTGATTTACTAGACAATATACATGGGTTTGTATAAGGGAAAACAGGGTATTCCTGTTAGATTACCAGTAAATATAGATTAATATTTTTAAAAAATTGCAAAAATTGCCCTATTCCAATAGGGTTTTCTGATCATAGTATGGTACAATGTAATTTTATTTTAAATTCAATTAAACCTAGCAGTGCCTATTGGCATTTCAATATTTCTTTATTGAGTGATCGTTTTTTTAGAGACTCTATTAAGTATTTTTGGCAGAATTATAGGAATTCAAAGACTAATTTTAGATCAATATAGCAGTGGTGTGACATTGGTAAAGTTAAAATTAGACAGTTTTGTCAACAATACACTTGCAACGTCACTATAGAGTTTAAAAAATCTTTGGAAACTTTGGAGAAAGAATTAAGTGAGTGTCAAAAAATATCTGAATCAACTGGGACAAGTAATCATTTTGATTGTAATCAACTATTTTTCAAAAAAGAAAGCTCAGTTAGTGGATCTGCTAGAATACAGAACACATGGCACATTGGTCAGATCAAGATTTCAAAATATAAATCATATGGATGCACCATCAAAAATATATATATTTTTAGAGAAAAAAAATGGGCAGAGGAGATTGATTAAAGCCTTGCGGTCGGAAGAGAGTCAAGTTTTGCTGAACCCCAGTGACATTCGAAAGAGAGCATTTGGTTTTTACAAAAATCTGTATAGAAGTGAGTATGTAACGGAGGGTGATGAGGACAATGATTTTTTGAACTCCCTACCCAAATTGTCAGAAGTAGTAATTTGGCTCTTTCAGGCGGACTAAGTCTGGGAGAGTTATATAAGGCCCTTCATGACATTTGTCCTCACACACACACACACACACACACACACACACACACACACACACACACACACACACACACACACACACACACACACACACACACACACACACACACACACACACACACACACACACACACACACACACACACACACACACACATACACACACACGCATGCACGCACACACACACACACACACACACACACACACACACAGTTCCATTGCAGGGTATAGGAGTCCCCACTTGGTAAGGTAGACATCGGCCAGAGTTTCAGGTCCCCTCTTGGCTTTTTTTTTTTAAATAAAAGACCAGAAACACTAGTCCCATTTTGGCCAGTGTAGCTATAGTCCCGTTAGTAATATAGATATATAGATATAACTGTGTGTGTGTCTGTGTGTGTGTGTGTGTGTGTGGGCGGGTTTATGTGGTTTACGAGGACACAAATTTGTATAATGACATGTGTATTACACTGGTATTACAACTTATGGGTGGTTTATGGGGACATGTCAAAAGTCCTCATAAATCAAATGGCTTAAAAAACATAAAAAACAATGTTTTATTAAAAAATTAAAAATCCAGCATGTCTCCTGTAAGGGGTAGGTTTAGGGATAGGGGCAGTGTAGTGGGATAGAATATATAGTTTGTCCAGTATAAAAACCATTACGCCTATGGAGAGTCCTCATAATGCTGTTGCACCAACATGTGTGTGTGTGTGTGTGTGTGTGTGTGTGTGTGTGTGTGTGTGTGTGTGTGTGTTTGTTTATGTCCCTTTTGGGTACATTCACCAGGATACACACCAGTAAACTGAGGACCACCTCAAAAATTGAGGACATTTTGTATGTCCTCATTTGTTTGACTATATAATGGCATTCAGCATACTCTAAAATGGTGTCTAAACTTAAAATCTCACTTGTCCCAAAAAATCAGTTTTAAGTGATTTGTGTATGTGAAGTGTGTATGCCCCCCCACTAAAGTGTGTATAACACAGCGCCCTCTAGGAGTACTGCACTTCCGGAAAAGATACACACTTCGGGGATTCTGACCAATCAGAGCGCAGGAAGCCTCTATGAGGGCGGGACTTAATGATCTGACCAATCAGAGACCATCACGTCATCAACAAAGATGGCGGAGCGGAGGCTATATCATTATAATGAATTGACAGATAATCCACATTCAATTATAGATAAATTCGCAATAATTATTATTTAAATAAAAATAGACTAATTTACCATGAGCAGCAGGAGCTCTCACGATGTATATGGGCATGTTATTAAACTTTAAGCCTCGCAGTTTTGCTCTCGCATCAGAGTCTGCTCTGTGTATGTGTGTGTGTGAAGATCGCGCTGCTGTGCGTCACCGAGACTATACAGCACGTACAGTACCTTACATAGGAGTTTATTAATCATGTAGGAACGAGTTTGAAGCGGGGAAGAGACAGAGACATTACGTCATGTGAATTTACAAAGTACATATTTCCTTCATAAAAAGCGGAGGAACAGCTGTTTAAATCTGTCAATATGATGATTTATTCATGCAAGTTTGTTTAATGAAAACACACAAGTCACTAAAAGATGTGAAAACATGCTAAATCGCTTGCTTTTATGGGTGATTTTATTTGTTTTAAGTGTTTTCTCCTACTTTGCGTTCTGCCGTTCCTTCCCTGAGCGGCCGCCGCCCCTCCCCCCCGCACGAGCAGGACTCCGTTACCAGTTACCACAGCAACACATTCACTACAGCAAACAAGCTAACTGTTTACTTTATATTATATTATATTATATTATATTATATTATATTATATTATATTATATTACATTATATTATATAGAGGAGAGCAGTTACAGCAACATTATCCTTATTATATTATATTGCATTGTATTATTTTATATTATATAAAGAGGAGAGCAGTTACAGCAAACATTCTCTTTATATTATATATTATATTATTTTATATTATATTATATAGAGGAGAGCAGCTGCATGCAACATTCTCATATTATATTATATAGAGGAAAGCAGTTACAGCAAACATTCTTATATTATTATATTAATTAAATATTTACAAATTACATACGTTTTTTTTAAGTCGCTTTGGTGCATTTCTCAAATCACAACTAAAATTCTTGTTCAACCTCCACATCATCTAGTCACTTGTGCACATCATGAAAGCAGTTTATCATTCTTTTGAACAAATTGCAAATGCTTTGGTACATTCATGCAATTGATGTAGTGTCTGCTATTTCTTACATTATCAATTGCTTATGTCATGTTGATCAAAATGTATTATACTGGTTCTCTGTTGAATAGTTTTACCCCTCAAATCATATAGGCATTAAATTACTAGTTGTCATAAACTGTCAAACATATTTTCTATACAATTCTATTATACTTTTTTTGTCCTGAATTGCAGATGTGAATTCTGAATTTCACTAATGAAGGGGAATGTAAAGCATTAGATCAATCAATGATCACCAGTTCTCTATAATCGCTCAGCGTGCATCTCATGAAGCTTCCTCTGGAAGGCATATAGACAGAACACAACACATACACACTCTGAGAATGGAAGAACAACAGGGGGAACAGCCGAGAAGAAGAAGAGGAGGAGTAAGGATGTGTGGTGGAAGGATACAGAGGTAAAACAGAGGAAGATTGTAGGTTTCTGAAGAAATAAGGGGCCAATATTGTAGATCATGTTCATGACCTCATGGCCGAGGCGGGTTGAAAGCTGAGCCGAATGTTGGGAGATCAACCGTGTGTGTCCTCAAACATTCAAGTGTTTATAGACAGAACATGCGTGTAATCAGACAGTGTTCACTATACTGTACTGTTCATCATAAGCTGTAGACTTACTGTTTTACAGCGGAGTCTACTTGCATTTTACATGATACAGTAAATATATGTGATAGAGATCCTTTTCCCACTCTACAGATAAAGCGTTGTGAATCTCGTTTCGCGTACCTACCCCGAAGTGATAAAATTAAACAAATTCTGTATCAAATTTATAGACAAGTAGTTTGTTCAGGTTTGAACAAATTGCGACTTTCATATACATTTTTACCTTACAGTTACTGTAAATCCGGCCTCTAGTTCATAAACGCCGGAGGAGAACTGGCCCCCGACTGAGCCTGGGTTCTCCCAAGGTTTTTTTTTTTCTCCATTTGGTCCCTGATGGAGTTTTAGGACACCATTGGGTCATCTGATGGAGTTTTAGGACACCAGTAGGTCACTTGATGGAGTTTTTCAGTTCCTTGCCACTGTTGCCTTTGGCTTGCTCAGTTGGGGATATTAAAATTAATTAACCAATCATTAATACCATTGATCAGCTCTACCAAACGTGGATGTTTTTCCACTAAGAAACGAACATTGTTATTATGTTTTGATTGATACTGTGAAGCTGCTTTGATGCAATCTATATTATGAAAAGCGCTATATAAATATACTTGATAGAGACATAATGTAACACACACACGTACATACAGTATGTGTTTGAATAGTCTTTTCATCGCAGTGGCATTGTCATTTTTTAACTGACCAACAGTGTATCTGTGAGTCCAGTCTCATAATGGGTACATGTGTGTTTATGTCATACAGATAAAGTGCAGTCTTTTCATTGTCATCAAAATCGTAGCCAGTGTTTACTTCTGAAAATACTGATACAGTTATGGCGCTTTTCCACTGCATGGTACGGTACGGTTCGGTTCGGTACGGCACGCTTTGGCGCTTTTCTACTGCATGGTACGGTACGGTTCGGTTCGGTACGGCACGCTTTGGCGCTTTTCCACTGCATGGTACGGTACGGTTCGGTTCGGTACGGCTCACTTGTGGTGCTTTTCCACTGCATGGTACGGTACAGTATGGCTCGCTTCGGCTCGCTTTAAATGGTACCTTGTCTGTTGAGGTTCCAAGCGTACCGTACCGGTACTAAAATGTGACGTGAAACACTGCAGATCACTGATTGGTCAGACAGACAGAATCGTCACTACCAGCGTCATTGGATTTGCGACACGAGACACTAAACCCACACCGCTAGATTTAAATAACCAGTAGACAACAGCCAACGCGGTAGCACCTGTTTATTATTCTTGAAAAGAAAGAGATAAAAACTTTAAAAAATAAATGGCTGAATCGTGGTCGAGGTGCAGACGTTCCTCTCGTTGGTTGCCGAGGAGCGGATCCAGCGAGAGCTGGATGGGGCAAAACGGAATGAAAAAGTGTTCCAAGAAGTAGCTTAGCTCTTAGCCGCACACGGCTAGTACCGGACCTACAAACAGTGTAACGATCAGTCCCACCCACTTTGAAGGAGTACTAACTGCAGTGGAAAAGCAACCGAGTCGAACCGTACCGAGCTGAACCGTACCATGCAGTGAAAAAGCGCCATTATATTGACAACATGACTAAGCATTTTGACATTCTTGTTTGTGACACAAGGCACTGATATGTTCATTGAGATATATTGTACTAGATTTTGAACAAGTTAGGCTTTTGATGGTAATCCTGTGTTCTGCTGTTTGAACGAAATGCATTTTCCTTGTTTGCAAATCTTAAGGATGATTCAAGAAATGTACCAAAGCGACTGATAAGAACTGTTTATAGAGGAGAGCAGTTACAGTAGGGTGACCATATTTTGTCCTGAAAAAACAGGACACTCGGCCCGGCAAACAGATAGGCCTACTCAAATGATACTCGAAGTTTACTCAAAGAAACCTTATTAATTTCAATACATTTAAAGTAGGTTATGCCTCTGTATGGATAGAAATTTGTTATATTGTTATATGAAAACAGGACATGTCCTGGGAAAACAGGACAGTTGGTCACCCTAAGTTACAGCAAACATCCACACTCTCTCTGATCGAGAGAGAACTCGATCGATAGATAGATAGATAGATAGATAGATAGATAGATAGATTGATAGATAGATAGAGAGTGTGTGTGTGTGTGTGTGTGTGTGTGTGTGTGTGGGGGGGGGGGGGGGGGGGGGGTTGTGCAGAGAGACAGAGCAGTTATATATAGTCCTACAAAAGAAAAAGTAAAAGTGTTTAAAATAATCATGAATCAAGCTGACACGTTTAAATGTTTGTTTACATAATTATTTTGTTCTTACTTTGATTTTAAAAGCCATTGGATCTGCACTAACCTTAACCCTACCCCTACCCCTAGCCCATAGCTATGCCTCTGACTGTCATTCTGACTGAGATGAGATCTGGTGCTCAGCCGCCCTTCCCCCACAGAGCACTGAGCCTGATCGCGCGCGCGCCCTTCCCCCACCGAGCACTGAGCCTGATGGCGGGCGCGCCCTTCCCCCACCGAGCACTGAGCCTGACTGCAGTGACAGAGAGCTGAACTTGTCTCTGGCTGAACTAACAGACTGACAGAACTTCACAGGTAGATAGCTAAGCAGAAGTGCTGCTCAAAAGATCACAATCTGTCGTGGCTATGCGTTTTTAAAGCACTTGTACAAGGTCTATTAGCCTCTCTGCCCTGTAATGTAAAATACCATTAATTTATGAAAGAAATACAAAGAAGATAATGCTGTTAAAGTTTAAAGTCCCCGTGAACCGGAAGTTGCAAACGACTTTTCTCCAGTGCTGTGACGTATTTCCGAGAGAAACGGAATACTAAATGAGGCAAAATAGTGAGCGTGGCTTTTTTTTCCAACTAGCACCTGATTGGATCTAGAAAAATGCACCTCCTCGCCATCTCTCCTTTCACACGCTGTGTGCCTGTCTAATGTCAGTTGGAGGGGCGTGATTACGGATGTTAAGCAGACACCTAAACCGTCAAGTGTACGTCATCGGGCAAGGTCCTCCAGTGCAGAGGGGAGGGGCATTTTCAGAATTTGATTAAAGATTACGAAGCCAAAAAATTTTTTTGTGTGGATTGACTTGCATGGATGAATTGTTCACCACAAAACGATCAATTTAGGCAAACAAAGTAAGTATGGTCAATTTTGATTTCATGGGGACTTTAATTTAGAGCCTCAAAATAATCCACACACATCCCCCATCCCCCTTAACTCGAATAAATTGACAACAACACAGACTCCAAAACTAGAGACATATTATACCAGCTTGAATATCAGCCCTGCTGTGTATTTGCAGACATTAATTTACTATTTTGATTAATAAATGCTATTAGTAGAAAATAAGATGTCTGTTCAAGAGATCTAGGTTGCTCATTTAGGCATTTTTTGCTCTTTTAAACCTGTGCTTGTTCGGACATGCGCACTGGTTCCTTCCTAGTTCGAGTCCGGTGGGTTCGTTTAAAAGTGATCATGTGTTCTGTCCACTAGAAAGACTTGATCCACCCATAGACTGTAATCCACCACAGTTTTTTTTTTTTTTTTGAAGAAGAAGAAACTACTGCGATAAAAAAAAAAAAAGATTCTTGTCATCAGAGAGTTTTTTATTCGGTCAAATAAATAGTCACAATTGCAACGTGAAATCCAAATACGTAACTACGTCATTTACGCACGTCTGCGGCAGTGGATGTATTTATTTTCCCGGGAAATGCAGACACGTGACAATGGGACGGGACGCGAAACAGACGACAGCCCTCCACCACGCAGGAAAGGTGAGATGAAGTCTTGTCCTGAAAATGCATGATAACTAAATACTTTGTGAAATATAAAAGTTAGTAAGATGTATGTTTATTTTAGTGGTTTAATTGTTTTTTTGCTTAGGGTTTTATTTACTTCTCGATTGTTTTTGATTTGCTTCTCATTTGATGATTTGTTGCAATAAGGAAAGTATATTGCCTACTTGTAGGCATTGACCAGTAAATATAATTTTATTATTTTTTATATAATAGTAATTTAGATTCTACAAATTAATAAAAAAACGAGTCAGTGATAGCCTACTATATCATTGTTTTTCTCAAAAGTGTTGTCAAATATCAATATCGACTGTGATTTAAAATATTAATTCTATTTTTAATATCATTATTATTGGATATATTTTTAATTTTATGTAATACATTATTTGCCCAAAAATCTTTTTTTCAGTGGAATGTTTTTTCTAGATTTATTATCTTCACAGAGCTTTTTTGCCCAATGATGGTATATAGACACTTTATAGTATTTTTATTGTGTTTTTCAATGTCCAAAGCAGACAAAAAGCACATTAAAAATAGTCCATATAAATCTAGCTGGTTATTGACTGAAAATATCCTGTATGCTGTAGCTAATCAAATATGAATATATAGTAGATTGATGTCATTTGTGGTCACAAGACACACAAGAACCAATGTTTTTTGGCATCATTGACATTGCCTTTTTTAATCTAAATTCCTGTTGTAAACTGGTCACACGTGCTGTCATTGAATAGAGCTCTGTGATATAATATAAATATATACTTTAGTGTTGAACAGAAAAAACACATAATTGTATGTTAATTATGTATGTTTTTGGGTGAACAATTCTAGTAAGATCAACAATATTTTTTTTAAAATATGCTTGTTTATTTCATTCACATTATATTTATTTTTATTTATTTTTTCTCAGTTATTTCAAGAAAGAAAGTCGCCATGCTGGGAAATAAAAGACGTAAGAAACCTCTGCAGGACGCTGAGCATCACATTACCTGTGAAACCGACAAGCCTGAGCTTCAAGAGCAGTTCATCAGCAAATACAAAGGCAAGTATTTATGAATAAGCAGTTTAGTAATAACGTTAATCTACAAAACTGATAATTTAATGTGAGGTGAGTCATATGGTTGTTAGGCCAACTAAAATCCATGTTTCACAAGTTAAACAGTACTTTAAATAATTTATTTTTATTTTATTGTGCAGTCAAGATTTCCGAATAGAGTTCTGCAGGCATTAGCCCGAAAAGCACAATAAGCCGACAGTGCGTGTGGTCATGTAAACGCAGTCTAAGGTCATCATAAACGGCATAAACCATAAACCAATCGACACCGCTAGATTTTTGCCCCTTATTCCAGATTTGCCCAGCATGTAAACACATTAACCTGCGTTCTGTGGCTTATTGAAGTGAGCATGTGTGATGTGTGACAGGAAAGTGTCCTTATTGTGGATTTAAGCACATCCAGACAGAGCGAGCGTTTTCTTGACCCAAGAACATCTTAAAAAGTGTTCTCATCTCATGCAGAAGTGGTACAGTCAAAATCCTGCATCCGATACAGAATGAGAGGAGAATATGAGTCTGTAAGTTTCCCGCTGAAATTCTGGAATACTCTTGGACTTTATTTAACATCACAACTGACATGACATGAAATACACAGTCAGATACACGCAGTGTTGGGCATGTTACTTAAAAAAAAGTAATTAGAGTTACTTCTCACAAATAGTAACTGAGTTAGTAACTGAGTTAAATCATTATAAAAGTAACTAATTACCAGGGAAAGTAACTATTACGTTACTTAAAAAAAAAAAAAAAAAGTTTAAATAGGCCAATGTCAAATAACTTGCCCTCAATATTAAATATGTTAAATTAATGAAATGGTCACTATAGGATAAATTATTATTATAAAACATTGTGAACTAATCTACACTATTGTATTGTTGCTGTGGGACAATGTGAAAGACACCTATTAAATGCAATATATTATTTTAAATATTATCATTACTATAGTAGAACAATAAAACATAATAGATGTGTTTAGAACTTGTAATATGTAATATTGCACAGACCACAACTGGCCAACAAATAAGTCTAAAAATAAATTATGCTTCTTAAGAAATGTACCAAAAATGAATAAATAATAATAATAGAAATATATACATACACTCTTTGTAGTGCAAATTAAAATGATAAACTGTTTAACAAGAATTGCTCCCAGAACATTCCCAGAACGTTCCCTGCAGGCTATTTTTTTAATTTTATTTCTATTAAAACGTTGCAGATGAAACCAATATGCTACAGAGATTATTCTAATGCTAAAATTTGTAATTTATTGATAAACAAACTATATAATGCTCGGACACCCTCAGTCTTTCTCGCTTACTGTCGAGCGCGCTCTCGGACACACTCGTTCTCTGCCCGCGGCGTTCGCTTCGCTGTTGTCCAGTCCGGCACCTCATAAACACACACACACACCAGAGAAAAAAACTTTCCAGGTCCTATGGCGGAGAGAGAGCCTACTCGGATGGAAACCGCTACAGTGAGCTTAATTAGGCTTTAGTAACGCTGCATTTTATTGTCAGTAACGGTAACGGCGTTGTAACGGGTAAAACAGTAATTTGTTTGATTACTCGTTACTGAGAAAGATAACGCCATTAGTAACGCCGTTTATTTATAACGCCGTTATTCCCATCACTGGATACACGAATGGTTAGGTTTTGACGGCATTAACCTCATTTACTTATAAAGTCTAGTGGTTTACGTGGTTATTGGTTTGCATGTAAACCAGGTCAATGGATTATTTCATGATTCAGGTGATTTAGTTATTTTTATCAGCGTATCAGTGTGCGTGTAAACTTGATCAATGGGAAAATATCAAGACATTTTCACGTTTTATTCTACAACATAAAATACATCAGTAATGCCCTCTTGTGTTTTAAAAAAAAAAGCCTTTACTTGTCTTGTAAAAGGGGGCCTGCAAAAATATGTCATCACTGCAGCTCTCTGTTCTAAACAATATATAGCCATGATAATAATGTTGGTGTAAGAAAATGTATGGAATTTTAACTGTATAATTTTAAGATTCGAAAGTATAATGTAAAGTTTAAGCAAAGCATACTTTGAGATTAGCCTGGCTATTGACTATTTTCCTACAGTAATTTCCCTTTTACAACGTATAATGTACATCATATGGTTGAGAACTTTCAGTAATCATCAAAATAATAGTTGACATTAAAGAAACTGCTGCTAATGTATTTCTCCTCTTCAGGGCGTGGAGTTTTCACCACTGGAGCTTTCTTCAGAGGGGATTTTGTTCTTGAATACAGAGGCGAACTTCTGAGTTCAGAGGAGAGTCTTGCTCGAACTGAACACTACACTGAAGCTGAGAACACGTTCCTGTTTGATTTTCAGTGGCATGGCAGAAATTGGTGGTGAGTAAAGAACTGTTGGATTGATGTAGTAGGGATGCTAAAATATCTGTTACTGTAAAATACTCAGGGTGTGTTCATGCCTGTATTTCTGTTTGTTTGGTCCGGGTCTGCCTAGTGTTCAGATTGGCATTTCTATCGTCGAACCTGTTATGCTTGATTTTTTAGGGTCACATCTTCCTGTTTTTGGTTCGTTTACATGTCTCTGGTCGATGTTACCTTCATATTTCATTCGAACCGCACCAGAGTTCGTTTGGAAGCCATCTGAGAGCCATTTTTTCAGCATCTCGGTCCGCTTGTTTGGTGGCACCAGGTTTCAGATGGCAGCGTTCACACTTATTCAAATAAACCGCACTAACAGTCTAAACAAACATCTCTTGTGTGAACACACCCTAATACTTAAAATTCACCATGAACTGACAGGAGTACTGAGTGCAGTTTCCTTGAGTCATCAGTATTTGTTTTCCCTGTATTCCCTAAAGAGAACAAAATGTTTAATTTGAGATGGCTTTATCTGAGAGCTGAGAGGATGTTGCAGTACACTATCAAATAGATCAGTGGTTTTCAGACCCTCTCTGCAGATTCTGTATGTCTCCTTCACCAGACACACTCAGTTGAGTTCATAGAGCCGTGTTCTGATGATAAACTCCTCATCTGAATCAGCTGGATTAAAACACGAGACATACAGCATATGCAGAGCGGTGGGTTCCCAGGACTGGGGTTCAGAACCACTTATAGAAAATAACTGTACATTTCTATCATGTATACTAAGATTACAAGTATTGAGTGATACTTTTATGTCTTAATAGCATGGATGCATCTAAAAAATCGTCCTTGGGAACACTTGTAATCGATCAGACCAGAAATCCTACTTGCAAAATGAGAACCGTGGAAGTGAGCAGAAAACCTCACCTGTGTCTCTTTGCTGTACGAGACATTCTACCAGGAGAAGAAATCACTTACAATTATGGAGACTCAGATTGGCCATGGCGAGTCAAGGTACTATCAAGAAATGCTAAAGAGATTGATCAGTAAATCATGATAATCTTTTACTGTCATACTGATTAGTAACCATGTGATTGTGGTCTCATATTTCTGAAGCTTTTAAATCTTTCTAAAGCATCAGCAGAATCCACTGATAAAAAGCCAGCCAGCAGTTTGGGCCCGCAGAAATCGGTAAGTCCACTTTAAAACATCTGTATCATTGTATTATATTATTATTATTATCATTGACTATTTTAGCATAGATATGTGTGTGAAAGAAATGATAAAGTATAGGACAGCTAGACGAATGAACGTGAACAAGTTTTTCTGTCCTTCACAAATATTTCTGATTTTGATATTCCCTGCTTTCTTAGCCCCATTGTGCAGTTTCTCTTCCCTCTCCTGAATTGGACAAGGTGAACAGCAACGGTCCACATAAGCAGTCAGGCAAAGCAAGAACATCAAGGAATAAAACGGTAACCATCTCATACATGCAGCAGCGATCTACTGATGTTTACTGCCAGCTAGTTAAAAGTGCAGTAGGTGATTTCTGAGAAACACTGTTTACATTTGAAATCGACACCCAAACAAACACACACCTCCCTTCATTGCTCCGCCCCCAGTATAATGAACACGCAAAACAGGCAACCACTAACAGCTGGCGCTCAGGTGTTCAACTAGAGAATAGTTTTATTGCTGGCAAACCATAGGATTTGGTTTTAGTTGATTGTACGTGCATATCCACTTCATCCAGCACGTGTGTAAACGCTTCAAATGATACAAAATGAAAAAAAAAAAATGTCATTAGAAATGTACTTAAAATGTACCAACATTTAGGCTGAATCCCAATTCTCTGTCTTACCCCTTCCCCTTAGTTTTGCACGTTCACGTGATAGTAAGGGCTATCCCAATTCTCATTTTGATCTAGGGGTAGGGGTAAGGGGAAGGGCTAGATACCCCTTAAGACCAAGAATTTTCGCGAGCTTACTTGAAACCAAGGGGTACCCAGAATGCACTGCGCAACCGGCAACAATGGCGGGCATACCATCCAGAGTGTTCCACAAATGTAGTATTTTCGGCTTAAATGATTGATTAAAAAATAATGACAGTCTTGTTTTGTGCTCTACTCAGTTATGTACATATATATTTGCAACTATGTTGTTTATTGAAACGTTTTTGACGTTTTTTAAAAATCGCTAGTTTGCTACGCTAGGCTATGCTATCGTTACATTGCTGATTTGCACAAACGAGATCACCCAAAATCACCGGGATTCAGCTTTTGCTTTCTACAGTCGCCATTCATTATGTGTACATGCACAAGGTGTTGTTTCAATCGGACTGAATTCATTCATTTAAATCGGTGAATCTGAATGTAGTGTTTATCTAATATTCCCGTATTTTCGTCTCAGTCGGGATCCGTTTGAAGCTGAACGGATCACCTGAAAAGCTGGCACGTATGTGTGAGAGACGAAAACACGGGAATATTAGATCAACACTACATTCAGATTCACCGATTTAAATGAATGAATTCAGTCCGATTGAAACAACACCTTGTGCATGTACACATAATGATTAGTGAAGGCAGAAAGCAAAAGCCGAATCCCGGACATTTTGAGCGATCCCGAAATCCAGGCGACATGTCCGGTGGACGTTGTATGGTCACCCTGGAGACATCGATACGTATCACACAATAACGCATGAGGAAACCATGCAGCTGATCCACTTTCGGGATGAAAACGAGCTGAATTTTTTAAGAACAAAATATGTTTTTTATTTTTACTTTATTGGTTCTGTTATAAAATATATATTTTTATCGAATGTATTTGCCTGTTATGTTTACTTTATTGGGCAATAAAGACAGATTTTTGTCCAAGTGGTGTCTCACCATGACGTAACCGAGTGGTGTCATTTCATTTCATAGGGGTATGTTTGTACTCCTAACGCTTACCACTCGGTTTCGAGGGACAAGGGCTAGGGGTAAGACGAAGGGGTAGGGGTAGGGGAAGGGGTAAGACAGAGAATTGGGATTCAGCCTTTAACCTACTCTAAAACAAACAAACTAACATAAATACTTAAATGGTATGGAGTGAATGGTATGGAGTAAATGTAGCGTGTTACTACCCACCTCTGTTAGTAAAAGGATTAGTTCACTTCAGATATATTATTTCCTGATAATTTACTCTCCCCAGTGTCATCCAAGATGTTCATGCATTTCTTTCTTCGGTCGAAAAGAAATTAAGGCTTTGAGGAAAGGGGATCCACACATTATGTAATCAGGTTGAAAGGTCACACGTGTAGGGTGAAAATCTCATTTACTCCTCCAACTTCAAAATTGTCCGACATCGTTGTTTTACCTTTTATTTACGTTGTCCTTGCACATTCAACTTGTAAACTTGTTTTAATTCTGAAGTGAACTGATCCTTTAACTAGTTATAGTTTATACAAGTTTTAATGTCTGAACCAATGTAACTATTATTGTGAAGATTTTCACAATTTGTACATAAAGTTTGTATAAATGTGTGGTCAGGGTGTCAAATGTTGATATAAAATATTTTTTATTAATGATCTTTACTTTGAAGTTTGCGTTTACTTAGAGTGTGTTTGTGTTCTTGTCTTATTTTCTTTGGGTGCCACAGTTTTCAATATTGTCAATGTAAATTTTATTCTTGTTTAAGCTAAATACCTCTTTATATATATGCAGAAGCGGTTTCAATCAAGATTGGCAAAATTAAGACAACATCATGAAGATTGCTATGAACGTTTCAACAGAGCAGAAATTGAAAAGGAACACATGATTGCTAAACAGCAATCACAAAAAGTTTGTTTGGTGAGTAATATGTGAACATCATCACTATTCTGTGATCAACGCCCATTAACAGTTAATTATTTTATTATTAATTCTCTTGATCAACAGTTTGCTTGGTCCTTTTGCTTTTAGACCTTATATTTTTATTCAAATGATATTTTAAGCTGTCACAGTCATCCTCAGTCGCATCCACATCTGGTGCACCCTCTTCATCGGCACCCTGTGCTGTGTTCACCTGTATAATGGCCTCATCATCCTCATGCACTCCTGCCCTGTCCTCATACGCGTCACCACCTCCTGCACCACCCACGTCACCTTCATCATCCTCATCAGCGTCACCACCTCCTGCACCACCCACGTCACCTTCATCATCCTCATCAGCGTCACCACCTCCTGCACCACCCACGTCACCTTCATCATCCTCATCCTCGCCTGTGTAGCCTTCGTCATCCTCATCCTCGCCTGTGTAGCCTTCATCATCCTCATCCTCGCCTGTGTAGCCTTCATCATCCTCGTCCTCGCCTGTGTAGCCTTCATCACCCTCATCCTCGCCTGTGTAGCCTTCATCATCCTCGTCCTCGCCTGTGTAGCCTTCATCATCCTCGTCCTCGCCTGTGTAGCCTTCATCATCCTCATCCTCGCCTGTGTAGCCTTCATCATCCTCGTCCTCGCCTGTGTAGCCTTCGTCATCCTCATCCTCGCCTGTGTAGCCTTCATCATCCTCGTCCTCGCCTGTGTAGCCTTCATCATCCTCATCCTCGCCTGTGTAGCCTTCATCATCCTCGTCCTCGCCTGTGTAGCCTTCATCATCCTCATCCTCGCCTGTGTAGCCTTCATCATCCTCGTCCTCGCCTGTGTAGCCTTCGTCATCCTCATCCTCGCCTGTGTAGCCTTCGTCATCCTCATCCTCGCCTGTGTAGCCTTCATCACCCTCATCCTCGCCTGTGTAGCCTTCATCATCCTCGTCCTCGCCTGTGTAGCCTTCATCATCCTCGTCCTCGCCTGTGTAGCCTTCATCATCCTCATCCTCGCCTGTGTAGCCTTCATCATCCTCGTCCTCGCCTGTGTAGCCTTCATCATCCTCATCCTCGCCTGTGTAGCCTTCATAATCCTCATCAGCGTCACCAACTTCTGCACCACCCACCTCACCTTCGTCATCCTCATCCTCGCCTGTGCAGCCTTCGTCATCCTCATCCTCGCCTGTGTAGCCTTCATCACCCTCATCCTCACCTGTGTAGCCTTCATCATCCTCATCCTCGCCTGTGTAGCCTTCATCATCCTCATCCTCGCCTGTGTAGCCTTCATCATCCTCATCCTCGCCTGTGTAGCCTTCATAATCCTCATCAGCGTCACCAACTTCTGCACCACCCACCTCACCTTCGTCATCCTCATCCTCGCCTGTGCAGCCTTCGTCATCCTCATCCTCGCCTGTGTAGCCTTCATCATCCTCATCCTCGCCTGTGTAGTCTTCATCATCCTCATCCTCGCCTGTGAAGCCTTCATCATCCTCATCCTCGCCTGTGTAGCCTTCATAATCGTCATCAGCGTCACCAACTTCTGCACTACCCACGTCACCATCATCCTTCATAATCCTCATCAGCGTCACCAACTTCTGCACCACCCACGTCACCTTCGTCATCCTCATCCTCGCCTGTGCAGCCTTCGTCATCCTCGCCCTCGCAGCCTTTATCGCCTTCACCTTCTTCACCTTCTCCTGCTCCACCCTTATCTTCGCCCTGTGCTGCATCCACACCTGTGGTTCACTCATCACAGGTGTCTGAGACACTCTCATTAAGGGAGGTGGGTAGAATCATTGGCTGAATTATTGGGATGGTTGGAGTGTATTGCACTGGTAGAACTAGCAATAGATTTAATGAAATTATATATTATTAATATTTGTTTGTATTTCTCCTCTTCCAGATACCCTCTTTCAGGCCATTAAGAAAAATACAGGTATGTGACTTGCCATGTAATACTTAATATGCTCAAATTTTGTTTTTGCATAATTAGGACTTTGCTTGCCAGTATCCACAATACGATGAAATTTAATGTTACAGGAACCACTGCCATGTACACTATGCCCACATACTACCTGTTTTGTTAGATTCTGGCAGTGGTGTACTCGTGTGATCACTAAAATATATAATAGAAAAAATATTTTGTACTATTTGAGTAAGTGTTAAATTCTCTCATTCAGTATTCAGGAAGTCCTGTATGTGAGACAGACTACAGCGATGTTGACTACATACCAAAAATCAGCTCAGAGGAATCAGATGGTAGTTCTTCTGGACATGACATAGTCAAAAGTGCTTTGATACATCCAACATCTCCCAAAGAGGCAGGTGATTCATTGGATCAATTTATAACATCACCAAAAAAGATTAAATGCTAAACTAAAGAGACAAACAGTCAATGCCATCACCAAAGCAGGAACGCAAGGCAACAAGTGCAGTATTGCCTTTATTGCTCTAAGCCATATAAAAAAAATGGCAAGACACCTTGAATTTGTCCATCTCAACGAAGTGGGGGGTTGTAAAGGCAGTAGCATTTCCAAAACATTTCAGTTAAACCTCCTTAGAAAAAAGGGCAACTTTGCCCACAACACAGATGTGGTGAGACAAGGACATGGGGAGATGATTGCCTGCTACTGTCCAAAAAATAGACAAAGAGACAAATAATTTGTTCACTGTATTTACTGCCAAGGGCTTTATAACAAGCATAGCCTTTGGAAATATATCAAAAACTGTCCCCTGAAACCTAAAGAGGATGATGCCCAGGGCCGGAAAAGAGTTAGATCGGCGGAGTCGGCTTAGAAGTGAGCAAAGCTTTCAAGAAAATACTGTCCTTTATGAACTATGATGAAGTTTCGCGTGTAGTTCTTACTGACAGATGCATCATGCAGCTGGGGGAGCACATGTTCAACTGGATGGGGTCTGATGTGACCAAACAGTTATCTGGCTACGATGAAGAGAAAAACTGCTACCGCATTCCTTCTTTAGCTCTCAAACTTGGGCATTCTTTAATCAAGATCTGTAGCATTGTTGAGAGCAATGCCATGATGTATGGAGATCATGATCGTGCTGAGTGTGCCCAAGTCTTCAGGAGAATACACCAGGCAATGTGGAATGAGTACATTTCTGCTGGTGCTATAACTACATTGAAAGAAGCCAAGTGGAACACACCACAGATCATTCCTTTTACTCAGGATGTCAAAGTCCTGCACACACACATCTCTGACAGCTACGCCCCAGGTCATCCTGTTCAACCGAAGGAGAGAAGGTGAGGTATCCTGGATGCTTTTGTCAGCTTTTAAAAGCAGGGATTCTTACTATTCTTAGGGATTCGAGCTACACGAAGACATTGCCATCTGTCTGTCTGAGTTTGAGAGGAAGCTGTGTCTGCACTTCACAAGAGTTGAGATCCGTGGTAAACGAGGCAGAAAGGTTCCTCTGCTCCTCAAGCCTTCCATGGTTTCTGCCATGGAGCTGCTCGTTGAAACGCGGGAGCTTTGTGGTGTTCCAGCAGAGAATCCCTTTACGTTTGCCAGATGTGGAGCAATGTCTGCCTAGAGAGGTGGAGAGTGCATCAACAAAGCTGCTTGCGAATGTGGCATAAAGAACCCTGAAGCACTGTCATCAACTGGGCTCAGGAAACACATAGCAACCATGTCAAAAATGCTTAACCTTGATGAGAATGAAGGAGACCAACTGGCTGATTTCCTTGGTCACGATATCAGAATCCACAGACAGTATTACCGGTTACCAGAGGGAACACTGCAGCTGGCAAAAATGAGTAAAGTCCTAATGGTCATGGAGAAAGGAACACTGTCTGACTACAAAGGAGTCTTGATGACATTGAAATCGACCCAAATGGTATGAGTATACTTGGCCTGTCTGTGTGTATCTGTGCTGTACATATTTGCAAAACAATGTATATAATCATCTCACAGATGGTGAGTATAAGCAATAAAGTGTTCATTTTTTTTGTCAATTAATTATTTAGAGCAACTTGAGGCCCAAGGTGATTCCATGTCAAGTGATGAGGAGGACTACAGTGACCTATCTCAGACAACAGCACCAGCAGAGACTGATCGACCTGTTCAATCTGTTTCACAGGAGGATCAAGGTAAGAAAAATCTCTAAACTGCACAAACAACAATAATCAAATAAACATGAATTAGCTCCATGCAGCAATATCCAGCCAAATTAAAAAAAATCTTGGTCTTTGCTCACCGATTTAGTTGTAATGAGAATTTACTTATCATCTGTTTCATAGGTTCTTCAAACGCTCCCAAAAAGAAATGGGAGGACAGTGAGGTAAAAGCAGTAGAGAGACAGATGATGAAGTTCATCAAGACATGCAAAGTTCCTGGTAAGCAAGACTGTGAAAGATGCATTCACGCAGAGCCAGAAGCTTTGAAGCAGCGAACATGGACTGGTGTGAAAAATTATGTGCGGAACAGGATCACGACTGTGGTTTGTAGGGAGCCACAAACACCTTCAACACTTTGCATATTATGCTCTTTTTGTAAGAAATGGAGCTAAATTAAAAGAAATGAGGAAAATTAAAATTGAGAGACGCTCATGCTGTGTTTGAATACTTTACCACAGCTGAAGTGAAATAAACGCATTATTTGCCGAATACACAGATGTTTCAGAGACGTTTTCATGCAATACATGAACCGCTTAATACAGCGTCTGTTTGAACAAGAATAAAATTTAACACAAGCCTAAATACCAATGAAGTGGGGTCAACATTGTATACGTTTTATTTTGTTAAACATGACACAATATAACATTGCGACTACATGAAAAGAGCTTTCACTGTTATAAAAACAGATTAGTGAGCATTAGTGGAGCTGAAGGTGTGAGAATAAACATGATTGGTGTTATGCAGAGATCCGGCCAATCGTGGATCAGTTGTGTCGTCATCAGAGCTCGTGAGTCGCTCTGGAGAAACTACGCTGGCTGAGTCTTCCTGCTCTCCAATCGCTCTCGCCGGACTCTGATGTCATACGTCACAGTCACAGGGTGTCGCTGTCTGAAGCCGGACACAAGCTCTAACCGTCATGCACTGCTTCAAGTCAGCCGCTGATCAGTCTGTGCAGCGCTGTCCAACAAGCCTTTTCTCTCCTCCCCTCCCTCTTTCCATCCCTCTTTACATTCACTCCTTTCCATCTCTACAGCTTTTCATCCCTCTTTACATTCACTCCCTATTTACATTCTCTCCCTCTTTCCATCCCTCTTTACATTCACTCCTTTCCATCTCTACAGCTTTTCATCCCTCTTTACATTCACTCCCTATTTACATTCTCTCCCTCTTTACATTCACTCCTTTCCATCTCTCCCACTTTTCATCCCTCTTTACATTCTCTCCCTCTTTACATTCACTCCTTCTTTACATCCCTTCACATTCTCTCCCTCTTCACATTCTCTCCCCCTTTACATCCCTTCACATTCCTCCCTCTTTACATTCTCTCCCCTTTACATTCTCTCCCCCTTTCCATCTCTCCCACTTTTCATCCCTCTTTACATTCTCTCCCTCTTAACATTGTCTCCCTCTTTACATTCACTCCTTCTTTACATCCCTTCACATTCTCTCCCTCTTTACATCCCTTCACATTCTCTCCCTCTTTACATCCTCTTTACATTCACTCCCTCTTTACATTCTCTCCCCCTTTACATTCTCTCTCCCCTTTACATCCCTTTCACATTCTCTCCCTCTTTACATTCTCTCCCTCATTACATTCTCTCCCTCTTTATATTCTCTTCCCCTTTACATCCCTTCACATTCTCTCCCTCTTTACATTCTCTCCCTCTTTACATCCCTTTACATTCTCTCCCCCTTTACATCCTCTTTACATTCTCTCCCTCTTTACATCCTCTTTACATTCACTCCCTCTTTACATTCTCTCCCCCTTTACCATTCTCTCCTCCTTTACATTCACTCCCTCTTTACATTCTCTCCCCCTTTACATTCTCTCCCTCTTTACATTCACTCCCTCTTTACATTCTCTCCCCCTTTACATCCTCTTTACATTCTCTCCCTCTTTACATCCTCTTTACATTCACTCCCTCTTTACATTCTCTCCCCTTTACATTCTCTCCCTCTTTACATTCACTCCCTCTTTACATTCTCTCCCCCTTTACATTCTCTCCCTCTTTACATTCACTCCCTCTTTACATTCTCTCCCCCTTTTCATTCTCTCCCCCTTTACATCCTCTTTACATTTTCTCCCTCTTTACATCCTCTTTACATTCACTCCCTCTTTACATTCTCTCCCTCTTTACATTCACTCCCTCTTTACATTCACTCCCTCTTTACATCCTCTTTTTACATTCACTCCCTCTTTACATTCACTCCCTCTTTACATTCACTCCCTCTTTACATTCACTCCCTCTTTTCATCCCCCTTTACATTCACTCCCTCTTTCCATACCCTTTACATTCGAGGGAGTGAATGTAAAGAGGGATGGAAAGAGGGAGTGAATGTAAAGGGGAGTGAATGTCAAGAGGGATGTAAAGAGGGAGAGAATGTAAATAGGGAGTGAATGTAAAGAGGGATGAAAAGCTGTAGAGATGGAAAGGAGTGAATGTAAAGAGGGATGGAAAGAGGGAGGGGAGGAGAGAAAAGGCTTGTTGGACAGCGCTGCACAGACTGATCAGCGGCTGACTTGAAGCAGTGCATGACGGTTAGAGCTTGTGTCCGGCTGCAGACAGCGACTTGTGACTGTGACGTATGACATCAGAGTCCGGCGAGAGCGATTGGAGAGCAGGAAGACTCAGCCAGCGTAGTTTCTCCAGAGCGACTCACGAGCTCTGATGACGACACAACTGATCCACGATTGGCCGGATCTCTGCATAACACCAATCATGTTTATTCTCACACCTTCAGCTCCACTAATGCTCACAAATCTGTTTTTGTATGTAGTTGCAAAGTTGTAGTAGTTGTTCAGATGTAGTGTGTAGTTCCACATTGCCTGGTGTATTCTCCTGAAGACTTGGGCACACTCAGCACGATCATGATCTCCATACATCATGGCATTGCTCTCAACAATGCTACAGATCTTGATTAAAGAATGCCCAAGTTTGAGAGCTAAAGAAGGAATGCGGTAGCAGTTTTTCTCTTAATCGTAGCCAGATAACTCTGTTTGGTCACATCAGACCCCATCCTGTTGAACATGTGCTCCCCCAGCTGCATGATGCATCTGTCAGTAAGAACTACACGCGAAACTTCATCATAGTTCATAAAGGACAGTATTTTCTTGAAACCTTTGCTCACTTCTAAGCCGACTCCGCCGATCTAACTCTTTTCCGGCCAGTTGTCCTTGTCTCACCACATCTGTGTTGTGGGCAAAGTTGCCCCTTTTTCTAAGGAGCTTTAAAGAACTTTGGAAAGAGGCTTTTCCAAAGATCTTTATTCTTGTTCAAACAGACGCTGTATTAAGCGGTTCATGTATTGCATGAAAACGTCCCTGAAACATCTGTGTATTCGGCAAATAATGCGTTTATTTCACTTCAGCTGTGGTAAAGTATTCAAACACAGCATGAGTGTCACTACGGGAAGCAGAAAGTGTCAGACTCACGTCTCAGTTTTCAGCTTCTCCCGGCTGCACGGCAATGTCCAACACAGCTGATGTAAACGATAAAAAGAGGGAGTGAATGGAAAGAGGATGAAAAGGATGAGTAAATGTAAAGGAGATAGTAGAGAGATTTTGAAGAAGGGTGGATGGAGGAAGTACAGAGGATAGTTGGACACTGAGAATCATTCCCACCTCCAAGTTATTAGATTTTTCATTGTTCTTTTTTATTTTTATATCTTTTTGAATTTCTGTCATTAACTGCAATGTGTACTTTCAACACAATGTTTAATACTGTTAATATTAAAGAGTCATTTAATCGGAGTGTGTGTATCACTAGAGTCCCTAAAGAGTCATTTAATCGGAGTGTGTGTATCACTAGAGTCCCCAAAGAGTCATTTAATCGGAGTGTGTGTGTATCACTAGAGTCCTCAAAGAGTCATTTAATCGGAGTGTGTGTATCGCTAGAGTCCTCAAAGAGTCATTTAATCGGAGTGTGTGTATCGCTAGAGTCCTCAAAGAGTCATTTAATCAGAGTGTGTGTGTCATTAGTCCTCAAAGAGTCATTTAATCGGAGTGTGTGTGTATCGCTAGAGTCCTCAAAGAGTCATTTAATCGGAGTGTGTGTATCGCTAGAGTCCTCAAAGAGTCATTTAATCGGAGTGTGTGTATCGCTAGAGTCCTCAAAGAGTCATTTAATCGGAGTGTGTGTGTCATTAGTCCTCAAAGAGTCATTTAATCGGAGTGTGTGTATTGCTAGAGTCCCCAAAGAGTCATTTAATCGGAGTGTGTATTGCTAGAGTCCCCAAAGAGTCATTTAATCGGAGTGTGTGTATCGCTAGAGTCCCCAAAGAGTCATTTAATTGGAGTGTGTGTGTCATTAGAGTCCTCAAAGAGTCATTTAATCGGAGTGTGTGTATATCGCTAGAGTCCCCAAAGAGTCATTTAATCGGACTGTGTGTGTATCACTATTTTTATTTGTATAAAGCTTTTTTGACAGTTACTACACTTTACAGAATAAATGCCTAATGTCATAAAGCCCCAGTGAGTAGCCAAAAATGACTCTGGTGAGGAAAACCCCTCAAGATGTTTTTGTGATGATGATGAGTTTGCAGTCGATGCTAAATTAACTAGAGGGATGCAGGCCGTGGCCAGAGAAGTGTTCTCTGCCATGAAGTGAAGTCGGTTTTATTTCTATAGCGCATTATACAATACAGATCGTTTCAAAGCAGCTTCACATAAACTAACTTGCAAATTACAACAGTTATGTTCATCTTTTGTTCTCTTATAGTCAATATAGTCAAATCAAATAATATTTCTGAATGTTAATTGTCATTCCCCGACTGAGACAAGGGCACTTGATCTCAAGCTACAAATCAGACAAAAATGTAGGCTACCCATTTACAGCGATCTTGAAGGAATGAAAAAACCCAGTTTACTCTCTCACACCTGCATCTCTGCACTAGCTTGATTTCAGTGTCCAGTATTGGAACTTTGAATTGTAATATTCTACTTCTGTCTTCTTAGGATAAATAATATAACATCTCAACAAAGTCCTGAAAGTATACCTTAACCAGAGTTTGTGTATCACCATGGTCCTCAAAGTATGACTTAACCAGAGTTTGTGTATCACCATGGTCCTCAAAGTATCAGAGTTTGTGTATCACCATGGTCCTCAAAGTATGACTTAACCAGAGTTTGTGTATCACCATGGTCCTCAAAGTATGACTTGACCAGAGTTTGTGTATAATGTCCCCAAAATGGACATAAAAAATATTGTCCCCAAAGTGAAGGCAAAATGTCAGGTCTTTAAGGAAGGCTTTTATTAATAAAATCAAGTGATAAGTGTGATGACAGCTTCTCCAGAAGTGCAGTCATGTCTTTCTTTTGTCTCTAGACCCTTCAGAAAGGGGTGTCCCTAAAGGTAGGGTTCCCAGTCATACGTCCTCACATTGTGGTTAAGTAGGTATGTGTGTGTGTGTGTGTGTGTGTGTGTGTCATTATATAATGCATATAATGTGTCAAATTATATAAAGTAAATATTTCACACAAAAAGTGCCCAAAATGCACAGAATAAGCATGTCTAGTGAGTTTTAACTTGAACTTGAGTAGGCAAATAAAAGAAAATCAAGAATAAAAATTATTTATAGGTAAAAACGGGTTTTTTATTATTCAGTTTGGGTGAAAGTTGTGTATTATATATATATTAAAAAAAACTAAAGTAAACTAGCCAGAAAATATTATATATAATAAACGTTATTTTAGTTTATGTAACACACAGACAGCATGTAACACACATACAGCTATCTCATCATTTAACTTACCGAATAGTCGGTGATGGCGCTCGTGCTGGCAAGCCGCCTGTCTCGCTCTTATTCTGTCGAGTCTGTTTTGTTTTTACTATTTGTTTCTTTCCGATATGTATCCGCTCTGTTGGCATATGATCGCCAAACCCTCCTCGACCTCAGGGCTTGGTCAGAGACCCTGCTACCATCTGATCGCCCTCTGTTCAACCAGCAAACACTGGTGCTGGGGACCGCGACCAAAAGTTTCGCTCTAATGGACCTAATGGATTTTATGGATTCGAACACCGACGATAGCTATCGTGCCCACCACCCCTGAGAAACCGTTCTAGAAGACGTGGGAAGCGTGCTGGTATGATTGCCCGACTCAAAGCTCACTTGAGAGCCTCCGATTATTTTTCTCCTGCCCGGTTCGTTTGCAGCCAATGGCTCCGCACTGTCTTTCCAGAGCCATCGCTGATGCTTGCTCCAGCGATTGGACCTGCTACTTTAATGCAGCTTAAAGCTGGAAACTTGCGGAAAAAGTTTACTCACATTCTGCCTCCCGACGCTGGCCCTGTCGCGTCCGTTTGGTCCGCTGCCCTTCCTGTCACATCGCAGACGCGTCATCAGAGCGCCGCCATCATGGTAAGAAATATCGCTGGGAACGTCGCGAGATTACAACATGATATGTATGATGGAAGGCGAGGAATGGATCTCTGCCTGCTTCGCCCCATCCAGAGGTCTACAGACCAGAAATCCTACATCAAAACTGAACTTTTTAATGTACAGTCTCTGTCAAATAAATCTAGCCTGATACATGATCATATTCTTGATAATAATATTGACCTGATGTGCCTCACTGAGACCTGGCATCAACCTGAGGTCTTTTCATCATTAAATGAAGCTTGTCCCTCTGGATACAGTCATTTGCACAGGGCTCACTGCACTGGACGAGGTGGGGGCCTGGCGGTTATTTACCGCGATGCTCTCAGACTTTCTACTCTGTCTCTTCCAGATGTGTCCTCGTTTGAATATCTGGCTTTTAAATCAAAACATCCTTTCAAGATAAATGCAGTTCTGATCTACCGGCCGCCAAAACCTCACCCATCTTTTATTGCAGAGATTCATGATCTCTTCACTTCTTTCTGCTCTCTATCCTCTAATAACATTATATTACATTATAAAATTACATTATATTATACTCGATTTGAACATTCATATTGAAAATCCCTCCTCTCTGTTGGTAGCTGAATTTTTAAATGTTCTGGACTGTCTTAATCTTACACAGCACGTTGATGCTCCCACCCACATCAGGGGGCGCACTTTAGACCTGGTTATTTCGGACTTTCCTTCCATCAAATATGTGTTGGTATATGACCTGGGCGTCTCCGATCACAGCATCATCTCCATGGATATTTCCTGCCCATCACCCCTACCAAATATAAAAAACATTGACCCTGCCATCTTGTACTCTGATCTTAAACTGCTGGCTACAGTCAATCTTCCATCAGTCAACGAATTAGTTGAACATTATAACGTTTCACTCCATTGCCTTCTGGATATACATGCTCCACTCAAAACAAGAACTGTGTTTTTTTCTCGTACTGCCCCCTGGTTCACGGATGAACTGCGCAAGATGAAGGCTGGTGGCCATGCCATTGAGAGGCGTGTCAAATCATCTGGCTTGATGGTTCACAAGCTAGCCTATAAACATCACCAGACGGTCTACGCAGCGGCCCTTAAACAAGCCCGGTCCATCTACTACTCTAACATTATTAATAACAGTTCAGGAAATTGCAAACAACTTTTTGCCACAATAAATCATCTCCTCAATCACAAAAATCAAATCCAGACTGAACCAACAGCAGAACTCTGCAACAGGTTTCTTGCATTTTGCATTTCAAGATAAGATCAACTACATCCGGTCTCAGCTTTCTGGTTCGCCAGCTCCATCCTTACCTCCCACTGGCTCACAACCTCCTTTTTTAAGCACTTTCACTACAGTCACACAGATTGAAGTCGAGGGTCTCATCAAAAAGATGAAGCCTTCCACCTCTCCCCTGGATCCCTTCCCTAAAGCACTTATCAAATCAAATCTGTCGGCCATTAGTCCCCTTCTTACACAAATAACAAACCATTCATTAAATTCTGGCCATGTCCCACCCCCACTTAAAACCGCCATTATCAAACCTCTTCTAAATGAAACCCAACCTCGACCCAGAATGTCTCGCCAATTATCGGCCAATTTCTCATCTTCCATTTTTGTCCAAGGTGCTAGAAAAAGCTGTTTCTGTGCAGCTACAAGAACATCTACAATGTCACTCATTGTTTGAAACTTTCCAATCTGGTTTTCGTACTGCCCATAGTTCAGAGACAGCACTGTTGAGGGTAACTAATGACCTTCTTATTTCTGCAGATTCTGGATCCCCCTCTTTGCTCATTCTCCTTGACCTTTCAGCGGCTTTTGATACTGTAGATCACCATATCCTTCTAAGTCGCCTTCATTCTGACATTGGTCTCCGTCATTCCACACTGGACTGGTTTACCTCTTACCACACTGACAGGACAGAGTAGGTTCGCTTGGGATCTGCTAGGTCCAGAACAGCCCCGGTCACTTGTGGTGTCCCCCAAGGATCTATCCTAGGTCCTTTGGTTTTCATTCTATACATGCTGCCATTGGGTCGTGTCATCAGCCAATACGATATCTCTTTTCACTGTTATGCTGATGACACTCAGTTAACTGACTGCGAACTGACTCAAACTTATGCTCTACCCTGGACCTTTCATCATTATCTGCTCTCCCTTCATCTTCTGCTTCACCTACATCTCTAGCCCTCTCTAACTGCCTGGAGGAGATTAAGGTATGGATGAGTCAAAATTTTCTCCAGTTAAACAGCTCAAAAACCGAAGCCATACTAATCGGCACCCCTCATCAGGTAAAGCCATCACCTATTACCACTATCTCTTTCACTGGTCAAGACATCTCCCTCTCAGCTATTGTTACCAACCTCGGCGTGAAGCTTGACCCACAACTAACCATTGTAAATCATGTCAAACATCTGTTTAAAACCTGTTTTTTTTTCATATCAAAAACATTTCAAAACTCCGCCCCTTTCTCACTTTCTCTGATGCAGAGAAACTCGTCCATGCCTTAATATCCTCCAGGCTTGATTACTGTAACAGCCTACTTATTGGTGTATCAAGTAAACACCTTAAAAAACTTCAATTTATTCAGAACTGTGCTGCCCAAACTCTGATGAAGGAAACAGGAAGGGCGGAACGGAAGGGACAGATCGGAGGGGGGCGGGAGGGACAGACCAGGGCGGGACGGGAGGGACAGACATGGGCGTAACAGAGTCCATCGGGCGGCCAGGGCGTAACAGAGTCCATCGGGCGGCCAGGGCATAACAGAGTCCATCGGGCGGCCAGGGCGTAACAGAGTCCATCGGGCGGCCAGGGCGTAACAGAGTCCATCGGGCGGCCAGGGCTTAACAGAGTCCATCGGGCGGCCAGGGCGTAACAGAGTCCATCGGGCAGCCAGGGCGTAACAGAGTCCATCGGGCGGCCAGGGCGTAACAGAGTCCATCGGGCGGCCAGGGCGGTGAAGACCCCTCGGGCGGCCAGGGCGGTGAAGACCCCTCGGGCGGCCAGGGCGGTGAAGACCCCTCGGGCGGCCAGGGCGGTGAAGACCCCTCGGGCGGCCAGGGCAGTGGCTCAGGCTCAGGAACAGCAGAGCCCGGCTCAGGAACAGCAGAGCCCGGCTCAGGAACAGCAGAGCCCGGCTCAGGAACAGCAGAGCCCGGCTCAGGAACAGCAGACCCCGGCTCAGGAACAGCAGACCCCGGCTCAGGTGGTGTAGACGCCGGCTCAGGAACAGCCACAAGAACTGTAACAGTCACAATAACAGACACAAACACAGACACAGAAACAGGCACTGGCTCTGCCTCCGGCTCTGGAACAGGTACTGGCTCTGCCTCCGGCTCTGGAACAGGCACTGGCTGGACGTGGATGACTTGAACAGGCTCTGGCTGGACGTGGATGACTTGAACAGGCTCTGGCTGGACGGGATGACGTGAAGCTCTGGCTGAGCGTGACTGACTTGAACAGGCTCTGGCTGGACGTGGATGACGTGAAGCTCTGGCTGAGCGTGACTGACTTGAACAGGCTCTGGCTGGACGTGGATGACGTGAAGCTCTGGCTGAGCGTGACTGACTTGAACAGGCTCTGGCTGGACGGTCTCTGGCTGGACGGTCTCTGGCTGGACGTCTCTGGCTGGACGGTCTCTGGCTGGACGGTCTCTGGCTGGACGGTCTCTGGCTGGAAAGACGGGACGTGAGCAGTCTCTGGATCGGCCTCCAAAAGAACGGCGGGCTGCTGGGGACCAGCTTCTGGGCACTTGGGGAGGTTGGAGGTCTTTCCCCTCCTCCGCCGTCTCTGATGGCGACGTGCCGATTCTGTGCTGGATGAGATCGGCGGTGGATGGAGTTCTGGACTGGACATTGCCGGTCCAGGATCGAGGAGTGACCGAAGCGGAGAGTGGTTCCGGAGCTCACCTCTGGCACCTCCTCTCCTGCGACCTCCACGCGTCCCCGAAACCCTGGCCAAACGCTCCGACTCCTCCCTTTGACGAGCCAAAAAAGCGAGTGCCTGAAAAATTTTCATTCTACCGGATCTGTTAGAGGGCAGAGTCATTCCGTCATGACAGATCGTGGAAAATTGAGTGGATCCAAAAGTAGCAATGATATAGTCCGGGCAGTCCAAGAGATCGTCATCCATGCAAGCGTCGACATCCATCTCCGTACCAGTGTGACACCCATACTGCTGAGTCCTCATAATTGGTCGGTTCATTCTGTCACGGAACGGTTACAAAAAGTGGAGGGAGAACTCAAATGCAGATACAGACGATTTATTTACAAAAGAAAACAAAACATGACGACGCGTGTTATGAATTCTGACTGCAAATATCAACACTTTGATCGCTATCTTTTGGTTGAGAGAAGAGGCGATTTCAGAGACTTTTGCTGAATATTTTCTGCTGATCTTGATATTTTGAAGCTGTTTGGAGAATTTCAGAGAAGACTTTTATTCTAGAAGGAGATCGGATAATATATCCTAGCTAACGTTACATAGTTTTATTTTTAAAAGTTCATATTATTTCTAAGGACTGTTAAATTGTATTGTTCTTTTCTTATTTTAGGGGGAGTTTGGAGTTTTATTTTATATTTTATTTTGTTGGGAGGGGTATTTCTGAGGAGAACTGCATTTTACATTGTATTTTGTATTGTATTTGTATAGTTTTTATTGCAGTTTGAAGGAGGATGCCAGGCCCGACCCGAACACAGAGCCAGGAGCTTATTCCTGGATATTTAACACCTCTGTCTTGTGAGTTTGTTTCTGTGTCCACAGGTCCGGCTCACAGGGAGAGAGAGTGGCAGAGAGACAGCCAGCAGAGCCCAGATGATGGACATCCGTCCACTTCATCTCAACACTCTCGCAGAGGTCCGGCACTGAAGAAGAGAAAGCTCAGTTCCAGCGCTCAGGTGTCCGACTCCCATCACAGCGCATCCTCAATATCCAGCACCCATGAACACCATCAACCCGTCAGTGCTGGTGCTGAGGAAGATGAGATGCCACTGAGGAAGAGGAGGAGGATGGAGAGTTTTGTAAAGCTTCATTACTGTGACTGGAGTGGCATCATCTCAGACCAGAAAACTGCACCGCTAACTGAGAGAAGAGCTGAGGGTAAATCACATGAACATTGGAGAATATCATTAATTACCATATATGACCACACCATATTATATATGAAGTTTGATCAAGCCAATAATCAGATTTAATTTTTTATTCCAAGACGTCATGACATATTTAAACAAGGATTGTTTACTAAATAAAAAAATAACAACAGAAGAATAGCCATAATATGAGTATCCAATGTTTAATAATTATAATTATTAGTTTGAAACATGCATTTGTTTGATATTCCCTGCTTTAGATCAGAACGGTGTCCAGTCCAGTGCCTGTGCTGCAGAGGATCATGGTCTTCAGGCTCTATCCAGTGGTGTTGAAGATCCGCAGGTTCAAACCCCTCCAGCTCCAGTCCATCACAGTCCAGCTCTTCTCCAGGAATGCTTTAAGGTATTGACCATAATAAACTACTAATGAATATATTAACATTTAGAAGATTTTGACACCTTTTTGTGCATTTGTTTGCAATGTTCTTTGTTTATTGTGATCTGGGAATAAATGAAGGTGAAATCTCTTGTGTGTGCTCTATGTATATCATCAGCCTGTTAGTGAGGAAAGTGCTAGTCAGGAGAGCCAGAGGAAGAAGAGTAGTTGTGTAGATCTGCTGTCTCTTCACTGGAGTTCTGGAGAGCATCTCTCTCTTCACAGCAGTGGCTCAGGTCAGGGGCAGAAAGTGGAGGATCAGACCACTGACACCATTAGTGAGAGACACGCTGAGGGTAAATCCAGTGACCAGTTGAGGATGTGGAAATGCTCTGTTTATTAGTGTTCTGTACATCAGAAAGTCTACATCCTTTTCAGATAGATATGAGTATCCATTAATGGAAACATGTCATTCATGGGATCCTTATTAATTAAGGGAATTTTTCTGGATGAAGTGCCATTAATTACCATATGTCACAAATTCACACCTATATCAAAATCCAAAAGTTTGATCAAAGTTATGATTTTTTCCAGGACATGTCTTACATATTTAAACAGAACTTGTATTTTTTTAAATCAGAGGATCATGGTCTTCAGGCTCTATCCAGTGGTGTTGAAGATCCGCAGGTTCAAACCCCTCCAGCTCCAGTCCATCACAGTCCAGTCAGTCCAGCACCAGCTCACAACAACAGAGTGGACGTGACAACTGAGGGTGAGTTTACGGCCATGACCTCAAACATTAAACTCACGGCTGTCCATGACACTAAAATGAATAATCTTTTTGCAGACGACATTTTGAGCCGGTATGAAATGGGCAGAATGCTTGGTGAGGGATCATTCGGCTCTGTTTATGAAGGGAAACGCTTGGAGGACGGCCTTGAGGTATCCGCATTTTCTTACAATATTTAGCCAACTAATTATTTTGTCTCATTATATCCATTTTAAGTCTTTTTGTGGATATTTTCCTACTGCATTTGACATGATAGAAAGGTTTTTTGTTGATCAGGTGGCAGTTAAAATTGCCAGAAAGGCGCAGAACATGAAATACATCTACATTGTAAGTCGGCTACACTCACTATGTTGTTCTCAAATGAAAATATGTAAACATAATGACAACACCTTCATATAACAATGATATTTGTTCCAGCCTGGTCATCCCGCACCCGTCCCATTAGAGGTCGGCCTATTAACCCTTGCTAATAGCGGCCCCAAAGTCTCCGAGATCATTGAGCTGCTGGACTGGCAGGACCAGCCTGACCAATACATCATGGTCTTGGAGCGTCCCGCACCCTGTAAAGATATGGCGTTTTTGAATGGTCACGAAGGCGGCCTAAATGAGGACACAGCGCGGTTTATTATGGCGCAGGCAACAACGGCTGCTCAGATGTGCTGTCGCCGTGGAGTGTTTCACCAGGATATTAATCTGGAGAACCTGCTGATCAACACAGAAACTCTTGAGGTCAAATTGATCGACTTCGGGTGCGGAGATCTCCTGCAGGAATCTGGATATGAACGATTCTGTGGTATGAATTATGAATCAAACCTGTAGTTTGTTCTAGTGACTAGTTTATTCGGTATCATATAAACCATATCTCACATGTGAGGCAGCATTTTTGAAAATGAAAAACACCTGATGTTTTTACCACATGCTATGGTATTTCATGCTATGGCACTTACCCATCAGACAACTCTAGACTTAACTAGACTACCGCCCGCCTGAGTCCTGCACAAAGGGCAAGTACCACGGCAAACCAGCGACTGTGTGGTCTCTGGGAGTGCTCTTATTCCTGCTGGTGTGTGGACGCTTTCCAGAAGCAAGAGACAGGCGAATGATGGATGAAGACATCTGGTCTGAGCCGGGCTTGTCCAACGGTAAGATGGCGTTCATCACAACAAAGAATAACAACTGTGATTTAAATCATACAAAACAAAGAAATTACGAAAAAGTAACACCAAAAGATAGATATTGGATAATACAAGCATTTTTTCAGATTTTCTGACCGTACTTTATAGAATAGTCGAATCTTACAGTTTTAACACAAAGACAGCAGGTGTAAAGTTGAAGGTAATAATCCGGTCCTGCTTACTTTCCTCATCATTGACCAGCGCTACAGACAGCTCCCCCGAGTAACCCTCAACCCTGACACTTCCCTGAAGCCCTTCCCGTCATCGCTGATCTTCATCGTCTTGGCTCCTCTCGTCCTCTTCACTCCTGTAAAGACATTCATCGTGTTCAGTGAAGTCATCACCATATCGTTGTCATCGCCGCTGCATTCTCCCGCTTCATCGCTCACCCTCTGCACTGGCAATAAACTTGTTGTTATTCACCTCAACCATTGTCTGCCTTCTTCTGAGTGTGACCGTCTGGCTCCTGGTTTTGAGGAAGGAATATTTTTATCTAGCGGTATTTGATGACCACACATGAAAATGCAATGTAGATAGTGTAAATGATATTACAAATCTGTTATTTTTTCTCGGTCAAATAGTTTTGACTGAGGGCAAAGTTAAGTTTTATAACTTTATATTTTTATTTAACCTTTGTACTTTGACTGAATTGTTGGCTTGTCTGTTATTGTTCATTAACTATTATTGTTCAATAAATAATATTTTATATAAACAATATTGGCGTACCTGATTTTGAGAGATGGTGTGTGTGTTAGAGCGCTTAACACTGTGATTGCTATCAGGATATGACGAGACTTTCAACCAGCATAATAAAAAAATTGTAGACAATCACCTTTTTCCAAACACTTTTATCTTTATATGGAAACAATTATGTATTATTCAGGAGGAGCAGGTCCTCTATCAATCTTATTTTTATTTATTTAAAAAAAAATGTAATGCCACGGTATCAAGTAGCAAAATTGTAAAAGTTACATACAATTACACTCACTATGTTGTTTTCAAATGAAAATATGTAGACATAATGACAACACCTTCATATAACAATGATCTTTGTTCCAGCCTGGTCATCCCGCACCCGTCCCATTAGAGGGGGGCTATTAATGATTGCTAATAGCAGTATTATTAAAACCCAGAAGCACATTGCAGTTAATAACATTAGAAAATTCGTCCCAAAATAGTTGTGTGTGTGAGGACAATCCCAGAAGATATGAGGAGCAGTTTCATCAGGGGCTCCACAGAAAGAACAGTGTGTGTCTATATCTGACTTACACCTTTTCAAAAAAGCTTTAGCAGGGTAAAATTTGTGTAATAATTTGAATGAAATTTCTCTAACCTTGTTAGTTATTATGTATTTCTAAGGCAGAGTCCATAGTTTTTTCCAATCAATATGGTCAACTAAATTAATTCAATATGACGCTACATATGGAATTGTTACCAGCTCCTTTTGAAAGAGATCTAATTATATAATTAAGTAGGAAAATGATTGGATACCCGGCTAACGATAAGCCTAGCTAACGTTACAGCGATATTCCACTATTTGGGGAATTAAGCTCATTTTTCACCTCCCCTCGAGTAAAACAATAGTTTTTTACCACTTTAGAAACCATTCATACCACTTTTAGCAAAGCTTAACGTAATTTATAGGTATGACGACAATACTAGGGGTGGAACGGTACACAGAAGTCACGGTTCGGTTCATACCTCGGTTCAGACATCACGGTTCGGTACGATTTCGGTACAATGGAGTGAAAAGCAAAACAAAAATATAGATAGCATTTTTAACATTGTCTTAAGCCTTGTATTTTTTAAATGAGTTTTATTAATAAAGGCTTAGAACCAGTTTATTTGTAGTGCACTGACAATAGTTTTATACAATTAGTTTATTAATAAAAATTAATAAAAAGAGAAAAAGACCTTGTGATATGTTTGGTAATTGTACCTAAATGAATTTAAAATTAATTTGCTATATTTCAGATCAATATATTTGTTTTCCTTAATTTTAATTAACCCTAACTTTATTCTCATCTGAATTATAAATAATTTATTTCCGTATAAAATAATACTACCATTAAAAACACATTTGATTTTCTTTTTTAAACAATGTAGAATGTGTAAATTAAAAATAAACAGATTACTGCTCTGAGGACAAGAAATGAAAACCAATGCGATATGATGAATGTCCAAAAGATAGAACCCACAGACTGTTTTGAAATGGGGTTGGATAAATATGTTTTGCTTTTAAAACTGTGTGTGTGTGTGTTTTTTTGGTTGGGTGACAGTTGTAGGTTACAGTTTGACAAGAGTTTAGAGTGTGACAAGCACAATGTTGTATTTGATTGCGAGTGTACACAAATAAGTAAACACTTTGCAGTTTGAATGATGTCCTGTATAACAAAATGATCGCGCCCGCGCGCCCCTCTCTCTCTCTCTCTCTCTCTCTCTCTCTCTCTCTCTCTCTCTCTCTCTCTCTCTCTCTCTCTCTCTCTCTCTCTCTCTCTCTCTCTCTCTCTCTCTCTCTCTCTCTCTCTCACACACACTCTCACACACACTCCAGCATTACAATCTTGACATCGCAGCCTGTTCATTATGCTGCGTTTACAACAACGTTAATAGAGCGAAATTGATCGCTATCTAGAGTTTTATTTATTTTTATTCTGTGTATTCTCTGTGCAAATTCGCGCACCGAACCGTGACGTCCGTGGGAACAACTTACATGTACCGTTCCACCCATAGGCAATAATATTATTGTAAATGATATCACATAAAAAGCGGTAGCTAACGTTAATTGAATCAAGCAAATAGCTTTTGTTTTTGCTCCAAAAACCTTGACTTACCTCAAATTTCATATGAGATTCCTACATGTTATGAGTTTCCATCAGACTCGCGTGGTAGACGCTGTGTGCTTCAAGATTCTGACGCAAGTGCTAAGATTCCGATTGGCCAAGAGAAAAAGTGCTAAGATTCCGATTGGCCAAGAGAAATGTAAATTATAAGAATTATCCAATAATGTTTCTCAATTCTAGCCTGCATGGCATGCAGATGAAGGGTGGGCATACAAGTTTGACAAGTTTGCAGGTATGAATATCCCGGTTGATCCTCAAAAAAACCCCCAAAAAAACCCGTCAAAGTGCAGATGTAATACCCCTAAAAAGATGAAAGAATAAATAAAAGGAGCGCTTCAGTGATGGCTTCCTGGTCGTCGTTTTTACCATAGACATGATAAATACATAGACACCCTATTGGCTGCTGGAGCGTACGTCAACGACGCCGCCATATCAAGGAGGGCAACTTTCCCATACCTCTCATTATGGGAATTGAGAAAAATGCCTGCCGTTTGAGAAATATTTTGACGCAAAAAAACGAAACACCTTTTATTAATATTATTATTATTTTTATTTTATTATTAATTATTATTTGCAAATTTCCCCACTACTTTTTGCCAGGTCGATATTGTCACCACCACTTTTAAACATCTCGCGGCACGGATGTACCAATACAAATGTTTTTGAAATCAAGTGATCAAAGTGCTCGTTGACTGCGATCAGTGGTGCTGATAAAGTGTTCTCTTGTGGCTCGCGCTGCCGCGCACAGTCTTCACGCGGATGCGCGTTTCAATCCGTTGCAGAGAAATCGCTATTCGTTCCGGTGAAATCACAAAGTAAAATGCACACAAACGTGTCCATGATTGATATACAACCACTGATAAACATAATCGTTTTAATGAGGAAAAAAAAAATGATACGTGTGCGGATTAGAACCCAGAACCTCGGACATGCTTGGCAAAAGTTCTGCCACTGACACATATTAGATCTCATTAAACGACCAATTAAACACAATGTACTATTTAAATAGATTGCTGGACATCGGTATTGTATAGCCTGCATCTGATTTATGATTTAGCATTGTATTAGCAACTGTGGTAGGAGGGGCATCAATGACTGCTAGGGGGGGCACGGCCCTCGAATGCCCCACCATAGCGCCGACCCTGAGCGCAGTCTTGCCCTCCGCAAAATGGCGGACACGTTGACGTCAGGTTGACGTGTCGCAGCAACTATAGATATCCATTATAAAGATATATAATAAATAGATGTCTTACGGCGGAGTCTCTATCGTCATCACCGGAGGCCATCTTGTCACAGGCAAGGCTCTGTGGTACCTGATGTAAGGTGAGTGATCAGCACGAACACAAATACTCTTATCTCGTTGAAACCTTGTTTCTTACTTGTTATTAACGTGGCTATAATTCTGGTCGATTATTTATTTATACACTTATTATTCAAAAGTGTGCAGTGTCATAGCTACATCTCTGAAGTTTATAACAAACCAAACCGTTTGAAAATCGGTAGAAAATTGAGCAAGTTATGGTTATTTAAAAAGTACATGCACCATAAAACACGTTACGAGTGAGCGAGCTGCCTGTGACAAGATGGCCGCCAGGTGCTGACGTCGAGCTCCATTGGCCAGCAGCGCGGACGAGACATCTAGCCTTTATTATGGATATCTATGGCAGCAACGTTCCAAAGTGGGCTTCTATGTATTTATTATGCCTATGGTTTTTACTCTTGAATGAAGGCTTTGATGAATCACATCACAGGCGCGCGGGCTAATGTGTGCGATGATGACTTCATCACACTGGTATGCCAAGCGAAAATAATTAATTTAATAACTGCACATAACTATGGGGCGCCGTTTGTAAAGCGGCTCACGCTGAAAATAACAGCAACATTTTGTCACATTTAGCTTTAAACAATGTTTAAAAAACTGGTATGAATTTTTGACAGTCACTTTTTAGCACATTTACAACAATATTTGTCAACTTAGAGATATTTTAAATAGTTAAATCTAAATATTAAATGTTACACCTAAATGGTAAATCTAAATCTAAATGATACATCTAAATCTAAATGTTAAATCTAAATGTTAAATCTAAATGCTAATTCTAAATGTTAAATCTAAATCTAAATGTTAAATCTAAATCTAAATGTTATATCTAAATGTTTCGGGTGAAACCATAGACTGTAAAAAATATGGACAAAGCGTCTATGACGTCACCCATAGACTTTCTGAATAACCAACATGACATCATGACTTTTGCGTAAACATACACGCCACTTTCAAGTCAAGTGGCGTGTTATTTATATGCGTTTTGAGCTATCCGCGTGTATGCATGTATATCACGCCGTTATGTCGAGTGATTTCGCGTGTATGTACATGCCGTTAAAAATCCGAGCGAAATAAAGCCAAATTTTGATATAGCCTACATCTGGGGAGCGATAATTTTCTTACTATGGTGGTAGGGAAAGACTCATAAATGGTATTAACCCCAGTGACGGGTAGGTTTAGGGACGGGGTTGGGGTAGGTCATATATTTATATATACAGTAATGGAACGTTAAGTCAACGGCGTTCATAAACATGCTGAAAAGCGATTATGCGTGTTGATAGCACGCCAAAAATGGAAATACGAATTGGCGTGTCATACATACGCCATTTCATGAGATCAGTCTGGAATAACGGTTTTGAACGGTTGTAGGCATATCTATGGTTGTAGGCTACTATACTACTGTATCACTTGCCGTTTGAACTGACGCGCTCAAAAGTAACCTTCTCTGTCTAGTCTGTCGGTGTCAGTGTTCTCTTTGTCCGCGATTTTTCTCTGCGTAAGAAAATGCAGTGGTCCAATCAGTAGTTAAGAGCCTGAACTTGCTTATAGTAATTCGGAAATTAGTGCACATGATTGAAAATAATAATAATAATACAGCACAGAGGAAAGGCTAATTCTAAAGAGTGTCTAAAGAGATTTCTTTGTTGAGCGTGAGACCGTGAGATTGAGGCTGAATGCGTGGGTGTCACGCCAGATGCGTAAGAGTTGGCAACCCTGAGTTCACCTCTTTATGATTTACTATTTGTAGCGCAGGCGGTGCAACAACTTTATACGCTGATTGAGGCGGCCATGTACGGGATCCCGTTCAAATAATCAGGGGTTGGAGAATAGAGTCTTCACAAAGATGTATTAATTGAACAGTCTTTGCGTGGTCATCTGAACCAGTTATTCTTTAGCAATGATGTCTGTATTAATGGTCTAAAGAAACAATAAAGGAAGATAATTACGATCATATTCTGAGAATCATTTACACACTGGCATGATAGTCAAACAAATGCAATAACAATGATTACCACTCAAGTCTGCATCCTTAACAGCAATACCAGCTTTATCAATAAAAATAGTCATGATAAATTGTACAATGGTACATCACTAATGTAAAACACATTGGTTACGCAGTTAATACTGCCGATACTAATTAGAGTAGTTTCTCTCGCGCAAAGAGTTTCTATACTCTTTGTCTCGCGGAAAATTACGGCCTGAACGGCACATCAATCACATACATTCGATAAACATACATATGCAGATAACGTACAACATCCAGACATAAAGGCATTATACAAACATAGCCAAACGTGCAGAGATAAACATTCCCCAAAACAGTCTTCCTGTGTGTCTCACTATATTCGGTCCGTGTGGCAAACAACTTTAATTCCTATGACAGGCTTTCGTACACTATTTATCCGTATTTATCTTTCTTTTACGGTCTATATGGTATTAATCCGGTTCCACAAGAAAGTGTAGCGCTTAGTGTTGCTCAGAGAGAGAAAGAAAGCAACTCGCCTCCGGGAGGAGAAAGGAAGAATGACGAGGCTGAGCTGTGCTTTTCCTTGGCCGCATTAATAGCCAGTGTTGTGCAAGTTTACATTTAGTCATTTAGCAGACGCTTTTATCCAAAGCGACTTACATCTGAGGACTAAACCAAACGAGTCAATGTGAAGAGACAATAACAACCCAAGAAGTGCTCAAAATACCAAGTTCAAACATTGCTCAGAATAGCATAAACCAGACAAGTGAGGATTTTCTTAAAAAAAAAAATTAAAAAATTTTTTATGTTAAGTGCTCACGGAAGATATGAGTTTTCAGTTGTCTTTTGAATGCTGTCAGGGATTCTGCATTCCGAATGAGGGTGGGCAGATCATTCCACCAGCATGGAACCGTGAGTGAGAATGTTCTGGAGAGTGATTTTGTGGCTCGCTGTGAAGGTACCACGAGCCGTCGCTCATTGATTGATCGTAAGCTTCTGGTAGGGATGTAGATTCGTAGGAGTGAGTGAAAGTAGGAGGGGGCTGAGCCTGTGGTCAATCTGTAAGCAAGTGTCAATTCCTTGAACTTGATGCGAGCAGCGAGTGGTAGCCAGTGCAGAGAGATGAACAGAGGAGTGACGTGGGCCCTTTTGGGCTCGTTGAAGATAAGACGAGCAGCAGCATTCTGGATCATTTGTAGAGGTTTAGTTGCACATGATGGAAGTCCAGCCAAAAGAGCATTGCAGTAATCAAGCCTAGAGATAACCAGGGCCTGGACAATAAGTTGTGTTGCATGCTCAGTTAGGAAAGGCCTGATCTTCCTGATGTTGTACATTGCAAACCTGCATGATCGAGCTGTCTTTGTAATGTGGTCTGTAAAGGTCAGCTGATCATCAAAGATTACACCAAGATTTCTGACCGACCTTGATGGGGTGATTGAGGAAGAGTCTAGCTGGATAGTGAAGTCGTGCTGTGGAGACAGATTAGCAGGGAGGACGAGAAGCTCAGTCTTTGTCAGGTTGAGCTGCAGGTGATGTTCCTTCATCCATGCCGAGATGTCAGCCAGACAGCTTGAGATTCGTGCAGCTACTGTGTGATCATCTGGTTGAAATGAGAGGTAGAGCTGAGTGTCATCAGCATAGCAATGGTAAGAGAAACCATGTGCCTGTATGATGGGTCCCAGTGATGTGGTGTAAATGGAGAAGAGGAGGGGTCCAAGCACTGAACCCTGGGGAACCCCTGTAGTCAGTTGATGTGCTTTGGATACCTCGCCTCTCCATGCGACCCTGAAGGACCTACCTGTGAGATAGGACTCAAACCAGTGGAGGGCGGTTCCAGTGATGCCCAGTGAAGAGAGAGTGGACAGAAGGATCTGATGATTCAAGGCAAGGCAAGGCAAGGCAAGGCAAGTTTATTTATATAGCACATTTCATACACAATGGTAATTCAAAGTGCTTTACATAGGAGAAAATAAAATAATCAAAACAAATAAGAATAATTAAAACATTTTAGAATAAGAAATAAAATAAAGTACAGTAAAAACAGTCGGACGAACAGTGGCACAGTGCTCATTCAGTAAAAGCATAGCTAAACAGATGTGTTTTGAGTCTGGATTTGAATGTGACTACTGTAGGAGCACATCTGATCTCTTCTGGAAGCTGGTTCCAGCTGCGGCTGGCATAGTAGCTAAAAGCAGACTCTCCTTGCTTAGAGTGAACCCTTGGTATTTCTAACTGATGTGATCCTAATGATCTGAGTGATCTGTTGGGTTTATATTCAGTGAGCATATCTGCAATATATTGAGGTCCTAGCCCATTGAATGATTTATATACCAGTAATAATACTTTAAAATCAATCCTAAATGTAACTGGGAGCCAGTGTAAAGACCTGAGGACTGGTGTGATATGTTCATATTTTCTGGTTCTGCTCAGAATCCTAGCAGCAGCGTTCTGTATGAGCTGCAACTGTCTTATGGTCTTTTTAGGAAGGCCAGTGAGGAGTCCATTACAATAATCCACCCTGCTGGTGATGAAAGCATGCACAAGTTTCTCTAAGTCTTGACTGGAAACAAAGCATCTAATTCTTGCAATATTTTTCAAATGATAGTATGCTGATTTAGTTATTGCTTTGACATGACTACTGAAACTAAGGTCTGACTCTAGAGACACACCAAGATTCCTGACTTGATTTTTAGTTGTTAGACCCCTAGAGTGAAGGTATGCATTCACCTTGAGAACTTCATCTTTGTTTCCAAACGCAATGACTTCAGTTTTGTCTTTGTTTAACTGAAGATAGTTTTGGCACATCCAACCATTTACTTCATCAATGCATTGGCACAGGGAGTCAATGGGGCTGTAATCGTTAGGCGATAGGGCTAAGTAGAGCTGTGTGTCGTCTGCATAGCTGTGGTAAGAGATTCGGTTCTTTCTCATTATTTGGCTCATTGGGAGCATATACAGGTTGAATAGGAGTGGTGCAAGAATTGAGCCTTGGGGGACTCCGCATGTCATGGATGTCCACTCAGACTTATGGTCTCCTATACTCACATAATAACCTCTCCCTTCTAAGTAAGACCTGAACCATTTTAGGACTATCCCAGAAAGCCCCACCCAGTTTTCAAGCCTGTCAATAAGTATGTTGTGATCGACAGTGTCAAATGCAGCACTGAGGTCGAGTAGTACCAGCACTGATAATTTGCCTGTATCAGTATTTAAGCGAATATCATTTATTATCTTTATGAGCGCTGTCTCTGTGCTGTGATGCGATCGGAAACCAGATTGAAAATTGTCAAAGTAACCATTCAAGCTTAAGAATTTGTTCAGCTGATTGAAGACAACTTTTTCAATGATCTTGCCTATGAAGGGAAGATTTGAGATCGGTCTATAATTGCTTAATATGGTCTTATCTAGATTGCTCTTTTTCAGGAGGGGCTTGACAACTGCAGTTTTTAGGGAGTTTGGAAAACTCCCAGAGAGAAGTGAGGCATTTACCACTTCTAGGAGATCTGCTTCTAAGCTGTTTAACACACTTTTGAAAAAAGATGTGGGAAGTGTGTCGAGGGCACAGGTTGATGTTTTAAGGTGCTGTACGGTTTCTTCCAAAATTTTGCCATCAATTTCTGCGAAAACAGACATAGTAACTACTTTCTCAGGTAGTGGTCGGATCTGTTTGACCCCAGCACAACTCAAGGACCTCAAGGATTCACAGTGTCGAAGGCAGCAGACAGGTCCAGGAGAATGAGAACTGATGATTTGGAAGCAGCTTTTGCGATCCGCAGGGCTTCTGTGACCGATAGTAATGCGGTCTCGGTTGAATGCCCTTTCTTGAAGCCAGATTGGTTGACATCCAGCTGGTTGTTCAAAAACAGGAAAGATGATACTTGGTTGAAAGCAACTCGTTCAAGTGTTTTCGCAATGAATGGTAGGAGAGAGATAGGTCTGTAATTCTCTAAGAGTGATGTGTTTAACGTTGTTTTTTTAAGCAGTGGAGTTACCCGAGCCTGCTTAAATGCTGTAGGAAAAATGCCAGTGTGTAGGGATGAGTTGATAATGTGTGTGAGAGCAGGTAGAAGTGTGGGAGAGATGGCTTGTAGAAGGTGTGAGGGGATGGGGTCGAAAGGGGAGGTGGTAGGATGACTGGAGAGGAGAAGTTTAGATACCTCTTCCTCGGTTAGTGGAGAGAAGGAGGAGAGAAGGTTATTGGTTGTGGGAGTGGTTGGTCTAGGTTCCTGTGTGTGTGGATTAGAGAACTGACTGCTGATAGATGTTGTTTTGTTAGTGAAGAAATTAGCAAAATCATCAGCAGTTAGTGAGGAGGTGGGTGGTGGTGGTGGTGGTGGACAGAGGAGAGAGTTGAATGTCTTGAAAAGTGTTCCTGTGTTAGGGGTGGTGTTGATCTTGTTGTGGAGGTATGAAGATTTTGCAGTGTGAACATCAACAGAAAAAGCAGAGAGCAGAGATCGATACATACTCAGGTCAGATGTATCGTTCGATTTGCGCCATTTTCTCTCCGCTGCTCTGAGTTTGGTCCGGTGTTCACGAAGAACCTCAGATAACCAGGGGTTAGAGGGAGTGGCGCGTGCTGGCCTGGAGGAGAGAGGGCAGATAGTGTCTAAAGAAGAAGTTAAAGTGGAGCAAAAAGTATCCGTTGCGGTATTCACATCCAGAGATGAGAATTTTGAGGGGGAATTTTGAAGTTACTTCCAAACTGTAATGCACTATATTACTTGTTACTGTTATTTAAAAGGAATTCATTACCTTACAATATTACTGTCTCAGAATTGTAATGCGTTACATTACTCCTGTATTACTTTTGAGTTACTTTCACCAAAATAGGCCTAACTATACAGAAGTAGAACTTAACATTCAATGACTAGGGCTGTAACGATATGCAATATGAAACCGAAATCACGACACTCAGATCCACGAACCTGCAGAATCGCGACACACACCCCTTCCCAGCGAGATTTATAAGTTATCCTTTCCGTCCAGATCCAATGCTACCACATCTTTAAATTACTATTAGTATTATTTAAAGTTAACTTAACATTATAAATTACGTAGACCTACACCACAAAACTAGTTGAGGATAAATTATTTAAAATTTGGGAATTCCAGCGTTATGGCCATGACATTTGCAGTCAACTTGAAATATAAATTCGTCTGTTTATCCATATGCTCCTCCCTGAAAGACAGAAAGTCCAGACATTAGAAAAATATCAGTCTACACATGCGTTTTATATTTAATATTAGGGAAATAGACAGTCATGCGTGACAAAAAAAATCTTTAACTTTTAGGAGGCAACGATTATTTTTGAAATTCTGTGAATTACACTGCGCAAATCAGATGAAGAAGGGTTGGCTCTCCACAGAACATAAAATATTTATTTTATTTTATTCTTCGTGTTCGCATTTATGAGGAAAAAACTGTTACAGAGGTGACACTTCTCCGTTACGGACGCGACCGCTCTGAGGCGGCACTAAAAGACTGCTTTAAAACTTTCACAGACCTCAAACAGAAGACACAAAGTCTTTCTTTAAAGAGAATTTCGTTTTGTATTAATTGTATCTTAATTTTAATCAATGTTTCATCAACCAATTGCCTGGATTTAATAAATAAGAAGTATATCTATATTGTCTAAATCTCTACTTGTAAACAGAACAATTCAAAACGAAAGAAAAAAGACTGCTCTCTGCTTATGAAATTAAATGGTGCATTTCTCTCTGCCCCCCTTACATGAACGCGTCACCACCGCATCAAAAACATGATTGCGTGATGAAAACATGAAAAATACCACATAAACATAGCCTAACTGTTTAGAAAGAAAACACAGAACGAATAGCCTAATGCGCATACGTCCATCTCGCAAATAGTCTTCTTCATGCCATCTTCACCATGAGCCGCTTTTCCACTGGCCAGCGCGAGCACAGAGGCCGAAATCATACCTCACGGCACTCCTGTAAAAAATAAATCGCTATAGATATCAGACGCTGCCATTTAGTCTTTATTGACTGACCATGAACAGGTAATAGGCTTGTTGCATAAACAGAACGTTCGATATTTCCGGGTTGTAACGGTAGGCCGCACAACTTCCGGTTACTCCTGTCAGAGCGAGTCTGACAGCGAGCAGCTGCTTGTCAGAGCGAGAACGCTAACGTTAACTTTAGTTAGTCAACGAGGAAGATGGCATTTTACACACGATGCTTGCAGGACCTGCCAAGGACTACAGTTAACGATGTACATAGGATTATACAATCCTCAACATCAGCCCCAAAGAGCAAGCGGGAGAAGGGGTTTAAAATGTATATTTCCAGCTACATTGATAATTACGAAGGTAAGTTAATTTACTATGCTTTGTTTTAGTCTAGTAGCCTAGCCTATGAGCTTTCTTGCTAACCGGTAACGTTAAACATTGAATGAGCCTGATGAATATTATCTTGTTTTAATTGTTTTGATCATAACATGATATTATTCTTAACTCAGTGTCAAACAAAGAGCCAGAGACAGGGAGAGTGAGCGTCCGCGCTACCTGCCACAGGTCACTGAGGAAGAATGAGAAACCTCACGACCTCAGAGTAGGATCTAAGATAGTTCAGTTGTTCCAGCCAGTTCTGCTTCAAACATGTCCTGGGGATTTTGTGTCGCTAGTATAGGTTCTGTATCAGTAACATAGGCAGAAAATAGCACTCGGATATCTAGCCTAGCCCCCATGAAAACTCCAGGAACTGCTTGTGACGGCTGTTGTTTATTATTTAAGTTAAGTTTGTATGGTAAGTTAAGTTGTTGTAAGTTTGTTGGAGTTTCATTTATCTGTATGTTCAGTATTCATGTAACGTTTTTGACTTGTAATAGCCTACTAACATCTCACATATGTAATACTAACATATTTTAATGTTTATAAAAACAGAACTAAAAACGACCATTTTGATTTTGATCCATTTCCTGTGCCTGTACTATATGTAAGATGGCAATGGTTATCTGTAATGTGATTTATTTTGTAAAATTGTCCTTTTTTTTCTTTTCTTTTTTAAGATTACACTTGAGCACTCATTCCCAGTGCAACTGTGTGAGGCTGCGTGTTCATGTGTGGCTGGTAAGGCACTGTGCAATCACAATGTTGCACTGCTCTATCAGACAGCACACTACTCGCAGCTTCAGATCAGTGCTGTACCCCCTGTCCTTAGTTGCACTGAAACAGAGCAGCGCTGGCACAAGCCAAGGTCTATGGTAAGTCTGAGAGCATTAACCACACTGTTTCATAGTGTAGTCAGTCAGCTGAATTGGTATGTGTGCAAAGCTTGCTTTCATAAAAGACCATTACTATCAACAGGGTGTGAAGCCAGGCCGGGTCAGAGACATGGTCGTGTTGGCAGCCAAACCCAAGCAAAAGACGGTTGGAAATGGTGTAAGGTAATAATGTTTTATCTTATTTCTATAATTTAGATTAAACATGATTTAAATATGAAAATAAACACGTCTGAAACACAGCATGTTACCATGTACACAGGAGCACACTTTACAAAGCACTGAGGGGAGAACTGCCAGATGTGGACATGCTCAAAGTGGCTGAGGTGTACAGTGATTTCCCTGCAACCTTGGCACCACTCATCACCACCATGGCCATTAGTTCTGATGTTCCGTTAGTCCAATCAGCACTAGGGGAAGTGCAGGAGGGAAGTGCCATCGCCTCTCAGCACCCAGTAGCACCCACCAGGACCATCCAGTTGCACTCAGATGCACCTCCACCTCCACTTCTGCCGTTGGCTAATTACAGGTTGGAGCCTACAACTTGTCAATTTGTTTGCAGTGAACAACAACAACTTCATCTGGTCTCCCTGCAGACAAGTATTGAAATGGCCAGACAGGTGGAGGCTTCCACACGGGACCAGAGCTTGTCTGCAGAGTGGCATCAGGTTCGTCGACCACGAATAACGTCCTCACACTTCAGAGAATTGTGCCATGTTCGAGGTGAGAGTACAGCACAGCAGCTCGCTCAGAGGATTTGGAAGGGCACTGTTCAAACTGCTGCCATGAAGAGGGGCCTGGTACTTGAACCTGTTGCCATTGAGGAGTACTGCAGGGTCAAGAACACCAACTATTGGCCTTGTGGGTTTATCATCCACCCTGATGCCCCCTGGTTAGGGTCTTCTCCTGACGGGGTTGTATTTGACCCAACCGAAAACCCTCCCTATGGTTTGGTTGAGATTAAATGTCCAAATTGCAAGAGCTATGTTGATTGTAAGTACTTGAAGTTGCATGGCAACACCATGCAATTAAAACGGCAGCACAGCTACTACTGGCAGGTCCAAGGCCAGCTTCTAATAAGTGGAATGGAATGGTGTGACTTTGTGGTGTTTGCAGAGGATGACATGGTCATCCAAAGAATCTACAAAGATGCAGAGGTTGCACAAATCATTAGGGAGAAGGGGGATCACTTCTTTTTTTATTTTTACATGGCTGTGTGTTTGAAATAGATACTGTTGCTATTTACTGTAACTAAATATTTTTATTAAATCAGTTCTATTTTTGTATGTATTTATTCAATTGAATCAGTTCAGGTTTTATAGATTTGTAAAAATAAACAATAACATCTCTGCAATTGTGAATGTTTGTAAATAAACAACATATCAGTTTAACCCTCCTTTATGTTGTCACTTGTGATCTTTGGGGTCTCCAGATACCCCAGACAATAACATTTAATTTTGTAACAGGATAATACATTTTTTTTTTACAAATGCAATTTTAAATGGTTTAATGTAACTTTTATGCCCATTTTTGGGAAAATGTAGTTAAAATAAATCCTCCGTCCTCCTTTTCTTTCCTTGCAGCCTTCCCTCGCGTCCTACAGGGGGTGGAGCTGAGACGCAAGGAAAGGAAGCAAGGAAAGGAAACGAGGATGCACAAAGAAATGAGAAGCACCCCTAGTTTGTGTTCATACACACTTGTTTCGGTTGTTGGATTGTTTGCCTGTTGGAACATTAAACTTTTCCAGTTCGCTGCCTGAAACATTACAGCTATATGGCTCCATTATACTATTTGACTATCTGAAAGATATATTTTTACAAGTTGGATTCATATCTAAATGTTATAAAATGTTTTAAAAAAAATTTTTTTGTACAGAAAAAAAAAAACGTTTCTTAATTTTACATTATGATTAGAATCAAATCTGAACAAAGTGTTACAAAGAGAAATGTTGGACTCTTAAGATGTTAGCATTTATTTCAATCATCTATTACTAACTGTAACGGAACAGAAATGAACAATTATATTACATGTTGGGTAAAAATACATGACCATCAATAACAAATGAGCAAGTATGTGTGTGAGAGAGTGTGTGTGAGTGCATTTACAAAGATATATATAGATTTGTAAAAATGAACAATAACATCTATACATTTGTGGATGTTTGTAAACAGAGTATCAGTTCAAGTTTTGTATAGATTCATAAAAATGAACAATAAAACTTGGAGAAAGAAATTGGAACATTGTAAACTGATTCATAAAAATTCTAGTCCATTCATTTCTGTGTTGCCCATGCCTTGACCAGTGGTCCATTCTGGTAATTCACCAAGAGACAAGCGACGGTGAACAATTGGTCAATGCTCCCACACACTGACAGAGGAATGACTTTATCAAACAGTTTGTTCTCTTTTGCGCCTGATGCACCTCTCAACATGCACTCTCACACGGGCAATAGACTGTGTCTGCTGGACATCCTCTTTGGTCATCTGTTTGTTTCTTGCAAGGAAAGCAGGTCGGTAAACCTTTCCAGAAAAGAGATTGTCCACAAGAAAGCCTTTGTCAACCATAATGGCCATCTCTGGTGTGAGGAGTTTGGCTATTCCTGACTGCTTAAAAATTTCCCGGTCACTCATGGAACCTGCATACAGAGGTGACACAAAGGTGATGGGACCATGAGGTGCAATGCCAATCATGGCCTTGAAAGTGGTGTGTGACTTGTATGAGGAGTAGACTTCGCTGTGTAAAAGAAGAGAAGAGGGAGTTTGGCAAAAGATTTCTGTGCAGTCAAGCACCACGTGTGTGTCTGGGAACAAAGCAAACTCAGGTGGTAGATGAGCCTTTAATTCCTCTGGTGGTATCCACAGGCGGATGGAACCCAGTAGATAATAGAGGAAATGTGTCCACGATGTAATTATTCTGCTTGCTGTGTGTCAGGGTTGCTGCAGGTAGCTGAAGACGAGGACACCGTGGCTGAGGTTTAGAAGATTTATTTACAAAATTAAACTTCCAAAAATAAACAGAAACAAAAGAACAAAACTCCAGGGCTTCAGAAAAGACACAACCATACATTGACGACGATCGACAAACACTAGGAGAAAACACAGGGCTTAAATACACTTGAAATGATTGAATGATTAACTGAACACAGGTGATAAAACTGAACACAAACGAGGAGCGGGAAAACTTAACAGGGCTAAACCAAAAACCACAAAGACAGGGGGAAACAAGATCACAAAAGATTAACAGAACACATCAAAACGTGACAGTACCTCCCCCCTCCCGAAGGCGCGTCCTCACGCCGTATAACATCAAAGGGGTGGGAGGGTGGGCGCCCTGGAGGCTGACGAGGGCATGGTGCAGGTCCAGGAAGCCTCCAGGGCGGAGCAGGCTGTGGGGCGTGGCCACGGCGGTGCAGGCTGTGGGCGTGGCCACGACGGTGCAGGCTGTGGGCGTGGCCACGACGGTGCAGGCTGTGGGCGTGGCCAAGGCGGAGCAGGCTGTGGGCGTGGCCAAGGCGGAGCAGGCTGTGGGCGTGGCCACGACGGTGCAGGCTGTGGGCGTGGCCAAGGCGGAGCTGTCGGACCCTCGGGCGTCCAGGGCGGCGCTGTGGAACCTCGAGCGTCCAGGGCGGAGCTGTGGGACCCTCGGGCGTCCAAGGCGGAGCTGTGGGACCCTCGGGCGTCCAGGGGGGGCTGTGGGACCCTCGGGCGTCCAGGGCGGTGCTGGCTCTTCAGGTGGCCACGGCGGTGAAGACCCTTCAGGTGGCCGTGGTGGTGAAGACCCTTCAGGTGACCATGGCGGTGCAGACCCTTCAGGTGGCCATGGCGGTGCAGACCCTTCAGGTGGCCATGGCGGTGAGGACCCTTCAGGTGGCCACGGCGGTGAGGACCCTTCGGGTGGCCATGGCGGTATAGACCCTTCAGGTGGCCATGGCGGTGTTATCTTTTCGGGTCTCCGTGGATCTTTGGCCGGCCACGGCGAAGGCGTATGGCGCCCCCCCAAAATTTTCTTGGGGAGGACAGGCTCATGATCGGGAACTGACTTGACATCAACGGGCGCTGGGTCAACGGGTTCTGGGTCAACGGGCTCTGGGTCTGGGTCAACGGGCTCTGGGTCTGGCGCTGGGTCAACGGGCTCTGGCTCTGGCGCTGGGTCAACGGGCTCTGGCTCTGGCGCTGGGTCAACGGGCTCTGGCTCTGGCGCTGGGTCAACGGGCTCTGGCTCTGGCGCTGGGTCAACGGGCTCTGGCTCTGGCGCTGGGTCAACGGGCTCTGGCTCTGGCGCTGGGTCAACGGGCTCTGGCTTGGCGCTGGGTCAACGGGCTCTGGCGCTGGGTCAACGGGCTCTGGCTCTGGGTCAACGGGCTTGGCTCTGGCGCTGGGTCAACGGGCTCTGGCTCTGGCTCTGGGTCAACGGGCTCCGTGCTGGATTGGACCAGCATATCAGGAAACTCGGGGCTGGACGGGACCAGCATATCAGGAAACTCGGGGCTGGACGGGACCAGCATATCAGGAAACTCGGGGCTGGACGGGACCAGCATATCAGGAAACTCGGGGCTGGGCTCAGGCTCTGGCGGGCAGGCGTCGGGCTCAGGCTCTGGCGGGCAGGCGACGGGCTCAGGCTCTGGCGGGCAGGCGACGGGCTCAGGATCTGGCTGGATGTGGCTGACGTGAACCCCAGCCTTGGGAGCCTTCTTTTTGGCCAATCGCACCGATATCAGTGGGGGATCAGTCATACCGGATATCATCCGGGGAAGTCCAGGGACCGATCCGGCGGCAGGGCTGATGCGGTGTGCAGGCTCTGGTGGGCAGACGATGGGCTCTGGTGTGAGCGTGCAGGTGATGGGCTCAGGCGTTGGCGTGCAGGTGATGGGCTCAGGCGTTGGCGGGCTGGCAACGGGCTCTGGTTGGATGGTCTCTGGCTGGAGTGGGAGATCCTCCAAGTGGTAGCTGGATCCACAGGCCCACAGCGTGTGATCCAAAAACTCCAGGAAGGATAGATTGAGGTCCCTTACCAAAATTATCTGGGCGAGAGGGTCTTTTAGTCCACCCCAGAAACTCTTTTTCAGTTCCTCCTCCTCCAACGACACATCATCATATAGCTCTAAATAGAGCCCCACATACTCTTCGAGTGAGCGTTCTTTCTGGAAGAGGATGGGGTTTTCGAAAGGGCTCACCACCTTGCTTTTCCTCCTTCGGCCCATATTGTTAATGGTCGATCGTTCTGTCAGGGTTGCTGCAGGTAGCTGAAGACGAGGACACCGTGGCTGAGGTTTAGAAGATTTATTTACAAAATTAAACTTCCAAAAATAAACAGAAACAAAAGAACAAAACTCCAGGGCTTCAGAAAAGACACAACCATACATTGACGACGATCGACAAACACTGGGAGAAAACACAGGGCTTAAATACACTTGAAATGATTGAATGATTAACTGAACACAGGTGATAAAACTGAACACAAACGAGGAGCGGGAAAACTTAACAGGGCTAAACCAAAAACCACAAAGACAGGGGGAAACAAGATCACAAAAGATTAACAGAACACATCAAAACGTGACACTGTGGTGGTATGGATGTTGAAGCGTTTGGCTAGGTCCCTCAAATGCAGGCCCACAGAAAGGTGCATCAAGAAAAGCAGTAACTCATCTATCGGTGCTAGTTTCTGTTAAAAAACAAAAACACACTAGAAATCACTTGTACTGTAGTATTAATGTATGTTGCCCTAACAAATCATCTGAAAACACCCTTGATTAATACTGGAGCCTTTGACAGTCAAGATATGTCAAGTAAACTGTAACAAATGTTAAGACTAACAACATAACTTACTGATGGTCTCAGAAGACTAGGTTCTTTGGAGGCAGCATGGACACTGGTGATCCGTACCATTTTAGTTGTTGCAGCAGGCTCCACCAATTGCCAAAAGGCCTGGAAATGCTTGTATGATGCAAATCTGCAATGAAATTATAATCACTTTAGAACTTTATGTTCATAATAATACAAAGTGATGACTGACATATTATTGATGGAACAACATACTTTTTTAAATTTTACTTCAGTTTCTCAAAAAGGAAATTTTACTTTTACTCGAGTACATTTTAAGGGAGTAATTATACTTTAACTTTAGTATAGATTTTCAGTACTATAACCCCCACTGCAACCCAGACACACAGAGTTAGCTACTACATACAATTGCATAATAGCATGGACCAACCTTGTGTAAAAACGAATATCCTCATCAGATCCTTGGAGGTGCTGGAGTCCAAACCGAGACAGCAGTTGCAGTGATTGGACTTGTTGTTGGAGCTCCTCTACCTTTCTCCTCAGGGCTTCATTTTCATCTGCCAGCTGATGTGTGACAAGTGCAGTAGTGGGGGTGACACAGTAGGCATGATCACGATGTACAACTTCCTCTGTGACCATCTCGTTGTCAGACGCCATCGGTAGCTCAGGGGAAGGAGGCCTTGGCCGACGTTGCCAGACATTAACCCGAGGTGCCGGTACGCTGAACTCATTCCATGTAAACAAACAAGGGACACTGCCTTTCTTCAGTCGTTTCTCCCCCCCAGTCGTCGTTACAAAATCCTCAAAAAGGAAATGACAACTGCAGACACGAGTGCATTCAGTTGGAGTGAAGCTATCCCTGCGGATCTTGACTAGCCACTTTGATCTCACCTCAATATCCACAGGGAAGCGATGAAAACTAATCGTTCCATTGTATTTCGACGAATTTCCACACATCGGCACACAACAGTGTAAAGACGTTCGTCTGGATTGGCGCTGTAATTTAATTCGTTTTTCTTTTACTCTTGAGAAACTCATAATTGCCGTCTAACTAAACTATCACTCTCTCGCTCTCTCTGACAGGAGATAACGTCAACGTAACCGGAAGTTGTGCGGCCTACCGTGACAACCCGGAAATTTCGAACGTTCTGTTTATGCAACAAGCCCATTTAGCCTACTTGCATTTTTCATTCGTAAATGCCTAGCGGTCTGGCTGTTTTTTTTGTTGTTGTTGTTGTTTTACAATTAAAACTAAAAGTCTGTTATAATGCAAGCCTTACTGCATGTACCGAGTAAAATATTACTGAAAATTGATTAGTAATGCCTTACACTACTGCGTTACAGCAAAAAGTAGCTAATATGTTACTGTACTGCATTACTTTTGTTACGCGTTACTCCCAACACTGCTAATAGCAGACAAAAGCCAGAGAAAGCAAAATGTAAGAAAATAAATCGCATTTGAAAGGATAAATGAAAAATGAGTCTGGTTGAAGTGAATGATATGAATAGTGAAGATGAAGCAAAAGCTTACAGCACCTGGTATTCCCAGGCGAATTCTCCAGTAGCACCTCATTGCAGTACACGAGATCCGGGGGGCGGAGTCGGATCCAGATTAAGGGGTGGGGTTGGGTAGGTTTAGGGGTGGGTTTAGGGATAAGGGGTGGAGCTGGGTAGGTTTAGGGGTGGGTTTAGGGATAAGGGGTGGAGCTGGGTAGGTTTAGGTATGTAAGGTGGGAGGAGTTGGATCTAGATCCGACTCCTCCCCGTGGATTTCATGTTCTGCAGTGAGGACCATCTCGAATTCTCTCCCAAGTCCCTAAAGCCTGCTCAACGGACCAATGGTTGAGCCCTGTTGTGCAAAGTTGAGGAACGACAAGCCAATCATTGAGCCCTGTTGAGGAGAGCTGAGCAGCGATAGGCCAATCAGAGACCTCTGTTGTGGAATCGTCATTCGAGACTGAGCTGTGTTAGAAAAATTCTGGCGGCCATCTTTTGTTAATGCAGTCGGCCGTTTGACAGATTTGACAGACTAATATTTTTATTCTCAGGTAAGTTTGGTGTAATTATTTGATAAGTAATGACTGAAACTCTATGTATTTTTGGATAATTTGCCTGAATTTGCCTGAGGTTTGACATGATAATCTAGTTAGCGCCGTACTGACACTCATTTTCAGACACCAATTGCAGACATGCATTGAAATGAATGATTGAGCTAGCTTCTACCAATCGCCAGTGTAATGATCTCTGGAAATACTTTTAAATCGTGATCGGACACTCTAGCTCACTTCTTAAGACGATGGATATGGTGTTACAACAGTTTGGAGTTGAAATTCGACGTGTAAGCAGGGCCGGAGTGGGACTCATTTTCAGCCCTGGAGTTTCATGCCTTAGACCGGCCCACGTTAGTTCCTGACTTAATATTAAAATAATGTAATTGAAACCTCAGTATATAAGTCTGCAATAGTGCAGTGTTCTGTACAGCCTTGTTATTCAGTGCAATAGCCGTACATAGGGTATTATAAATACAGAGGTCCGAAAAGTGATCTTTTGCTAGGGGGTTAGGGGGCATATGCCCACCCAGACAAGTGAAGTAATACAAACAGAAAAGTCCCAGTACTGGGGAAATATAAACACATTCGAGGTATACAAATATATTTATACAATAATAATGGCAATATACGAGACCCATATACACAACCGGTCAAAAGTTTTAGATCGGTAAGATTTTTTATGTTTTTAAAAGATGTCTCTTCTGCTCACCAAGGCTGCAATTATTTGATAAAAAAAAAAAAAAAAAAAAAAAAACAGTAATATTGTGAAATATTATTACAATTTAAATCAGCGGTTTTCTATGTGAATATATAGTGAAGTGTAATTTATTCCTGTGATCAAAGCTGAATTTACAGCATCATTACTCCAGTCTTCAGTGTCACATGATCCTACAGAAATTATTATAATATGATGCTCAAGAAACATTTATGATTATTATCCATGTTGAAAACAGTTTTTTACATTTTTATTTCAGGATTCTTTGATGAATAGAAAGTTCAAAAGAACAGAATTGATCTGAAATGGAAAGCTTTTGTAACATTAATCACTACCATTCAAAAGTTTAGGGTCAGTAAGAATTTATTTTTTATTTTTTGGGGAATAGAAAAGAAATGAGAAAATACTTTTATTCATCAAGGATGAGTTAAATTGATCAAAAGTTACAGTAAAGACATTTATAATGTTAGACAAGATTATATTTTAAATAAATGCTATTCTTTTGAACTTTCTATTCATCATAGAATTTTGGGGGAAAAAAATTGAAAATCATAATTTATGTTTTTTGAGCATAAATCAGCATATTAGAATGATTTCTGAAGGATCATGTGACACTGAAAACTGATGTGTAATCAGCAACAGTAATGATGTTGAAAATTCAGCTTTCAAATTACATTTTAAAATATATTAAAAAAGAAAACAGTCATTTTAAATTGTCATAATATTTTACAATATTAGGGTAGAGTGGGGGAAAACGCCCCCCTTAAGGTAAAATGTGACATTACTGTGAAACAAAACATAAATGTGACTAGAATTGCCATCCCAGTTTTGAATGACTATGGGAGGAGTTATTCACCAAATATTAAAATTGCTCAGCCTTAGTCAATATTTTGAAATTTGACTTTAAATATTTTTGTACAAAGGGGGCGTTTTGCCCCAGCGGTGGGGCAAAACGCCCCCCAAGGTGGGGTAAAATGCCCCCTTTCTTACCAACCAGTTTGCTTCATAGATCAACAGCAAAATGAACATAGTTTTTAATCTCTAAAAGTAAAAGGCAAGTAATGCAACAACATGTATATATATATACCTATTAATATTAATTTCAGGAATGTACAAAATAGCCAAATTTCTAACATTTTAATATTTTGATTTCTACACCTAGGTTGATAATTGATGTAGTATTTGTTCCCCACTATCATCAAGAAAAACAGAAAACCCTAAATAAATATTAAACAAAAATGTGTATATTTATAGTGAAATATATTCCATAAATGCATTAAAAGTCACTATGTTTTAGCATTGGGTCGCCATAACCACCTTCCATCATTGCATCCACCAAGCTAGCTAGCTAATGCTCACTTGTAATTTTTTCATGTTTTGTTCAAATATTTTGATTTTACCGCCTAGTTATACTGCATTAAAGTGTAAAATAAAGACTTTGATAAACAGAAACATGTTACTGTAGTAATTACGATAAAGAGAAACTATGTCACTTGGGGGGCGTTTTACCCCTCAGCATAGGGGGCGTTTTACCCCACAAGCTATGTCTTTTTAAAAATGGTTTATTTTTAAAAATATAATTATATTCCTTATAAATAACATATGCTCTCAAACTACAGACTTCACTATTCATCTATCATACATCACTGTGATATCACTGTGAACAATATTCTATTAAACACTTGTTTACTAATATCTGAAAATTATAGCACTTTCCATGTAATCCTCTTCTCTTCAAATACGTCGCTGGTGTCAGCTTCTCCATGGAGATTTGTATATCCCCGTTGTCAACGTAGTGCATAGCAATAGTAAAAATGTATCTCGATTCATTCTAGTGGTTATTTTGGGAAAAACGGGTGGGGGGCGTTTTACCCCAGGGGGGCATTTTCCCCCACTCTACCCTACTGTTTGTCATTTTTTTTTCATCAGATAAAGCAGCCTTGGTGAGCAGAAGAGACTTCATTTAAAAAATAAAAAAAATCTTACTGATCTATATATATATATATATATATATATATATATATATATATATATATATATATATATATATATATATATATATATATAGGTGCTGTTGTTAAATTGAGCTTATTTTTACACTGTCATCAATGGCAAAGATAAGAACATATGTAGCCTATATCTGTGTTAAATAGGAATCCATTGTAATAAAGTTATTCTCATTCTGGGCTGCAAGGCTATTCCTCTACCTGCTCTCATCTCTCGATCATCTCCATGTCCTCTCATTCTTCTACCTGATCTACCACAAACTGATTATTTCTGTCGTCCGTTTAAAACTTCTTTCGTAATAAAAACAGTTGTTTAGTTTAGCCACTTGCATATCTCGTGAAGCGTCGCGTTTGGGATTCGCGCGCGGTCGCGGCTCGCGCTTCTGTGAACATAAATCCCGCTTTGATCGCTCATTTCAAACATTTTACCATTGCCGACGAGCGGTGTTTACTGAAGCAGCTCAGATTATGAGGTCGGTTATCGACTCGTCGCGATATGCACCAGGTAATTATTTCACAACGTTCATTATATACTCAGAAAAATATACACTCAGAAAGCTGTGACTGGAGCCTCTATAAAGCATTCAACCCAGTGCCATGACAACACCGGCCCTCCTGGCCAATAAAACAGACCGGCCCACCGGGAATTCTCCCGGTGCTCCCGATTAGCCAATCCGGGCCTGCGTGTAAGTATGCTTTAGAAGTGTAAACATGCCAACTGCGATTAGCATGAATGCATTGAAAATGAATGAAGTACCAATCGCCACTGTAATGACCTGACGATCTCTGTAAATACATTAAAAACGTGATCGAACACTCTAGCCCACTTCTTAAGACTATGGAGATGGTGTTACAACAATGTGGAGTTGCAATTCGATGTGTAAATATGCTTTAGAAGTGTAAACATGTCAACCGCGATTTGCATGCTAACAACAAAGTGATGAATGAATGGGCTGTTTTTGCTTACTACTTTTACGAGGGCTGCAGGGTCTCTAAAATGTATTTAAGCCCTCATCTGATCATCTGGCTAGCATGTTTTGTAGATGTTGTTACTACAGTGTGGAGTCGAAATTCGAGGTCTAAATATGCTTTGGATGTGTAAACACAACACCTGATTTTTAAGCTGTGTTAATGAGTACACCACTATCAAACTAATATGTGCAGTGATAGGCTTTTATTACATCTCACGGGATGTGTGTGTAAATACTGTCATCCAGTTTAAATAAATAACATGGCTCTCTTGCTTTGACCTTATTTATATGATGACTACTAACTGCAAATGAGCCATGTTTAAAAGTTTTGTTACAGTCACTTGTTGGAAAGTTAAATGAACATTCATCACTGATCCCTATTACCTGTGTTTACATTACCAGAAAGAATGGAGAGCCATGATAGCTATGAGTGTGAGGTGTGCAACAAGAGGTTTACTCTGAAGTCCAACCTTACACGCCACATGAAGCTTCACGACCCTAAACAGCATGCCTGTGACGTGTGTGGGAAGAGCTTCTCGACCAAGCTCCAGCTTGACCTACATCTGAAGCAGCACAGTACCCCCGCATCCCCATGTACAGGCAGGGAGAGGCCCGGATGATGTGTACGGTAGCTGCCAAGGCTGAGGCAGGCAACCCTAACAATGAGGTGGACCCGACCTGGCTGGACCCTGTGAAGGCGGAGGCCGCTGCCAAAAAGGCCGGAGATGTGGAGAGGCCAGCTCGTCATGACCTTTGGCATGTACGCCGGGCAGACATTTAGGTGGCTGCTAGAGAATGATGCTGGTTGGGCGGCGTGGATTCTGTCCGAGTTCATTCACCAGGGCGAGCTGAATGAGCTGATCAAGTGGCAGAAGGAGCGCCTACAGGAGTACGTCAACATGTTCCCCTCTGTAACGTGTCTCGTTGACAGGAAGCTGAAGGTAAGTTATCTAGGTTAAAATTTCTATTTGTACATGTGAGTGATAATTCACACCATTTCAAAACCATGATGTATGGATCTTACTGTCATGTTTTTCTTTCTTTTTTTTTCTCAGGAAAAGACAGGCGCAGCGGTGTCATCCTTCTCCCAGCATGGCTCCAATTATGCCAGTGATGCCGAGCTATTGGCTGTGGCAGGTAATATTATTATGCTTACATATGGAAATTAATTGACCATTGTATCCCTTCTGGAGCGGCTTAAACTAATAATGTTTTTCTTTACTTCTGTCATTATGTTAAATTCATTTGGAATAATTATCTCAATTCTCTGTGTGTGTGTGTGTGTGCTTTGCAGAACAACTCCTGGATGAGTCTCAGGTCCCTGTCTCCACCCACATCACCACCGTGGGACAACTCACTCCAGCCGCAGCTGCCAGCCAGGAGCCTGCCGTGCCACCATCGCAGAAGCAGCCCTCCGTCTCCACCGGCATCCACCTGGAGGGTTTGCAGAGGTACTGGGAGGAACCACCAGCATCTGCCCAAGCACTTGGCATCGCCCTACCAAACATTAAGTGGATGAAGTGCAACGAGGCATATGGCCTGTTTGAGAGGGCATCCCGGTATAATAATGCCAAAGGCGACATTGTGGAGAGGAAGTTGCTGAAGGAGAAGAAGATGGAGTTCCACCCACCCCCACTGCCTGTGTCCGTCAAGGGAGCAGTTGAAGCATGCTCTCCTTTTTCACCACGCCTGCCTTCTTCTGGCGCCCCGTCGGTGTGATGAAGGCCATGATTCCCTGCCCCAACACCAACTGCCCTGCGCCGCCTGGGGAATACCTGGAGAGGAAGGGCTTCGGCAGCTACGCCAGGCAGGTGTGTGGCATGTCATCCTACTACACCCTCCTGACGGAGAAGCTGAAGTGCTCCTACTGCGAGAAGGTGAGGCATGTGTCGGTGGCACGTGACAGTGAGGAGGAGGAAGATCACCATCAGCAGCAGTACATTTGGCTGGCCTACAGTCCAAAAGTTCTGATGAGCCTCGCCCCTGCTGTTAGACGGATGTTCCCCGCCATTCTGTGTGGGAAGTGCGCCATCGACAGAGGAGTGGTGACTCTGCTGAGCGACCGCCTCAATGCCGTGTCGATGAGCAAGGTGCAGCGGCTTCTGAAACAGGGCCACGACGAGTGGTACATCGAGCGGCGTGACCTGTACCAGACTCTGCTGTACGACGCCCACACAGCTGGCTCTTCGTCGACGGCAGCCTCATCCTCCTCGCAGAAGGGCATCCTCGCCTTCGCCAAACCTGCAGGGACGTACACACCTCCCATTCCCCAGTCTCCTCTTCCATCTGCCCGGGTGCTGAGGCGAGCACACCTCATCATGGAGATGGAGAAGATGCCAGTGTACCGCAGCGAGATCCTCAGCATGACTGGAGAAATCCTCTGCATAGATGGCACAAGAAAGGTATGCATGCAGCCATCATGTTATGGTAAAAAAAAAATACAGATGTGTCTTAACTAGTGACATTAATGTAATGTAATAATGTGTATGTTTTGATTTGGTCTGTTTTATGACAGGTCCTGAAGAAGATCTACGGGGACGGCCAGGGCACGATGCAGTACCTCACCAGCGTCCTGAATGAGTGGGGTCAGTTCTTGACGACGGTGGTGGTGGCAGCTGAGTCCGAGGGCTGCTATGCACGCATGGCCAGGGGTCTTGTGGCTCGGTTCGAGCGTGCGAACGCTCCAGCCCCGAGAGTGATTTATGCCGACAACAACTGCTGCCGGTACATTTTAATTGAATTAATTCCATTGTAGCATAATGATATTTCATCATAGTGTAATGATATTTCAAATAATAATTCAGATATTTCAAATCACACATGACAAGTTATTTAATGAAACACTATTGCATAGATACTTGTAGATGCATGCTATTTTTTCTGTGTCATTTCAGTGACAGTGGCTCATCGTTCCTTGAGACCCTCTTCAGTGACTGGGTGCAGAGGGGTGCTGTGGTCCGTCTGGACATCCGCCACTGGCTGCACCGCTGGGATGCTGTGGTCATCAAACAGAGCCACGCCAAGTACGGGGTATTCATGAGTGCCATGGCAGGGGCGGTGTTGGCCTACAATAAGGGGGACATGATGCTCTTGGTCCAGGCAGTGCGGAAGGGCAACGAGGAACTGTACGGCAACCACACTGACCAACAGATGCTCGCCTTCCTCAAGCCGTCTCAGATCAACAGCTATGTCAGGCGCATAACGAGGGGTGTTGAGGTAACTATTTGTAATAAGTTTGTAATAGAAACGCATCATGTGTAATAAAGCTGTTATATGAATAACATTTCTAATTATACCTTCCCCACCTGTGTGTTAAAGGAGACCGCTGCGACTGTGGACTCCATCCTTGATGAGTTCAAGGGACCAGCAGGCCTTGACATCGACGGGATCCCCTTGTTCAAATCCTCAGACGCCGTTGATGCACATTGGGCGACGGCAAGCAAGCACCTCGGATGCATGCAGGCGAGTTTATTTGTGAATGGGTCAAGACAGATACAAGTATGGCCATGTATAGACACATTTAGACAAAACTGGATGGGCCAGAGTAATCATGAACCTCGTACTGTTTTGTGTGTTGCAGGACCGCCCTGGTGTTCCGCTGTACGTGGCAGTGAGGACGGTGGTGCTGAACGGTGTGCAGCTGCAGAGGTACAGATGCCGGCGTGGCAGCAATTCTTTGGAAGGTCTGCATTCCCATCTAGTCAACGCCATACCATCTAACAGATGCGGCATCATGCCATTCCAAGTGACTAATGAAAACAAAAGGCTTTGTCAACATCGTCAATTTTTTTTTTTTTTTTTTAAATATATGTTTATTAGATTTTTTCAAGAATGTTATGTACAAATAGGTTAAAAAACATTATGCTTAAAGAAGGGCAACTTTCATTTTCAACTACAATAACGCCAGAAATGTGTTACATGCAATGTGTTTCAGGTGTACCTGATCGCCTTCGCCGTACAGTGGAACGCCAGGATGGAGTCCCTTCGCGTCGACGGAGGTCGTGGTCGCCAGACGAGCTGCGTGGACGCTGCGAGGATTCAGCGAATGAATCGGCAGGCGGAGCTGCTCTTTGGCAAGGAGCACGTCTTTGAACCTAACTTCGCTGCTCCTCTGCCATACCCTGACGACTACAACCATCCAGACGAGGAGGAGCTGCTTGGCGTGGAGTATGGCATGTGCCAGTCCACTGCATTCACTGCAAGGCACTACTACGCACAGAAAGGTACAGCATTTTTCATCACACAACAATATATACTAAAATCACCTGCCCGCTAACTGTCTGCTGACCTTGTACTCATCACTACTAATCACAATGTAACAACAAAATGTAATGTTTTTCAGCTGAGGAGGAGCAGTGTAGGAAGGACGGGGAGGAGGAGGAGGAGGAGGGAAAGGGGAGTCCGCTGCTGAGGAGAGTGGCGAGGAAGAGGAGGACGAGCAGGCTGACGAGGGTGTCGGAGGCATGTCGGAGGAGGACCCCATAGACCACGTCTGTGAGAAGCATGTCGTCCTCACTCAGGCAGAGCAGGTGGAGGAAGAGGATGACCCCGCTTTGCAGGATGTCCTGGCCAGCCAACGCCATCTCCATCTGCCAGGGATAGAGGAAGTGGAGGCCCTTGCGTCGCTTCTCCTCCAGCTGGCAGACGACGGCTGCTGCTGCTCTCCACGACCACGACCGGTCCGGCGCCAACTTCGTCAAGAAGTACGAGTCCAGGTGGGGCTACACACTCTTTGGTCGTTGCCTTGGAGCCGACACGCCAGAGACCAGCGCAGCCCAGAAGACCAAGTTTGGCTGGATGAGGTACCCCCAAGCAGCGCAGGTGACCGAGGAGAGCCGTCTTCTGTACCTCCTGGTTAAGATGCTGCAGCACCATCCCACCTGCAGCAAATTCCACTCGTCTCCCAGCAAGCTGACCTCATCCATCAAAGGCCAGTACAAGAGGATTGCCGACAGAGTGAGGGACGACCCGGTCGTGGGCAGCCTCGCCATCCCGCTGCCCAACATAAACGTCAAGTCCATCAGCAACTTTTTCAGGAGGGAGGAAAAGATGACCAACTTCAGGGCAACGGTCAGGCCAAGAGTGAAGACTCATCGGAATGTTCTGTCAGGCCAACCAATGCCTGATGCCCCTGCTCTGCCGTCGTCACTGCCACCACCAGATAGACCTCAGGTGCAGTACCAGGAGCCTCACCATGTCGCTGGCAAAAGGCGTGGGGAAAAGCGGAGGTAAGCTCTTCGCTCACTTTATCCATTTATTTTTTTGTGTAGAGTAAAATGTTAATGCACACCCATACTTATAAGGTTCTCACCACTAAAGAGTCTCATTTATTATAAAAGATTTTATCAGATTTCTATTGCTATTAAGTTTTTTATATATATCTTTTCCCAATGAGCACACAGCACACTGGGAGCTGTACTGTATGACACTGTATTATTGTATATGATACTCACAGTATTGTGCTTGTGTGTTTTTTTTCTTTTATATTTACAGGTTGGACTTTGAAGACCCACAGCCAGACTGTCAACCAGGGCCTTCAAACCGCTGTATCCAGCCCGAGCCTGCCACTGCATCCTACGTGCCATCTGCCGTGGCAAAAGCACCTGTCCTCCTGGTGCTGCCAACCCAACCACAGGCTCCATCAGTGAGGTTGCTGCCATCTGCCAACCCAGTCTTCCTCCCTGTCCTCCCACCCTGTCCTCCCGCAGTGAAACCTGTTATGCCCAACAAGTCCAATAAGCCATGTGGGGCTTGCAAGGTGCCGCAGTGTGGGGGGCAGCGGAAGAAATACGCCCCTTCCAAAGACAAGGTGGCTGGAAGCAGCCAGAAAATCTTCACCTTTTGTCCCTCCACCAATATGTCCACCACACCTGGCTTCGAAGGTGTAACATACACCAGCTATGAACACTTTAAAACTGTGGTGGATGGGGAACTGGAGAAGAGGAGAACCACCCTCTAAACCTGTTGTGGGTTGCAATGACTGTCACACACACTGACACACACACACACACACACACACACACACACACACACACACACACACACACACATACTGACAGACACATACACGCTGACACACACACACACACACACACACACATACTGACAGACACACACACACACACACACACACACACACACTGAGACACACACACACACACTGAGACACACACACACAATGATGTAAATAATGTGAAATTGTTTAAAAACGTTTTAAATGTTTATAATGTATATTTATTTAACTTATTTGTGTGTTGTTTTTTACATACATGTTTTAGTGTAATTCATGTGTTTCATACAAAATGTCCATTCATGTTTCATTCATACATATGTTACTACCTGAAATTACCTTTTGCATCAAGCATTTGGGATTCGTCACGTCATGTTTGATTTCACGTTTCATTCCTGTGGTGTCAATAAAATATTTTCATTGCATTTGAAAGTGGCTCTGCTTGTTACCTGGTGTTAACATAATAATTCCATTTTTAAGTGTTTCATACTCGCTGTATATAAAAGGGTAATTTTTCATTCATGTGTTGCGATAGCTTAATCAAAGAATACTTACCAGTTATATACTGCTTTACATACTAAAAAAATCCACTTGGATAACTTTTATAACATGTACCTATGTTGGAGTGCAATGCTTACCTTAAATTAAAAAATTAAAAATAAATTAAAATTAAGACGGTCGGGGGGGGCGCCATTCCCAGGCGGTCTCCCATCCAAGTACTAACCAGGCCCGACCCTGCTTAGCTTCCGAGATCGGGCGTGTTTTTTTTTGTTTTGTTTTTTTTATTATCAAAAAGTACAAAAATAATATTTACATAAATCATATTTCATACCTAACATTCTCAAACTTCTGCATATTAGGTCAACTTAACATTTAAAGCATAGACTTTGACTTTACACCATATTACATCACTCAAACAAGACAAAAAAACTAATATACCCAGCTTAAACAAAATCATTTCTTTTCAAAATTTTAAACTTAACCCTTCTTTTGTACTTATAAATCCACTTTCTTCTACAAATGCTTGTTCAAATTCATCTTTGCTTAGGTATTTCCACATTGTAAACACATTCTTTCTAACAACACTCTTGAAAACATCAATCACATCCACTTTCTTTCTATCAAAGTATGCCATATTCCTCCTCAGCCATATTGCATACCTTGCATTACTTAAAATTAAATTCCATAAATTCACCTTCTTATCTTTATAATTTGTACTTTCACCAAATAAAAACAGCTTTTTCCACTCATCCCCTACTACCTCTTTTCCCATTCCATCTTTTATCAGTTTTTTTTTTCATTTTTGCATGGAACTCCTCAAGCTCCTTGCACTCAAAGAAAATATGCATCAGAGTTTCTGGCTCTGTCTCACACATGTCACATTCTCTACTCACATTTTTGTTTATTTGATGAATAACCACCTTCGTGTATATTCTGTTGTGTCTCAGTTTGAAGTCCAAATTCTCACAGTCCAATCCGTTATATTTTACATTTAAGTTTCTCCATATTGTCTTTTCTTCCATGCCAGGAAAAACTCTCGGCCACACCGCCTCTGATGCAGGCATTTTAATTTCCTTTTTCACCATTATTTTGTATATCGTTTTCACATTTACCTCCCACAAAAACTTTTTTCTCTCATTTTCCACAATATACATTTCAGGCATTCCCCAATATCCCACTTTGGCAGTTTCTCTTTCAATCCCTTCTACCCACTTTTCAGGCAGGCTTTTTTTAATATTTTCACATTCACTATCCACTTTTGCTTTCTCAATTTCATCATCCCACCCCACCACAGAATCGTATATCGCCCTATTCGGTAAAAAACCTTTCACATATTCATATGCCAAGTCTTTTACTTTCCTTACCCCCGCTCTCATGAATAGTCTGTTATAGAGCATTTTCCCTCCCCTCCTTATTCTTGGGTTCAGGAATATTGGCTGATTGTGTACTTGGTTTATGTTTTCACATTCATAGTTTACATTCACCACAAACTCAGCCCACGCAGTAAACACTTCTTGATAAAATAAAGGCAGCTTTTCAATCATTGGTTTTTTTAACACCATGAACACTCCTTCTTCACCACATCCTCCACCTTCATTTAAATATTTTCTCATATACCCCTTCCATCCATATTCTACTTTGCCACATAAGTACTTTTTTATTGTTTTAACTCTTATTGCGTTCCTTTTAACATTTAAATCTATCAACCTCAAACCCCCCTCACTGTAATCTGCTATTAATGTTTTTGCTGATATTTTCACTCCTTTCCCACCCCACACAAAAGTATTCACAGCCTCTTTTATTCCATTTTACACCCAGTCTGGTAAATCAATTGCTCCCATCACATAATTACATTTCGTTAACAATAAAGAATTAACCACTACCACTCTTAGCCTTAATTCTCTTAGTCTCCAAAATTGTAATACTTGTTTGATTTTGTTTAGCACTCCTGACCATGTTGCATCTCTTGCCTCTTTTGCATTCTCTCCTATATTTACCCCTAGAATTTTTATAAAGTCTTTGGTTATTTTAAATGGAACATCTGCCCCTTCAACCAACACTCCTCCTATAATCATTATTTCTGATTTTTCTACATTTATTTTTTCACCTGACGCTTTCCCATATTTTTCTATCTGTTTCCTAATTTTATTTATGCTCTCTATGTCCCTAACCGTAAAGGTAGTGTCATCTGCATATTGATGTATTACACTTATTCCTCCATTTGGTATTTGGATACCTTTTATCTCTTCATCTTTTTTGATGAGTGTTGCCAGCGGCTCGGCTGTTATTGAATACAATAATGCTGACAGCGGACAACCTTGCCTAACTGACCTTTCTAACGGAAAGGGGTCAGTTAATATCCCATTAACTTTTATACAACTTTTAGCATTATCATATATTAATTTTATCCACTTTTGCATCCTATCCCCAAACCCAAATTTCGCCATTGACTGTTCTATAAAGCTGTGTTCCACCCTGTCAAACGCTTTATTTAAGTCTATAGATAAAATCAATCCCCCTTTTCCATCGTTCCCCATCCCTTCCACTATGTCTCTTATTGTGCAAATTGTATCTGTGATGTCTCTTCCCTTTATACTATAAGCTTGACTTGGTGATACTAATGTCCCAACAACCTCTTTTATCCTATTTGCCAATACTTTTGTCAGTATTTTATAATCAGTATTTAAAAGAGTTAATGGTCTATAATTTTCTAGCTTCATTGGACTTCCTTTATTTTTATATAATATTGTGATTACTCCTAGCCCCATGGACTCAGGCATTTTCCTTCCCTCTTCCATACTTCTATAAACCTTCCACAATATTGGTGCTACAGTCTGTATTAAGGCCTTATAAAATTCATGCGTTAATCCGTCCGAGCCTGGGCTTTTATTTTTCTTTGTCTGTTTTATTGCTTCTTTTATTTCTTCTATACCTATGTCTCTTTCACAATCATTTTTCTCCCCTTCACTTAGCCTCGCACTCACAGTATTTAAAACCCCCTCTACACATTCCTGTTTTACCCCTTCTTTCTTAAATAGTCCCTTGTAAAACATTTCTGCTTCACTTATTATCTCCAAATAATCAGTAATCTTATCACCTTTTTCATTTTCCAGTTCTGTTATATGCTTTTTCCTCTGTTTTTTCTTTTCTAAGTTTAAAAAGAACTTTGTGCTTCTTTCCCCCTCTAACGCATACTGCGCTCTACTCCTTATCATTGCACCCTTACTTTTCTCATTCTCATATTCTTCTATTTCTGCTTTTACCTGCACAAAACGCTCTTTATCTTGCTCTGGATTTCTTTCTATTTTTTCAGCTTCCCTCTTCATTTTCCAATGCCTCAACTTTACTCCTTCTCATAAAATCCCTTTATTTTGCATATCTAATACTCCTTTTTTTTATTTTCCCTTTCATTTTTTCCCACCACTCACATACGTCTTCATCAAATAATGAGTTCTGCATTTCATAATTTATGCATTTTCTGATATTTTCTTTGTATGCCTGTTCTTTTAGCAACTCAGCATTCAAACACCAGATTCCCCCTCCCCTCTCTTCCCTGATTACACCCATATTTACCATCATCATAGCATGGTCACTTAAACCTACAAACTTATATTTTACATTTTTAACATATTTTAACATTTCCCTTTTGGTTAAACATAAATCTATACGACTTTGTTTCAACACTCCCATCACCATTTGTCTTTTAGAGAATTCTTTTTTGTAGGGATTCTCTTCCCTCCATGCATCAACCAAGTCCTCATTTTGCATCCACTCAATGAAATATTTTCTGGAAACATCAGACTTAAAGTTTGCGCTGCAGGAAGCGTCCAGTCTCGTGCACCATACATTAAAGTCTCCAACCACTATATAGTTGCCTTTACACAACGGCTTGATTTCTTTGAAGAGGTCTTTTCTTTCATTTTCTATATTTGGTGCATAAATATTTATCAGCCTGAAAAGTTCATTATGAAACACAAATTCAGTCACTAGAACTCTCCCATTCATCCTTGTATACTTCCTTCGCACTATTAACTCTACCTTCTTTTATCAGGGTTGCCACTCCTCTGGCTTTTGCATTCCCGTGATTGACAAAAATATCACCTTGCCATCTCTTTTTTATATTGTCCATTGTGTCATCAGACCAGTGTGTCTCTTGTAGACAGAGTATATCGCCCTTCAGTAATCTCTTCACACTCTCAAACTTATTTTCATCTCTTAGTCCATTGCTGTTCAAACAGGCAATGTTCATAATTCCCCACATAGCAAATAATATAGTTTTGAAAAAATGAACACTCATTTTGATACTTCCATACTTCCACTGTGCTCCTCCCTTTCTTTCTTCTTTCTTTTCTTCTGCACTGTTTTCCCATCACTTGTGTCCATTTCCTCATCATCGACTTTGGCATGACTCTCTGGCACCTCTTTCTTTCCTCCACCTCCTTCCGTCTGCGGCTTTTCGCCTCGCCTTTTCACGTTGTCACCCTCCTGATTCTCTCCTTCGCCTTTCGCTGTCTCCCCTTCTCCGTCTTCACACTCCACGTCCTTTGTTGCCATCTCCTTACCAGGTTCCGCTTCCCTCTCTTTCTTTTTTCTCTCTCTCTCTGTCCGCTTCCGCCCTGGAGCCTCCTCCTCTTGACTGCTCACGCTCTCAGTCGCTCTCCACTCCCCAATTCTCTCTTCTCCACTCCATGTGCCCCTTCTCTCTTCTTCTCCAGTCGCTGCACCTTCCTCTACTTCGCTCTCCACCTCCTCGTCCACCTCGTACAGATCTGACTCCTCATCCATCTCCGCCAGTGTTTCACACACACACAGTCCAGGTCGCATATTGCACATACTGCAGTTCACCTCCTTGCATTCTCTTGCGTAATGTCCCTGCTTGTCACATTTAAAGCATCTGAAGCTTGGGCAGTCTCTCACAATGTGACCTGGCTGAATGCACAAACGACAGACTTTCACTTGCCTGTCGTGTATTACCCTAAAGTGCTCCGTCCCTCCCAATGTCTCAAACTTTGTGGAATACGGCAGCGATTTTACCTCCTCGTTAAATTTCACTTTTAAAAACCTTGTCCCGTCGGCGATATCTGTCCCCGGCCACATTCTCCTCTTTACTCTTGAGACTGCTTTAACTCCCCAATCCGACAGCTTTCTCAGTATCTCCTCATCCATTATATATGTTGGCAGACCAAGGAACGAGACCACCATCTCCATGCAGTCCACCTCTTTCGCCATCACCCGACTCTTTCTTTATCCTCAATCCATCCAGAAACTTCTCCTTTCCTTTTTCCTCTTCCATTGTCAACTCATATTCTTTTGGTGTGATTCACCCGATCACGACTCCACATTCTTCTCTCACTTTCTTCAGCAACTCCATCATCGTTATTCTATCTTCTCCTTCAATTTCCACCAGCACTGTGAGCTTCTTTTCATAATTCCTTCCTCTTTGATCCAGTTCTCCTTCCTTTTCTCTCATACTCCTTTTTTCCAGGCCTCTTCCCACCTCCATTTTGTCAACCAGTGCTCAGCACGTAAAGTATTTATCCCCAAACAGCACGCGCTGTTTGGGGAGTAAATAACTCCACTGCACACAAGTCCCCCTTTTTTAAAAAGGTTATTTTGAGATAAAAGCTTCTTTTTACAGTTCACAAACTCACAAAACTCTTTGTTTGCTCTCTCTCTCTGATAGCTGTACCACTTCCTGCTTCCACAAGGGCGGTTCCAAGGTGGTATGGCCGTAAGCGAGAGACTCAGTCGATAGAGAGATATTTAAAGAAGGACATCAGCAGCAGCACCTCTACATATGACGATGAGTAGGCTAACTAAGATAAAAGAAGAATTAAAAAGAAAGAAAAACGCAAAAGTCAAGTTTACAGCGAGGGAATGTGAGTGGAAATTATTACCTTAATTTGTATGCATCTTAATGATATTGAATACAAATTTGTTTACATTACTGAATATAGGCTATTATTAGCTACAGTCCAATTAAATATGAGTCAATATCATTTGTTTGTTTGTTTAATGATAGGCTATTTAATTTAAACATCTTAAATATTCAGATCTTGAACTCGTATTAAATCTATATATTAAATATAATTAAATAAACAAACAAGCATATGATATTGACAAATATTTAATTGAAATGTAGCTCAGGGAACGCCGGTTACTGGTGTAACCTTGGTTCTATGAATAGTGGAAGACCGCCAGAGACGGTCGAACATAGTGGAAGGAGTCGCGTCTCGCGAGCCATATCGAGAATCTCGTATTGATTTGTCACCTGTGACCCTGACCGATGACGTGTCGGAAGCTATATCCGCTCCGTTCATGTCACGGTCGTTCTCTGTAGTCATTCTCTCAATCCGAGTGACCAGAGACTCTGGCGGTCTTCCACTATTCATAGAACCAAGGTTACACCAGTAACCGGCGTTCTATTTCACTGTTACAGACCGCCAGAGACGGTCGAACATAGTGGAAGGCGAATACCACCAAGTCACGAGGATCACTCACCTAGATACTGTCCGCTAATACAGCAGAACTGACCAAAGGAATAGGGGCCACATTGATCCTGTAGAATCTTGTGAACGTGCAAGGTGACGTCCATGTAGCCGCTGCACATATTTCAGAAAGGGGCACCCCACGTAGTGCTGCCCAAGAAGTAGCCACTGACCGGGTTGAATGGCATTTAATAGACGCTGGTACTGTCTGACCAGCCGAATTATATGCCTGTACAATGGTATCCACCACCCAATGAGACAACCTTTGCTTCGACAGGGGAGAGCCTCTCTGACAAGCATCAAAACGGACAAACAACTGATCAGTGGTGCGCCATGAAGCGGTCTTCAACACATACTGTTGCAATGCTCTCACTGGACACAAGGCTGTCTGGGAAGCCTCTTGACTAAACGCTGCAAGCTGAATGGGTTGGTTCACAAAGCCATCAGACAACACCTTAGGTCGGAAAGCTGGATTCGGCCAGAGTGTAACCTGATTGTACTCAGGCCCCCACCTGAGACACTGTGGACTCACCGAGAGGGCATGGAGCTCACCTACTCTTCTGGTTGACGTTATAGCCAAGAGAAAAGCAGTCTTCATCGAAAGATTTTTAATATCAGCCTGTTCAAGTGGTTCATAAGGCGGTAAACGCAGACTGTTAAGCACCATCTGAAGATCCCACTGGGTATGCATTATCCGCACCGGTGGATTAAGACGTACTGCTCCTTTAAGGAAAGCCACCACCAATTTTTCCGCACCAATCGATTTCCCCCCCAAGGGGTTCCGATGTGCTGACAAGGCTGCTACGAACACCCTTAGAGTCGCTGGGGACCGCCCAGTGTCCAATAAATGTTGTAAGAATTCCAACACTGAACCGATGGAGCAAGTGACTGGGTTAACAGACCGATCTGTACACCATGAAACAAAGATCTTCCATTTACTGGCATAAGTGCGACGTGTTGATGGGGCTCTTGCATTCATGACAGTGTTCCTCACATCTGCGGAACACTGTGAGAGCTCCTGCTCAACCCCAGGGGCCATACACATAGACTCAACTTGTCCGGTGAGGGGTGCCAAAGCTCCCCGTTCATTTGTGACAATAGGTCCCTCCGAACTGGCAACGGCTGTGGTGGGCCAGTCGTAAGGGCCAACAGCAGACTGAACCACGGCCTTGCTGGCCAACAGGGTGCCACTAGAATGAGCCTGTGTCGTCTCACCTGCACACGCCTCAGCACAGGCCAAAGAAGTGGAATTGGAGGGAACGCATAGAGGAGGAGGTCTGGCCAGTCGTGGGCCAGGGCATCCTGGCCTAGTGACCCCTGCTCTTCCTGCTCTGCAAACCACAGCGGACAATGTGTTGTCTCCCTGCTGGCAAAGAGGTCGATTGCTGCGGTCCCATAAAGTCCCCAAACTGATTGAACTACCGCTCTGTGCAGACACCAGTCCCCTGGTTTCGGACCCGACCGAGAGAGTAAGTCTGCCACACTGTTGCTGTGACCGGGAATGTGTGCCGCCCTGATCGACAGGAAGTGCTGGCTTGCCCACAACAGCAGCACCCTTGAAAGCCGAAGGCAAGGTAGAGACCTCGTGCCCCCTTGGTGATTGATTAAAAACACCACTGTGGTGTTGTCTGTCCGCACCAGGATGTGCCTGCCCGATAACTCCTGTCTGAAGTGTCTTAGGGTGAAGAGCACTGCCCACAGCTCTAGGATGTTGATGTGAGATGTCATCTGCTGCAAGGTCCAACTCCCCTGCACGCCTTGGTGTTGCCACAGCCCTCCCCATCCGGAGAGAGAGGCATCTGTTGTCACTACTTCTCTGCGTGCTGGGGGTGGTCCCATTGGTACACCTCCTTGTAGAAACTGTTCCCGTCTCCAAAGCCTCAGGGAGACAGAGCAACTGGTTGTCACTAAAACACGGGTATGTCGGTTGTGAACTGCTGACAGCCGTCTGGCTATCAACCAACGCTGAAAAGGACGAAGGTGTAAAAGTCCTAAGTGAATGGCCGATGAGGCCGCCGTGAGAAGGCCCGCTAGTCGTAAGAAGTGGAGATATGGCAGCTTGCGCCGAACCTGGAACCTTGCTATTGCTCCTCGTATAGCTTGCCTCCTGTGTGCTGTGAGGGTAGCCCTCATTATTCTGGAGTCCAGATGCAATCCCAGAAAGCATATTGACTGGCATGGAGTAAGGCAGCTTTTCTCCAGGTTTATCCTCAGTCCTAACGCAGTAACATGCTCCAGTAGGCGCTGTGTGTTGTTTGCTACTTGCTGAGGTGACCTGGCACAAAGCAGCCAATCGTCCAGGTAAGGGAGAATCAGCATGCCCTCCCGTTGTAGAGGTTCCAGTGCCACCTGCATACACCGTGTGAATACACGGGGAGAGAGGGAGAGGCCAAATGGTAGGACTCGATACTGGTATGTCCTGCCCTGGAATGTGAACCGAAGAAACCTTCTGTGATGAGGTGCAATGGGCACATGGAAATATGCATCCTTCAGATCCACAGAGGTAAACCACATGCCGGGTTCGACTGCTTGCAGGACATCCTTGACACGCAGCATGCGGAAAGGAAGATGTTTGAGACTCTTGTTCAACCGTCTGAGGTCCAAGATTGGCCTGAAACTTCCATCCTTCTTGCGAACTAGGAAGTACTTTGAATAAAATCCCCCTGGATGGACTTGGGGGTCTACCAGCTCTACTGCACCCTTTTTCAGTAGCTTCTGGACCTCGAGAGATAGAGCAAGAGCTTGACGAGGGTCCCGAACCACTGTGGGCCGAGTGTGTGTGCATAATTGGGGTCTGTGACGGAACTGAAGACAGTAGCCCCTGTCGAGTGTGTCGAGGAGCCACTTGTTGTCTGTAATCCCCCTCCAAAGTTGTAGTTGAGAGGTTGAAAAGTGTCCCATCACAGACCCTGGACCATCAGCGACGATGGGGAGCGGTTTCCCTACCCCTGGGGGGGCGACGATAAGTCGCCGCAGGGCGAGCAGGTGGTCTACGAGCACGAGATGCCTCCCTTCTCGAGTCATACCCAGATCGAGTAGCCTGCTGTCCACTCCTGTAAGACTGTCCCCTGTGTTGGAATGGATTTACATGACGCACGGGCATTTGATGTGAGGACGGACCATAACTCACACTGCGTTCAAGGTGCTGGGACCGAGACTCCACTGCACGAACTCTGCGTTCAAGAGCTTCTTGAGCGGCTGGCCCAAAAACCTGCCCAGGTACCAGTGGTAGTTGACGAAGATTGTTACGGCATGCCTCTGGAAGTCTAGACTGTGCTAGCCAAACCTGCCGCCTAGCTTGTGTAGTAAGCCCAAGAGCCTTTCCGCTAGAGAAAGCGATTGACCCCAAGGCTTGTAAGGAAGCCTCAAGTAACTCAGATGTGGCATTATCTGGTGGGTCTGTACTCAAGGAGGCATGAAGTGCCAACAAAAGATGAGCCATGGAGTTTCCCACACGACTCAAGCCTGAGACAGTATTGTAAATCCTGACCAACAGATCATCTGTGCGTCTACACTCTGGGTTGGGACAGCGAAGATTGTGTCTAAGGGCCTCATCTGGTGACACTACCAGTGAAGAAACACATGGCTCGACTGGAGGCATGTTACCAAGGCCCTTTTCATCAGCTTCAGCCATTGCCGCTAATGTACGAGCCACACGATCAGGCCTGGATAAAGGAGCTGACCGAAACGCAGAAGCAACCACATCTGTGAAGTCAGGACAACTTGGCATTAGGAAATCCTCCTGCTGGGAAACTGAACGACGCAAGAGGTTTGACTGGCCTGGTAGGGGAGGAGGTGGATCCAAATTCCGCTTAGCGAGCGCCATCTTGAGTGTGTCTTGCAGAGAGAAAACCACTGAAGGCGCGTCCTGAAGGCTAGAGCCGTCATCACTATGGGAACGTTGGGACTGGGAATGTGAAGGTACCATCCCCTCCATAGGCATATAATAATCCTGTTCCTCCCGGTCTAATGAGTCAGAGGCCGCAATAGATAAAGTGTCTGGTTCTCTCCTGGAAAACCTGGATGCCAGCTCACACCTGGGTAAGGGAGGGGCTAAAACATCCACCGCTGTCCCCTCGCTCACATCTTGACGAGCAGGGGGTACAGATAATAAGGCCTTAATGCTCTGAACTGCATTCGCAAGCTCAGCTACTTGCTGGGTTAATGAACCTGATTCAGAGGAGGTTCGCCTCTTCTTTGAAGGCCTTACAGTCCCACTGGCCAAACGTTTGCTACTCACATGCGGCACTGCCCCAGTGGATGGAGCGGAACTCCTAAACTCAGGATCTAATTCAGCCAGTCGATGTTGTCTCATCTCCAAAGACATCAAAGTACATTCAGGACATGGGTCTACCAAAGCCTCACGGAGGTGATCAATGCCTAGGCAAGTGGGACATTGAATGTGAGCATCCATGAGGTCCATTGGACCGGAGCAGAGGGAGCATGAAGCTGCCATAACATCCAGACCAGTAGCTGGGAAAAAACCCCTGGTCAACCAATGGGGTTATATATCAAAAGGCGTTTAAATTGCTACAATAAGCCCTATTAATGTATTACTCTGGTTAACCAATGAGTTTACATAAAAACATTCGATCAGGCAATGAACAGATACTACACACAGTCTGACAGAACCCTGGTTAACCACTGAGTTCGCGTGAGTACTCACCTCAATACTGCTAGTAGCGATCGATCGGTTCCAAACAAACCCTGGACAACCAATGGGTATATGGTCCGATGTACGTCGATAAATCCAATAATCCAATATAATCCAATATAGTCCAATATATCTCCCGAGACACAGCTGTAGCGGGGAGCAGTTGCTCACCAAAAACGCTGTGCACGCTCGAGCGAGATCTCTTCGCGAGAATGACAAAGAGAACGACCGTGACATGAACGGAGCGGATATAGCTTCCGACACGTCATCGGTCAGGGTCACAGGTGACAAATCAATACGAGATTCTCGATATGGCTCGCGAGACGCGACTCCTTCCACTATGTTCGACCGTCTCTGGCGGTCTGTAACAGTGAAATAGAACTAACACATTTGCAAGCCCGTAGGCAGGGGGGGTTCGGGTGGTTCGAACGAACCCCCCCTCCTCACTGCCAAAGGTCCAGAATTTAAGTCGTTTTTTTTTTCATGTCAATATTGTCATCGTTGTTTTAATCAATGCTTCTGACAAATATTCTGGGTTGCTGTTTCAAATTAATATGATTATTGTAGCTGGACGTGTGTGTGCCGCGCGTGCAGTTCAGAGAGAGTTCTCGCAATACACTTTTCAAAGAAACGGTGAAGAAGCATCGCCTCTGAATGATAGGGCTGAGGATCGATTCCATAAAGAATCTGAGAGTAGATTCACAAAGGATCAAAATGCAAAGGTTGGAATCGATTCCATTAAGGGGAATGATCTTACTCGTAGTTTAGGTCAAGTAATAAATCTGATTTATGAAATCAATCGACAAAAACAATCAAATTAAAATCATTAAATAAGTCATTAAATTCAAGTTCACGTAAACTTTTCCCTCCGCTGCGGCTGTCTGTCATTCTCCATTCAGCATCAAACAGCGCGTCGCGTGATGACAGTGATGAAACTCTCTACATGATGATTCAATGTTACTATTATTATAGTTGATCTGTAGATAAAGGTCTATGGTTTCACATAAAATGACTATATTGCTGGACTGTATTGCTGTATCTTAACCATGTTCCTTTCTACCGTGTGTCTGTTAGATCACAACACAGGAGAGCATCATTCTTCACGCGCACAGTAACTGAAATTTAAAACTGTTAAAAGAAAAGGCTCAATAAACTATTGTATAGATAAATGACAAAAAATGCATCTTAAAATGCTTCAGATTGATGCTTTAAAATATGTAATATTTAAAATTTTCTCACGGGGGAGCATGCCCCCGGACCCCCCTAGAGGGGTAATATCCTTCTCACCTGGGGGAGGAGTTATAAATATATAGGCTACAGCCAAAGAAATATAGCGTAATTATAATAATAAAATATTTTAGGTGCATCAAAAAGTGTGCTCGTTAACCAGCAGATAAACTAATCCAGCACAAATTGATGCATAAAAGGTCACCAAAATGAAGTATTTGAACCTCATAATTAAATACAAAAGGAGGGGGGAAAAAACTGCAAAAAGGTCCACTTTTTGAAAAAAAGACCCCCCCTTTCAATAGGCTGGCTACGGACCTGATTTGTATTATCATTAGGATGCATAACAATTGTAATACCTTCCACTTTCACTCACTGTAACCTTGACTTTTGCCTTTTTCTTTCTTTCTTTCTTTTTTTAAGAAAAAGGGACAATTTAACTTTTTTCTTAGTTACCTCAGTAAAAATTTCATGAAGCGAGAATATATAGCTATATATTTTTTTAAAAGTCTTTGAAAACACTTGATGGGGAAAGTGTGTCAATGCGGCACGTCATGTGTAGAGGTGCTGCTGCTGGTGTCCTTCTTTAAATATCTCTCTATCGACTGAGTCTCTCGCTTACGGCCATACCACCCTGAACACGCCCGATCTCGTCCGATCTCGGAAGCTAAGCAGGGTCGGGCCTGGTTAGTACTTGGATGGGAGACCGCCTGGGAATGGCTCATGACCCCCCAAGTACATATTGCTCGACCCTGGGATAGATCGAAAATGATCAAAACATTTAAAAATGATCAAATGATGATGTTTTTACAGAAATTGTCATGTGCAAGGCCTAGTTTATTGAAATCCACTAGTCTGCTGAATGTTTTGTTTATTATTTTCATAGTTTGAGTTGATGAGATTCATATACAGTCAAGTGGAAAAGTGTGCAACTGTTACATATTTGGGCTGAATTAAGAAAAGGTGTAATGTATCAGTGCACTCTCACTTTGTATGGAAGACATCAGAGCCGTTCACAGAGCTCATTGTTGTGACCACCCAGGGGGTACAGCCAGCGCACAGTGGGGTGTATTCACACCTCTGGTAGTGGCGGAGAAGAAACGAGGACTTCTAATTGCTTTGATGTGTTTTTTTACACTATCCCACCCCTTCTGAAACCCAAGCATACAGAGACTTCAAAATACTTGAAATACTTTTACAACTTTTATTTTTCACCCAGAATGTGTTTCATCTAAAGGCAATGCATGAAAACACAAGTAAACAAGATCTGTTTAGCTCGCTCACCACGACAAGGTACAGATCCACGAGCGAGAACACAAAACAAGACGAGAGACAAACATGTACTACCATTTTCAAACATTTAGTTAAACATGGAGCTGACAGACATACAAACAAACAAACATCACAAGGATAAATAAATAACACACATAAATAACATTAATAATAATAATCAAAAACACTTAATTAAAAACACAAAATTGTACTTAAGATAAAAATTAACAATTGTTTTGTACAGGCCAAAGCCCAATAAAGAACAGGATTATCCAAAGACTCAGGTCACCAATCAACAAATAAAGGCTCAAGCCATTCATGTCTGTTACATTTTTTGTGTGTTTTCTTTGGCAAACTTTTGTTAAACATGAAGCAGACAAAGACATACAAACATCACAAAGACATGAAGGTGACAAAGACAAATAAACAACACGCATGACAAAAACACAGATTATCTGAACATGAACAACCACTAAAGGGTATGTAAACTGATTGTGTTAGATCGGAACTGATTGAGGTTATATTGGCCTTGATATTGAACATAGGCCAGAACATGTTTGTATAAAAAAAAGATACTACAAAGTGCATTTTAACAGCAACATAAATAATAATAAAAAACAAACACAAGAACATTCTTAAAGGTGCATTGCGCAACATTTCATGTTAAAAATACCCGTTTTTTAACCCATACATGCGTAAACAATTGCCTGATGTGCTGAATGAGCCCTTCTCTGATCACTGATTGCCTCTATAGTCCTGTACAGTAAAATAAATAAGAGGGATTCGGGCTCAAATCTGAGACTGGGCGTGACGTCATGCGCGTTCACACTCACCAGGCGACGTCTCGGAGGTTTGTTATTGTTAGCCGCCATTCTCCGTATCAGCGAAGACAACTCGAGCGACAAAACTTTAGTCAACTTTCGACAAAAGTAGAAGATGGATTCAAAGAGGCCGGCTTGTAGTTCATTCCAAACCCCAACGCAAACTCCACGTAAGACAAAGAAAAGAAAACTTTTGTCTAGTTATTGACCAAAATGGCCAAATTGGAGTCAGACAGGCGTCGGAATAAGACGAGACGAGAGTCAGCATCGGGAAGGCTTTCAACAAATGGATAGATCTCCGGTCTGCTCTAGGGCTCAAACTGGATCCTCAGTTGGCTGTTTTCTTGATAAAACGGCAAGATATACCCCAGTCTCTAATGTCTGATGCGGCAAATCTATGACAACAAATGACGATGCGTAAAATGTGTAGTGCTAATGCTTTAGCCTAAGCTAGATCAGAATTGATTTGACTAACGTTACCATTGTCAGTGAACAGGTTCATAAACTAGGAATTGTCTTCGGAAGAATAGTACAACATGAAACATAAAACATGTCCCATAAAAGATGCTAACTATGTTTTTGTGTATGGCCTACCGGTAGCCTTGTGTTCTTTGCTAACGTCCTTTGCCTGCGCTCTGCTCTTCTATCTTCTTCCATCATATTACTTTAGACTTTCCACCATAGTCTTTAAACGCCGCCGTTCGTACTCCGTTATTAAGGTCCCGGTAGGCAGAACGGGAACATTGCGATGCTGGTTTGTTGTTGTTGTATGTGGCGCCGCCGCCGTGCTCGCGTCACTCCCTTTACTCATCGGTTCTGGCCACTGGCCAGTGCGACCGCAAACAGCAAAACCGAGTTTGGGGGAGAGTAGTTCTTAGAACTGTTTAGAAGTGGACAGTTCCTATAACTAAGTTCCTATAACTACTTGTTATGAAAGCGGATATAGTGCCATTTGATTGTTTATTACCTTGAGACATTTGAGTGTACTTTGTTGACCAACTGTGTATGGTATGATTATTATTTTAAGCTTTTACAAATTAATAACTTAATTGTTCATGAACGTGTTTCCATAATAATACAATCATAAGTGGATACAGTAAACGCATAAAACAGTTCAACATGGAGATAGATGGAAACAAAAACTGAAGTTTTCTTCTACCCCCGTTTTCCCCTCACACATAAGTGTGTAATTTACTCAAATGCCTTTCCTTTCATATATTTAAAATGACTTGCAGATTTATAACTTTATAACCTCTGAAGACATTATGACTGTAAACAAAAGATTTGTGCGGCTGATGCTCCTTTGGTTATGAACAGCTCGTGCTCGTGCAAGCGTGCGTGTGCGTGTGCTCCATGAGCGTGCACACCTCTGGTTGCAGTTTCGCTTGTCGCCAAAGGGGGTGTAGTTCTGCAAAAACTCAGAGACCTGCGTTATGCACCTTTAAGTAAAACCGTAAAGTGCATTTTTTTTTAACTTTTGAACTATATAAATTAATAGATTGTACTTGCTGAAGCACTTTGAAACACAAACAAACACACAAACAAACAAACACAAACAAGCCTCTTTCTCTCTCCTACAGATGGCACAGGAGAAGTGGCATCACACAGGTAAGTTATTTACAGTTATTTACACAGTTCTCCTCTTTTCCAACTCCGCATCCACCACACTCTTAAAGTGTTCAAAGCTGTCGTACACCACATTGTCAAACCCAGAGGTGGTGGATTTCCTAGTGGATGGACAGTAGGAAAATATCTTCTGGGTGCTTCCAGCCACTTTGTCCTTGGAAGGTGTGTACCTCTTCCGATGTCCACCACAATTAGGCACGTGGCAAGCCCCACATGGCCGCGAGGACTTGTTTGGCATGAATGCCTTGACTGTTGGTGCAGGAGGTACAAAGCTCTGGCTGCACAATGGCCCACGAAACAGGATGGAGGGAGCCTGTGGCTGTGCGGGGAGAACCAGCAGTATGGGTGCTGCCGACACAGGGTGTGGTCCATAGGTGGGCGCAGCAGGCTTTGGCTGGAGATGGGTGGACGCAGCAGGCTTTGGCCGAGTGGAGGACGACGACACCGTGGGCTGAACGGGCCGGTTCACAGGAGGCACAGGCTCTGGCTCTTCAACAAATAATCTGGAAATATAAAATACACATGTAATGAGCATTGATATGACGTGTGTGCTATTTGCTTTCCACAGCCAACAGGTGAAACAAAGTGCTTATGACAACTTACCTCCGCTTCTCACCACGCCTTTTTCCAGCCTCGTGATGATCGTGCTGGTACTGGACCTGAGGCCGGTCTGGCGGTGGGAGGGATGTTGGCAGCGCAGGAGCTTCCGGGAATGGTGCGTCCGACAGCACTTTCAGGTGAGGCGTCACCTTCGGCAGTACCGTCGCCCTGTAGTTGGCCTTTTTCTCCTCCCTGGCAGTGAAGGTCGAGATGGACTTGGCGTTCAAGTTGGGCAGTGGAATGGCGAGACCGCCGAGGATGGGGTCGTCTCGGACTCGGTCTGCAATCCTCTTATACTGTCCCTTCAAAGAAGCCGTGACCTTGCTGGGGGAGGAGAGCTGATTGGCCGGCGCTCGGTTCTTCAGCATCTTGAGGAGGAGGTAGAGCAGGCGACTGTCCTCGGTCACCTGTGCCGCCTGAGCGTACCTCATGCAGCCAAACTTGGTCTTCTGGGCTGCTCTGGTCTCGGGAGAGTCCGCCCCAAGGCACCGACCGAACAAGGTGTAGCCCCACCTCGACTCGTACCGCTTGACGAAGCGGGCAGCGGTCTTGTCGTGGTCGTGGAGAGAGCTGGCGGCCGCGGCAATCTTCCGCCTGAGGTCAGCCGGCACTAGGTGGTGGTCGCTGTTGTCGGCCAGTTCTAGGAGGAGCAAGGCCAGTGCCTCCACTTCCTCTATACCTGGCAGATGCAGATGGCGATGGCTCATCAGCACGTCTTGCAGGGCAGGACTGTCCTCCTCTTCCGCCTGTTCTGCCTGGGTGAGGACGACGTGCTTCCCACAGACTCTGTCTATCGGGTCCTCCTCTGTATCAGAAGACATGCCGAGACCCTCGTCCGCTGTCTCGTCATCTCCCTGCTCAGCCGACTCCTCCTCCTCCTCACGCGACTGCTCTTCCTCAACTGCAAATATGTAATTGTACTAATCACAAACATGTCTACACAACAATAAATTTTTTTTGCACCAGGTTTGTCATTATTGTTTAAGTGTGTGATCAAGTACTGTACCTTTCTGCACGTAGTAGTCCCTGGCAGTGAAGCTGGTGGACTGGCACATGGCGTACTCGACACCAAGGAGCTCCTCCTCGTCGGGGTGCTCGTACGCTTCCGGGACCGGCATCGGTGCAGCAAAGTTGGGCTCCAGGATGTGCTCCTTGCCGAAGAGAACCTTGGCCTGCTGGTTGACGCGCTGGATCTGCCGCGCGTCCAAGCACGACGTCTGCCAGCCATGACCACCAGCGACACGGAGCGATGCCATGCGGTGGTTCCACTGCACGGCAAAGGACACCAAGTATACCTGAAACACATTTCCATTTTGACTGTTATTGTGTACAATGTTTACAAGTGTTGACTGGAGCTGTGAAATAAAATGCATCACTGAAACTATCATTGACACTTTTCTTTTAAAATTATACTGTACTAGTGCAAAATGCCTGTGCAAAATTTTTTGTGTGTGTGTTTTAGTAGGTTTGGTGTGTTTGAGTGCTCATTGTTACAATTACACAGCAAAAGTTTAGTGACATATTTGTGCATGGTAGAAGCGCGCATGACACAGTATTATATTAGCATTTACTACAGATACAAATGATGGCCGTGAAAGAGACTTAGCATAGGCTACTATTAAACAGTGTTTGTTTATTGTTTATTTTTATACCACAACCCATAATGTCAGAATGTTTATTTTTAAACCACAACCTTCTGAGTGCTTCTTTTACCGATATATTTAACAATATCTTTTGCATTTCTCATCCAAACAACGTCAAACAATGTCAAACTTACTCGTGCCCGTAGCAAGACACCTGTCAAGTTTGGTTAACAGTGGTTAACAGACAGACACACAAACAGACAGACAGACGATTTTGTAATTTATAGATAGATAGATGATGTGCTATATGAACATGTGTCTGCAATAAAGCTTTATATATATTATGTTTTAATCACTCACTTGGAATGGCATAATCCCACATCGCTGTGAAGGGACTGCGTTGAACAGGTGGGCGTGCAACCCCTCCAGAGAGTTGCTGCCTCGCCGGCACTTGTGCTTGTTCAGTCGGACGCCGTTCATCACCACCACCTTCACAGACACATACAGCGGTATGCCAGGGGGATCCTGTAACACACAACATATTGCAAGGTCCTTATTTATTCTGGTGTCCTTTTGAAATGTTGCCATATACAAGTTTGAATGGTTTTCACACACGATGACATCAAAGACATTAACCCACCTGCATGCAACTGAGGTGCTTGCTCGCAACTGCCCAGTGAGCGTCGACTGCCTCTGGCGACTTGAACAGGTGAATGCCATCGATGTCAAGGCCGGCTGGTCCCCGGAACTCAGCAAGGATGGACTCTATCCCCAAAGCAGTCTCCTGTAACACATAGGATATATTCTCAGTGTCCAGTGTTTAATCACATTAAACACATTCACACATTTAACACATACATTTATTTTCAATGCTTAGTCCAGTACAGTTAAATATATATTTGAATATGAAAGCCACACTTACCACAACCCCGCGGGTAATACGCCTTACATACGACCTAATCTGATGAGGCTTGAGGAAGGCCATCATCTCCTCATCAGAGTACCTGCCGTAGAGCTCTGGGTTACCGTTCCTGACCGCCTGGACCAGGAGCATCATGTCCGCCTTGTTGTAGGCGAGCATGGCACCCGCCATGGCACTCATGAAAGCCCCGTACTTGGCGTGGCTCTGCTTGATCACGGCGGCGTCCCAGCGGTGCAGCCAGTGGCGGATGTCCAGCCTGATGACGGTACCCCTGTTCACCCAGTCACCAAACAGATTCTCCAAGAACGACGAACCGCTGTCACTGAAAATGATATCATGACATTTTGTGTAGGTGTGTTACATGTTGGATAATCCATTTCATCATAGGTTTCAACTGCTATTGAACTCACCGACAGCAGTTGTTGTCCGCGTACACCACCTTCGGGGCAGGAGCGTTGGCACGGCGAAAGCGGGCGACCAGACCTCTGGCCATGCGTGCGTAGCACCCCTTGGACTCGGACGCCACCACCACTGTGGTCAAGAACTGACCCCACTGATTCAGCACGCTGGTGACGTACTGCATGGTGCCCTGGCCGTCGCCGTAGATCTTCTTGAGAATCTATAAAAACAAAGCAGAACATTCATTGCGTGGTGTTTATCAACAGTCAGTCTGTTCCATATGATCACAAGTACTTTATGCTGTACATACCTTCCTCGTGCCGTCGATGCACAAGATTTCCCCAGTCGTACTGAGGATTTGGTCCCTGTACACGGACATCTTCTCCATCTCCAGGATCAGGTGTGCACGCCTCAGGACCCGAGCAGACGGAAGCGGAGATGGGGCGATGGGAGGGGTGTAAGTGCCGGCTGCTCTGGCAAACGACAGGATGCCTCGCTGAGACGAAGACAATCCAGCTGCCGACGTGTGGGCATCGTACAGGAGAGTCTGGTACAGGTCCCGACGCTCCACGTACCACTCGTCATGGCCCTGCTGCAGCTGCCTCTGCACCTTGCTCATCGAGACAGCGTTGAGTCGGTCGCTCATCAGGGTGACCACACTCCTGTCCACAGCACGCTCGCCGCAGATTATGGCAGGGAACATGCTTCTGACGGCCGGGGCGAGGTTCATCAGAATTTTCGGACTGTACGCCAGCCAGGTGTACTGCTGCTGGGCACGGTGGGCGCCGTCCTCCTCGTCCTCGTTGCTGTCGTCCGCGTGCACCTGGCTCGGCTCCCCCCTTAGCTTGAGACAGTGTTTGCACATCAACCTCTCGGTCAGCAGGGTGTAATGAAAGTTCATGCTGCACACTTGCCTGGCGTAGCTGCCGTACCCTCTCTTCTCCAGGTAGTACTCTGGCGGTGCGGGGCAGTTGGTGTTGGAGCAGCGGATCAATGCCTTCATCACGCCGACAGGGCGCCAGAAGAAGGCAGGGGTGGTGAAGAAGGAGAGCATGTTGGGCACAGCTCCCTTTACGGCCATAGGAGGTGGGGGCGGGTGGAACTCCATCTTCTCCTTAAAAAGCTTCCTCTCGGCCATCTCTCCCCTGACATTTTTGTACTTGGACGCCCTCTCAAACAGCCCGTAGGTCTCGTTGGTCTTCAGCCACTTGATGTTCGCGGGGGCTATACCAAGGGCTTGGATGGATTCAGGCGGCTGCTCCCAGAACTTCTGCCAGCCCTCCAGCACGACGCCACCGGGTTCCGAGGTCTCTCGGAGGAACGAGGGTCCGGGCCTGTCGTCTTGGCACACAGAGCTGGTGAGGTCTCCCCAGGTGGTCAGCTGCGTGCTGACCGACACCTCGGACCTGTCCAAGACACTCTCTGAAGAGGAGAACACCACAAAAATGTATCAACTGCATTGCTCGATACATACTGATCAATTTCACGTGGCACAAACACAAGTCCTAGCAGCTCCACAGCATACTACAAAGTCATTTCATGTTCATTTCAGCATAATACTACTATACCTGCAGAAGCCAACAACTCGGCATCGCTGGTGTAGTTGGGATCCTGCTGAGAGAGGTCGAGAACGGTCGGAGGAGCTTGTCTTTGTTCGATTGCGCTTTCTGCAGGAAGTAAAACACAACCATAGAATAATCTCATAAAATAATACTTTTACTAATACTGGTTACTGCTTAACATCAATTACTCAGGTCGAAAAGGTAACTGAGTTTATCTTACCTTCAACCTCCTGTCAAGGTGCCATGTGACAGGAGGGAACTCTCTGGCGTACTCGAGCAGTTGCTCCTTCTGCCACTTCAGCAGCTCGTTCTGCTCTCCCTGCTGGCAGTACTGGAACAGCAACCACACCAGCCAGCCGACATCGTTTTCTAGAAGCCACCTGAAGGTCTGATCGGTGTACTTCCCGAACACGATGACCAGCTGACCTTTCCACAGCTCACCCCCGGACCTCTTGGCAGCCGCCTCTGCTGTCTTGGGATCCAGCCATGTAGGGTCAACAACGGTGCTGGGGGTCTCTGCCACAGACCTTGCTGCCTCTGTACACTGCAGCCTGGCCTCTCCTTGCCGGTACAAAGCGATGTTGGGGTACTGGTGTTGCTGTTGATGGCTGACCAGCAATGATTTGGTGGTCAAGCTCTTCCTGCAGACATCACAGTCAAAGGTCTCCCTGGTGACGGCATGGATCTTCACATGCCTCGTCAGGTTGGACTTTTCAGTGAAAGTCTTGCCGCACACGCTGCACCGATGTATAGGCTTCTCCATGTTTCATCTGGTACAGTAAAACATGAATAAATGAGTAAAACTAAAAGCAGATGCGGGCTTAAATACATTTAAGTATACATAAAATGTATATATATTTATATATTTATTTGTACATATTTATGTATACATATACATACATAAATACATTTTTAGAGACCCTGCAGCCCTCGTAAAAGTAGTAACCAAAAACAGCCCATTCATTCATCACTCTGTTTTTAGCATGCAAATCGCGGTTGACATGTTTACACTTCTAAAGCATGTTTACACATCGAATTTCAACTCCACACTGTTATAACACCATCTCTATGGTCTTAAGAAGTGAGCTGGAGTGTCTGATCACGTTTTTGAAGTATTTCCAGGGATCGTCAGGTCATTACATCGGCGATTTGTAGCTCATTCATTCATTTTCAATACATTTAGCATGCTAATCGCGGTTGATATTCTAACGCATCTAAAGCATATTTAAGCTTTACATTTCGAGTCCACACAGTAGTAGTACATTCTTCAAGGTGTCAACATGTAAAATCAATAGTCTGGTCGCATTTTAAACGCATTTCAGAGAGATCAAACCTAGCTATTTTAATGTAAACAAGCAAATTATCCAAAAATATATCGAGTTTCATTCAATAATTAGCACATAATTATACCAAACGTACCTGAGAGTAAAAATAAACAGTCCAATCGGTCATCAATAACTCCAACAACAAAATATTATAGAGATGGCCGCCAGTATTTTTGTAAAACAGCGCGCACAGCTAGATGACGGTTTCCGATCCTCGCTCAATGATTGGTCTGTTGAGCGCTGAGCTCTGCTCAGCATTGCTCAACCATTGGCTGATTGCTGCTCAGCTCTGCTCAACCATTGGACGCCTGACGATCGCTTAGGTACTTGGAGGGGAATTTGCTTGGGAATACCAGGTGCTGTAAGCTTTTGCTTTATCTTTTCTACTCAGATCATTCACTTCAACTAAGGTTTTTCCTTTATCCTTTCATTTTCGATTTCTTTTCTTACATGTTGCTTTCTCTCTGGCTTTTGTCTGCTATTAGTGCGGCAGAGGAAAAGCACAGCTCAGCCTCGTCATTCTTCCTTTCTCCTCCAGGAGGCGATCGAGTTGCTTTCTTTCTTTCTCTCTCTCAGCAACACTAAGCGCTACACTTTCTTTCTTTTTTTTTCTTTACAGGACAAACACAGGTTTGTCCTGTGTTTGCCTTTCTAATGTTGTATTTTCGCCTTTGTGCCCCTATTACCTTTCTATATAACAATAATATTGTAATGTTTTTTTTTTTTGTCAGACCACTAGTAAAAGTGTAACAGAATCCTATCCAGTCTCTTTCAATCAATTACTCACGTACAGTAGTGTGTAAATTTGTACTTTTGAAATGGATATATGGCATACAGAAGAAACACAGCTTTGTACATTTCAATACAGTAACTGTAAACTGTTGGCGTAGTTTACATCAGGTAATACTAACAGGGTGCAGTGTTTTATTGACAACATGACTAAGCATTTTGACTATCTTGTTTGTGAACAATGACACACGGACTTTTCATTCTGATTGCAAGTCATGTCAAGTCACCTTTATTTATATAGCGCTTTTTACAATACAGATTGTTTCAAAGCAGCTTTACAGAGATAACAGGAAAATAATGTTGTAATAGTATTTTTAAATTTAAAATTAAATGTCCCCAACTAAGCAAGCCAAAAGCCAATGACGACAAAGGCGAAAAAAGGCGACAGTGACAAGGAACCAAAACTCCATCAGTGACAGAAAGGAGAAAAAAACCTTGGGAGAACTCAGGCTCAGTCGGGGGGCCAGTCCTCCTCTGGCCAACGAACAAACAGTGTATGATTATGATTATGATTTAGGCAGCATAATAGGTCAGAAGTCAGATGTGATCAGAACTTTCACGATATTTATCCAGTTCATCTGATTAAGGTCGGAGTCATCACACCGGTGTGGAAACCAGTTTGTTGAGGTGTCCATGAGGCCTTCACAGTCTTGATGAGGCTGGCACTTCAGGGATGCGTTGTCGTCGTGTCCATGCGATGGTCCTTCCTCAGATCTGGATGTGGCCTGGAACCGGGCGGACTGCGGTAAACCTCGGGATAAACAGAGAGACTAATATTAGCGTAGACGCCATCCTTCTTATGATGTACAAAGTACATCAGGAATTATGGGAAGTGTTCCCGGTTCCGGCTGATCTAAACTATGCAGCCCAACATTGAATTATAGAAATCTATAATGTGTTATGTGTATGCTAAGCCAAAGAGATGTGTTTTTAGATTTAAACTGACAGACTGTATCTGCTTCCCGGACCATGTTAGGAAGATTGTTCCAAAGTTTTGGTGCTAAATAGGAAAAGGATCTACCGCCAGCAGTCGATTTTGATATTTTAGATATTATCAACTGGCCAGAATTTTGAGATCGCAATATAAGTGAAGGACTATAATGCGTTTAGAGCTCGCTCAAATACTGGGGAGATAAACAATTTAGTGCTTTGTAAGTAATCAGCAATATTTTCAAATTTATACGATGATAGGCAGCCAATGCAGTGTTGACAGAACCGGGCTAATATGGTCATAAGAACTCTAGCGGCTGCATTTTGGACCAGCTGTAGTTTATTTATTAAGCGTGCAGGGCAACCACCCAGTAGAGCATTACAATAACCCAATAATCTAGCCTTGAGCTCATGAACGAATGAAGTAATTGTTCCGCATTTGTCATTGAGTAATTAAGTTGGCTTGAGAAAGCCAACTTACTGAAATCCTATTTAAACTTATTATTAATGGTGCTTGCCTATGGCAAAGCAACATTAGTGTTCTCTTGCATACTTATTATTATTCTTCTTATTATTCCGGACAAAAGTTTGGCGCGTAACTTGTCCCGCAGCTTTTGTCACAGACCCACAAATGAGGCGTCAAATCGTGCGGCCTATTGAGGAGAGGTGTGCTATGACTTTTATAAACGATTGGGGGTACGGTGTTTGCCCCAGGGGCAAAAAAGCGGCCAAAAAATCCCATTGACTTAACATTGCGGCGAATTTTGAACACTCGTAGCTCTGAGCGAGAATATCGCAGAAACGTGTGGGTCACCACATTTGAAAAGGCTGACAGGCTCTTTAAGAACATACCTCACAATGGGGTAAAAGTTGCACCCCTGGGGGGCAGGAGCTGCCCAAATTTGCCCCATTGACTTACAATGGTGCAGGACGGCCCTGAAATGAATGTGTTAGTAGTGTCACAGACCCATGAGTGAGGCGTCAAATCGACCGTCTCATTGAGGAGAGTTTTGCTATGACTTTTCTAAGCGATCGGGTGTACGATGTTCGCACAGCGGACGAAAAAGCGGCCAAAAAAATCCCATTGACTTAACATTGCGGAACTTTCAAAAATTCAAATCTCAACTGCCATTTTCACACACACCCACAGAAAAGGGCCTGACAGCCCTGCTGTCAGGCCCTCTCTCTCTCCCTCAGAGGATTTATTTTATCAAGCAGCCAATAAGTAATGGCCTAAAATCTTCATAGCCACACCATAGCAACCAGTTACAGCACCCTAGCAACCGTGGGCGATAGGCACGAGGCCGTAGGCCTCGTGCCATACCAAATAACTCTATAAAACCTCTATAAAAACTCCTTTTAAAAACTCCATAGTAATCATCTGTTAAAAAATACACGCCGACATCACAGACCCCTGATTGAGGCGTCAAATTGTGCGGATTATTGAGGAGAGGTGTGCTGTGACTTTTCTTAGCGATGGGGGGTACGGTGTTCACCCCAGGGGCAAATCATTGGGTAAAAAAAATCCCATAGACTTAATATTGCCACAAACTTTGACGACTTGTAGCACTGACCAATAATTTCTCAGAAACTTGTAATTTACCACACTTGAAGAGGCTGGCAGGCTCTGTAAGAACATACCTCACAATGGGGTAAAAGTTGCACCCCTGGGGGCAGGAGCTGCCCAATTTTGCCCCATTGACTTACTATGGTGTAGTCCTACACATTGTATAGGTATTTTGTATTGAACATAGCTCTGGATCACAGTGTCATAGAGACAAGGGGGCGGGCTCATTTTACTCAGACGACCAATCAGTCTCTCAGAATCATTGTGAAGTTATTAAGCCACGCCCTAGCAACCATTTAGAGCACCTTAGCAACAAGTTCCATAGACTTCCATTGAAAGAGATCAAAAGGATATCTCAGGATATAAGTGTCATAGAAACACGAAGGTGGTCTCGTTTGACTCGGGGCAGCGAACAGCCAATCATGAGTCACCTCAACACTTCCTAGCCCCTCCCTAGCAACCATTGTCGAGCTGCTTAGCAACCAAATTCTATAGAGGGATATCTTCCATTCTGAATGTCACAGAGGCATGGGAGTTGGTTTATATCACTCATAGTGAAAAGAAGCCTTTAGAGATTCAACACTGGCAGCTGCCAAGCCACTCCCTAGCAACCAAACAGAGTACCCTAGCAACCATTTTGCAAGACCTATATCTCTGCATCAAAACATCTTATAGAGATGGGGGTTCATTTATATTATTCACACTGACAATCAGCCTTCGGAGTTTCATGATTGGCAGCTGCCAAGCCACTCCCTAGCAACCAAACAGAGTACCCTAGCAACCATTTTGCAAGACCTATATCTCTGCATCAGAACATCGTATTGAGATGGGGGTTGGCTCTTTTGACTCATGCTAGCAAACAGGTCTTCCAACATACTACACATGCTAGCTGTGAATAGCTACATGCTAATAGTGATAAAGTAAGTGCTAAATCATGCCAAGTAAATGTAAGGAACTCCAATAGTAACCATCTGTGACAATAACTAACCACCTAGTAACACCATAGCAACCACCCAGAATACCCTAGCAACCGCCTAGCAACCACCCAGAATACCCTAGCAACCACTTAGCAACGCCCTAGCAACCGCCCAGAATACCCTAGCAACCGCCTAGTAACCACCCAGAACACCCTAGCAACCGCCTATCAACCATCCAGAATACCCTAGCAACCGCCTAGCAACGCTCTAGCAACCACCCAGAACACCCTAGCAACCGCCTAGTAACCACCCAGAACACCCTAGCAACACCCTAGCAACCATTCAGAACACCCTAGCAACGCCCTAGTAACCACCCAGAATACCCTAGCAACCACCTAGCAACCACACAGAACACCCTAGCAACCGCCTAGCAACCATCCAGAATACCCTAGCAACCGCCTAGCAACCACCCAGAACACCCTAGCAACCACCTAGCAACCAACCAAAACACCCTAGCAACCGCCTAGCAACCACCCAGAATACCCCAGCAACCGCCTAGCAACGCCCTAGCAACAACCAGAATACCCTAGCAACCACTTAGCAACCAACCAGAACACCCTAGCAACCCCCTAGAAACACTATAGCAACCATCCAGAATACATTAGCAACCACCTAGCAATGCCCTAGCAACCACCCAGAATACCCTAGCAAACACCTAGCAACCACCCAGAACCCCCTAGCAACCACCTAGCAACACCATAGCAACCACCCAGAATACCCTAGCAACCGTCTAGCAATGCCCTAGCAACCACCCAGAATACCCTAGCAACCACCTAATAACCACTTGAACACATGAATAAGCCATATCTCAGCACCAGAACATCGTACAGACATGTTTGTTGGGTCGTATGCAATTATGCACCACACCCAAGGCAACCGAGCGGCGAGTTTTGCCACTGCAAGCACCATTTCACATTTTCTCCTGGAAATGTACATTCTAGTTAATGGTGCTTGCCTATGGCAAAGCAACAGTATTGTTATCTCACATACTTATTATTATTATTCTTCCACACAAATTTCGGCGCGTAACTCCTCCCGCAGCTTTTGTCACAGACCCATGAATGAGGTGTCAAAACGTGCAGCTTATTCGGGAATGGTGTGCTATGACTTTTCTAAGCGATCGGGGGTACGGTGTTTGCCCCAGGGGCAAAAAAGCGGCCAAAAAATCCCATTGACTTAACATTGCAGCAAACTTTGAACACTCGTAGCTCTGAGCGAGAATATCGCAGAAACATGTGGGTCACCACATTTGAAGAGGATAACGGGCTCTTTAAGAACATACCTCACAATGGGGTAAAAGTTGCACCCCTGGGGGGCAGGAGCTGCCCAAAGTTGCCCCATTGACTTACAATGGTGTAGGACGGCCCTGAAATGAATGTGTTAGTAGTGTCACAGACCCATGAGTGAGGCGTCAAATCGACCGTCTCATTGAGGAGAGTTTTGCTATGACTTTTCTAAGCGATCAGGTGTACGATGTTCGCACAGCGGACAAAAAATCGGCCAAAAAAGTCCCATAGACTTAACATTGCGGAATGTTCAAAAATTTAAATCCAAACCGACTTTTTCACACACACCCACAGAAAAGGGCCTGACAGCCCTGCTGTCAGGCCCTCTCTCTCTCCCTCAGAGGATTTATTTTATCAAGCAGCCAATAAGTAATGGCCTAAAATCTTCAAAGCCACACCATAGCAACCAGTTACAGCACCCTAGCAACCGTGGGCGATAGAAGTGTAGCCATACTAAACAACTCTATAAAAACTGTATAAAAACTCCTTTTAAAAACTCCATAGTAATCATCTGTTAAAAAATACACGCCGACATCACAGACCCCTGATTGAGGCGTCAAATTGTGCGGATTATTGAGGAGAGGTGTGCTGTGACTTTTCTTAGCGATGGGGGGTACGGGTTTCGCCCCAGGGGCAAATCATTGGGTAAAAAAAATCCCATAGACTTAACATTGCCACAAACTTTGACGACTCGTAGCACTGACCGATGATTTCACAGAAACTTGTAATTTACCACATTTGAAGAGGCTGGCAGGCTCTGTAAGAACATACCTCACAATGGGGTAAAAGTTGCACCCCTGGGGGGCAGGAGCTGCCCAAAGTTGCCCCATTGACTTACTATGGTGTAGTCCTACACATTGCATAGGGATTTTGTTTTGAACATAGCTCTGGATCACAGTGTCATAGAGATAAGGGGGCGGGCTCATTTTACTCAGACGACCAATCAGTCTCTCAGGATCATTGTGAAGTTATTAAGCCACGCCCTAGCAACCATTTAGAGCACCTTAGCAACAAGTTCCATAGACTTCCATTGAAAGAGATCAAAAGGATATCTCCGGATAAAAGTGTCATAGAAACACGAGGGTGGTCTCGTTTGACTCGGGGCAGCGAACAGCCAATCATGAATCACCTCAACACTTCCTAGCCCCTCCCTAGCAACCATTGTCGAGCTGCTTAGCAACCAAATTCTATAGAGGGATATCTTCCATTCTGAATGTCACAGAGGCATGGGAGTTGGTTTATATCATTCAAAGTGAAAAGAAGCCTTTAGAGATTCAACACTGGCAGCTGCCAATCAACTCCATAGCAACCAATCAGGGTCACCTAGCAACCATTTGCAAGACCTATATCTCTGCATCAAAACATCGTATAGAGATGGGGGTTGGTTTATACATTCAAATTGACTTTGGAGCTTCATAATTGGCAGCTGCCAAGCCACTCCCTAGCAACCAAACAGAGTACCCTAGCAACCGTTTTGCAAGAACTATATCTCTGCATCAAAACATCGTATAGAGATGGGGGTTGGCTCTTTTTACTCATGCTAGCAAACAGGACTTGCTACATGCTACACATGCTAGCAGTGAATAGCTACATGCTAATATTGATTAGCTAAGTGTTAAATCATACCAAGAAAATGCTACAAACTCCATAGTAACCATCTGTGACAACTACCAACCACCTGGTAACACCATAGCAACCACCCGGAATACCCTAGCAACCGCCTAGCAACCACCCAGAATACCCTAGCAACCGCCTAGCAACGTCCTAGCAACCACCCAGAATACCCTAGCAACCGCCTAGCAACCACCCAGAACACCCTAGCAACCGCCTAGAAACCATCCAGAATACCCTAGCAACCGCCTAGCAACCACCCAGAACACCCTAGCAACCTCCTAGCAACCACCCAGAATACCCTAGCAACCGCTTAGCAACGCCCTAGCAACCACCCAGAATACCCTAGCAACCGCCTAGCAACCACCCAGAACACCCTAGCAACCGCCTAGCAACCATCCAGAATACCCTAGCAACCGCCTAACAACGCCCTAGCAACCACCCAGAACACCCTAGTAACCGCCTAGCAACCACCCAGAACACCCTAGCAAACACCCTAGCAACCATTCAAAACGCCTTAGCAACCACCTAGCAACGCCCTAGCAACCGCCTAGCAACCACCCAGAACACCACAGCATCCGCCTAGCAACCATCCAGAATACCCTAGCAACCGCCTAGCAACGCCCTAGCAACCACCCAGAACACCCTAGCAACCGCCTAGCAACCAACCAAAACACCCTAGCAACCACCCACAACACCCTAGCAACCACCTAGTAACACCTTAGCAACCATTCAGAATACCTTAGCAACCACCTAGCAACACCCTAGCAACCACCCAGAATTCCCTAGCAACCGCCTAGCAATGCCCTAGCAACAACCCAGAATACCCTAGCAACCGCCTAGCAACCACCCAGAAACACCCTAGCAAACCACCTAGCAACACCATAGTAACACCATAGCAACCACCCAGAATACCCTAGCAACGTCTATCAATGCCCTAGCAACCACCCAGAATACCCTAGCAACCGCCTAGCAACCACCTGAACACATGAATAAGCCATATCTCAGCACCAGAACATCGTACAGACATGTTTGTTGGCTCGTATGCAATCATGTACCACACCCTAGCAACCGTGTGGCGAGTTTTGCCACTGCAAGCACCATTTCACATTTTCTCCTGGAAATGTACATTCTAGTTAATGGTGCTTGCCTATGGCAAAGCAACATTAGTGTTATTGTGCATACTTATTAATGGTGCTTGCTGAAAGCAAGGCAACATTAGTGTTATTGTGCATACTTATTTTTATTCTTCTTTTTATTATTCTTCTGGCCAAAGTTTGACGCGCTACTCCTCCCGCAGTTTTGGTCACAGACCCATGAATGAGGTGTCAAAACGTGCGGCCTGTTCGGGAATGGTGTGCTATGACTTTTCTAAGCGATTGGATGTACGATGTTCGCACAGCGGACGAAAAAGCGGCCAAAAAAATCCCATTGACTTAACATTGCGGAACTTTCAAAAATTCAAATCCCAACTGCCATTTTCACACACACCCACAGAAAAGGGCCTGACAGCCCTGCAGCCCTGACGGCCCTCTCTCTCTCCCTCAGAGGATTTATTTTATCAAGCAGCCAATAAGTAATGGCCTAAAATCTTCATAGCCACACCATAGCAACCAGATACAGCACCCTAGCAACCGTGGGCGATAGGCACGAGGCCGTAGGCCTCGTGCCACACTAAATTACTCTATAAAAACTCTATAAAAACTCCTTTTAAAAACTCCACAGTAATCATCTGTTAAAAAATACACGCCGACATCACAGACCCCTGATTGAGGCGTCAAATTATGCGGATTATTGAGGAGAGGTGTGCTGTGACTCTTCTTAGCGATGGGGGGTACGGTGTTCGCCCCAGGGGCAAATCATTGGCTAAAAAAAATCCCATAGACTTAACATTGCCACAAACTATGACGACTCGTAGCACTGACCAATGATTTCTCAGAAACTTGTAATATACCACATTTGAAGAGGCTAGCAGGCTCTGTAAGAAAATACCTCCCAATGGGGTAAAAGTTGCACCTCTGGGGGGCAGGAGCTGCCCAAAGTTGCCCCATTGACTTACTATGGTGTAGGACGGCCCATTGCATAGGGATTTTGTATTGAACATAACTCTGGATCACAGTGTCATAGAGACAAGGGGCGGGCTCATTTTACGCAGACGACCAATCAGTCTCTCAGGATCATTGTGAAGCTATTAAGCCATGCCCTAGCAACCATTTAGAGCACCTTTGCAACAAGTTCCATAGACTTCCATTGAAAGAGATCAAATGGATATCTCCGGATAGAAGTGTCATAGAAACACAAGGGTGGTCTCGTTTGACTCGGGGCAGCAAACAGCCAATCAAGCTTCCTAGCCCCTCCCTAGCAACCATTGTCGACCACCTTAGCAACCAAAATCCAAAGAGGATTATCTTCCATTCTGAATGTCACAGAGGCATGGGAGTTGGTTTATATCATTCATAGTGACAAGAAGCCTTTAGAGATTCATCACTGGCAGCTGCCAAGCAACTCCATAGCAACCAAACAGAGTACCCTAGCAACCTTTTTGCAAGACCTATATCTCTGCATCAGAACATCGTACAGAGATGGGGGTTGGCTCTTTTTACTCATGCTAGCAAACAGGTCTTCCAACATGCTACACATGCTAGCTGTGAATAGCTACATGCTAATAGCGATTAGGTAAGTGTTAAATTATGCCAAGAAATGCTAAGAACTCCAATAGTGACCATCTGTGACAAATAACCACCTAGTAACACCATAGCAACCACCCAGAATACCCTAACAACCGCCTAGCAACCATCCAGAATACCATAGCAACCGCCTAGAAACTCCCCATAGACATATACACTAGACATCACCTTGGCTAGCAGTTCATTGGAACGAATGCGTCAACAGAGCCGCCATCTTTGAACAGGGGAGCCCCTTCTCTTTATGCATCAGTGTCAATGTATAGGCAAAGGTCTAACGGAAATAAAATCACCATAAATCGTCATAAATGCGATTTTCTAGTTTTGTGGTTCGTTCCAACAGTCAGACATGTATTTATCATCGAGTCCAGAGAAATTTATTAAAAAAAAATTTTTTTTTAAAACATTCTTCCTAGTTCAGATTTCGTTCATGAACATCCATACGCAGCACAAAAGTCCGGCATCATCCATGAATTTGAAGTACAGGCGGAGATAGCAGCGTTACCTAGATACTTCCTATGACAAGACCCCTGTTCCAAGATGGCGGCGGTTTTGACGCATGCTTAGAACCCCCAGGTGACGTCTAGTGTATATGTCTATGGAAACTCCCTACCAACCACCCAGAACACCCTAGAAACCGCCTAGCAACACCCTAGCAACCACCAAGAACACCCTAGCAACCGCCTAGCAACCACCTAGAACACCCCAGCAACCACCTAGCAACACCATAGCAACCACCCAGAACACCCCAGCAACCGCCTAGCAACACCATAGCAACCACCCAGAACACCCTAGCAACCACCTAGCAACACCCTAGAATCCACCTAGCAACCATCCAGAACACCTTAGCAACCACCTAGCAACACCATAGCAACCACCCAGAATACCCTAGCAACCACCTAGCAACGCCCTAGCAACCACCCAGAATACCCTAGCAACGCCCTAGCAACCACTCAGAATACCCTAGCAACCGCCTAGCAACCACCTAGAACACCCTAGCAACCGCCTAGCAACACCATAGCAACCACCCAGAACACCCTAGTAACAACCTAGCAACACCATAGCAACCACCCAGAATACCCTAGCAACCGCCTAGCAACACCCTAGCAACCACCCAGAACACCCTAGCAACCGCCTAGCAAAGCCCTAGCAACCACCCAAAATACCCTAGCAACTGCCTAGCAACCACCTAGCAACACCATAGCAACCATCCAGAATACCCTAGCAACCACCTAGTAACTGCCTAGCAACCACCCAGAACACCATAGCAACACCCTAGCAACCACCCATAATACCCTAGCAACCGCCCAAAACACCCTAGCAACTGCCTAGCAACACCCTAGCAACCACCCAGAACACCCTAGCAAATATCAGTAAATAAATAAGAAACAACAACGGACACCTAGTTTCAGGGTTTTTTTCTTCCTTTTTTATTAATCATTACTTAAATAAAACATTAAAATATAGAGACAATATTATATAGATGGATTTTAAAATTAAGTGAAATTACATTAATAAGGTAAATTATATAGCTATATTATTTGTATTATTAAAATATATAATTTAAGCATTAACTCAATTTCATGTGTTTTACTAACAGGCAGGTGTTTTAATAATTCGTGGAATTGTTGTTTACTCGTTAAACTGCAAGAAAGAGATGACAATTTGGTGGATGATTTAAAAATATTTGTAGATCATCTATATGTTGCATAGTCATTTGAATGCAATCATAACCATATATTATGATGCAATCAATGATCATAATGGTAGCCTGAGGGCGTTCAACGACCACGTCATCCGTGAGCGTGAGTTTCTAACAAAAAAAAATAATATTTACTAAAAACAATAAATACATAAAATAATTTACCATTGTTAATTTGTGTTTTATTTTCGTTTTTTTTTTTTTTGTATAACCCTTTCACACGTAAGTTTAAAATATTCTAACTGATCCCCCAGCGTGAGTTTTTCCAGGCGACCGTTATTTAAAACCTGTCACTTTAATGTTTCCATGGTGACGCATCATTGCTTGTCACGTGACATAGCGCAACCACAAAACAGCGCTGAATGAATGATTATCTGCTTTCATGTAATTTTCCCTTTTCTATCCAAAATATTCACAGAATGTATTAGCTATAACATGAAACACTGATATTCCGATTGTCAAATATGTGCAAGTGGGTGTGTTTTGTTGTCTTCAACACCTTCATAACGATCGCGTTAGTTGAGCTGTATGTGCGATGGGGGGCGCCTTGTTAGTTTACAACACGTCAATAGGGAATGCGGAGGTACGTCACGCCGTGTTGCATTATGGGACGTGGCCGCCATCTTTACAGGCACGATCTCTTGTTTACCTTCGGTATAATAGTGGGTGTTTGGCTAAAACGAGGTAAAATTGAAGAAGAACGGAAGAAATGGAGATGTTTAAAGAAAAAGAGAAGGGACACTACTGGGATAAACTAAATGCCACTGTCAAAAAACTATTTGGACAAACTATCCGCGATAAAAAACGTTAATACATCCGATTTAGTTTTGGTGTTCGAAGCCTATGCTAAGTTGATTACTATTGTACATGAAGTTCAAGCTATTTTACCTGTACAGCAGCTCTCATAGTTAATGTCAGCTTGCTATTTTCAGCATATGTTAAGTTTTCATAGGTTGTGCAAGAAAAAAAAATTGTACATTACTTTATAATGCCACAAGATGTGGTAACTTGTTAAATACAACTGTGCCTTATTGTCAACATTAAAAATGAGAGTATTTGGTCGTTTATTTTAAAAGTTTGATGTATATTAGCCCATTGTTATGTGTACTTAAAGGGTCTTTGTGGTTGCAATCAGTACAGAAACAGAGAAGTCACTTAATGTATTTATTAAGCAGATATATAAAATCACGATTCACAGACATTTAAAAAAAGGCATGTAAAAAAATGTACAGAACATCAAAGCAAATTGTTAATTGAAAATAAATATAATTTGATTCATGCAATGTGTCCTGACTTTATCATCTGCTACTAACATTAACCGCAAATTCAACATCATTCATCAACTAAGTTATCCTCCTAAATGTTAGTCATCGATGAATATACAATACACAACCTCTTGCTTTGTACAACTTTTAACAAACGTAGCATGCAGTGGAGGACAGTAAGTAAGTTTTTCCTCATGATTGGGCGATCCGGCGTCTTCTCGTCAGCTCCTCGACCTGCTTCCCTTGTTGTTTTTTTCCGAGAAAGAAAGGTGAAAAACATACTCCGTTGTTCAGTTTCCTCCCTGAACGACCGTGTGACCTGCTATGGCAGTTGAACTGAACAACCATATCGACGTTTATTAAAATCTCGACAGAAAATCCAAACACAGCTTCCAACACATACATTTAAATACAGCGGTATTGGGCGCGATCCTGTAAATATGGCGGCGGACCCATAATGCAACACGGCGTGACGTCATCTCCGCATTCCCTATTCCTCAACTTCTCACGAAATACATGAAAGTGGCCGGTGAACTGGGAGAAGAATAGGGTAAAATGTAAAGCTACTGACACAATGTGTAACGTTATCTGATATGAATAGTGTTGTCTTATTATAATAGAAAAATAAGGATTATTATTGTCGCTTCCATAGACATCAGTGTGTGTATTTTACAAACTCAAAATATATATATTTTTTGCTGGTATGTGTATTTAAATGTCTGAAACCTAAAATAAACATGTGGTCGAAAATACAGTTGTGATATATGACAGCACTCTTTCGGACACAGCTATACTTCACTTCATTTCGTTCACTCCTTGCAGATATAATGCACCCATACCATATAGGGATTTGTGAATGCCGTTTCATCAGACACATTCGAGACTCGGTATTGCCGTGTCATATTAAAGATTTGTTCACACTGAACGAATCGTTCATGACCGATTCATCACTACAATGTGTGATTTTATTGGTTGTACAATCAAAGCTCGCTGCTGATTGGCTGCGAGATCGACTCTTCACGGGAGCAGAACTGATGAACTTCCCGCATTATTCTCTTGAGGTAAGTGGAGGCGGTCGATTTTCATTATGCTGTTTTATAAAGCCTTGTATTGTCAAATTCAGCTCTTTATTTGAATTAAACATAGGTAATATTATTCGTATTATCATAAGAGTTGTAGTTAATATTGTTTTTGTTTACACTGAAGCTAACATTACCCTTTTCTCTGTAAAGAGGATAATGTATGAAATGATAGCTATGTCTACAGCTAGCCACACTTCTATCATTCTAACATGATATTTTGTGTGTGTGTGTGTGTGTGTGTGTGTGTGTGATGGATATTACTCTTTGAGTTTTGCTGTTTGTGTAGCTATTAGCTTAATCACTGTTAATTTTGGCGCTTATTTTAAGTTAACGACAGCATCCTCACTAGTAACTTTAGCTTATTTGGTGATGTAATATACTTAAGGTATACTCGCCGTTGTATTTTACATTCATGCATAGATATCTGAATGAAAATTGTTGACTGATGCTGGTCGCTTCATGTCAAAGGCAGCGTCAAAGTTAGTCACGGTGGAGAAATCTGGATTCACAGAATTCTCTAATCCTAAACAACAAAGTGCAAATATAATGTATGTAAGAAATTAATTTTGCTCTGTAGTTGGCTTTATTTAATATAACGGGAGTTCCATGAGTGTTTTACTGGTAACTTAATACTCGTGAGTGAACTGAGGCAACCGTGCTTTCGCGCCTTGTGGTCACGTGGTTCATGTTACACAAATCCGCGCTGACAATCTGTTAGATTGGTTTCAAGTAGGATAGAGACTGCAGCGTCACCATATTTGCAGTGATTCTTGGTAAATATTAACGCATGATGCGACGCATAACGCATCGATTACTACGTTGACGACCTTCACAGTATTTTGAGGAGTGCTGGAGACAGAACATTAATGTTTTTCTTGTGTTTAACCCTCATACATTCCTTATAGATTATGCCTCAGACTCAAAACTGACCAAACACCTTAAGTGTAACTTTTATCAATTAAAATTAAGTTCACTATATTTTAGTTCAGTAATATTTAGAATGTATTTTATGGTACCAAAGAGTAACTTATGAATCAATCGTCAATATCATCAAAGTTCATGTCACTCAAATCATGCGTTGAGCAGTACAGCCAATCACATGCGTTTCTGCTGAGTTTAAAAAATGCAACGTCCAATCAAAGGCGGTTAGATTAGTCTCCGGTGAAGAATTCCGGTGAGAACTGATTTCAGTGCGCGCTCACTGACAGAATTGTCTAATCATAAACCACAATGTGCAAATATAATGTAGGAAATTCATTTTATACTGTAGACCGATTTGTTTCATGGTTTTTCCTGTATTGAAATTATTTTATTTGCCTTATAAAAGTTTTATTTGATCGGTGATTAATGTAGATGACTGCTGCGTATGTCTCTGTGCACTGAGAGAACGAGCGGAGGGAGAGAGCGCCTCGGCCGCACGCGCGCTCTCACAGTCTTCAAAGCGCTGCCTTGCTATCTCTCCCTAGCGCAATTAATCAAAATCAAATGGCGCGATGGTAAAAGGTCGGATATTTATATAAGGTTATTTATATGACAATGTGTAGATTTTTCTAGAAATTTACAAAAAATGTAGAAATTACCAAAAAAATAATTTAGTTTAGACTGGAGTGAGTTGAAAATGTTCAGCAATGAAAGTTCAAGTTAAATGGGTTGTGAGTGTGGTGATGAGTTTTATGACACTCTTGTTTCTCTGTTTCAGAATACTGTTTTCATTCCTTACTGCATTTTGAGGTAAAGGTTTAATTTAGGGACATGGATACAGAATACTTCAGATTTGACTTCTTGATAAGAAAATCGATAAAAAAAAATTATCAGGATCATAGAAGATATTAAAAAAACTGTTTTGTTTATGCAACAAATAATTAATTACCCATCCATTCTCAACCACTTGTCCTATATAGTAAACCTGGATGGATGGCCAGTCCATCACACGTTTTAGGCCACATATTTTACATAACTCTGCTTCTTGAAAATATGAGAGAGTTTCAAGAAAAAACATTATTGAGATACATTCCTAAATTATATTCTACATATAGATAAAAATAATGAATATAGAACATGCAAAGAAGTTATGCATAGTTGACTCGAGTTTAGTAATTTTTCATTATGTTATCATTGTTGTTTTTTCAGACTGACTGATCAGAGCACAACCTGCATTTTCTGCTGCACTTTTCTCCTTGGTTAGTGTTAATATGGTTTCTTAATCAGTACTATGACATTTTCATCACATCACCATAATTGTAGTCCCTGTGCTCTAATATGTCTGGTTCTGTTTTGTTTCTTTACAGGTTCCTTGTGTTTTGGCGTTTTCCACAGAGAGCAGTTCATTTAATTTCTTACCCCCACCCCCCACATAAAAAAAAAAAAAATTTTTTTTTACAAGTTTACACAGTGTCTCTTTCATTGTTGTTTAACTGTTTGTTTTTCTTCCTGAGAATACTACAGGTTTTATCTTTTCAGGCTCGACAGCTGTGACACCGGGAGAACTTTCAAAGTATGTGCTTATCAAAGGGAGAATGTCCTGTTAAAATTATTTTGACTAGCAATTAAGTGTATTTTATTAATGTATTACTTTAACTTTTAAAAGTAGAGATTTTACTTTTACTTCATTCACACAAATTAGTGAGTTAGTCAGATATATTTGACAAGAATAATTGTTTTTCTTTTTATCTCTTCATATTTTAAAGGATGCCGCGGAGAGGAAAGAGATCACAGGCTCAAAAAACTCGTTGGAGGAAGTTCGACCTGGAGGATGAACAGACCAGACCCTCCAGGATTAACCAGGTACTATTCATATCTGTGTCTTGCAACTTGCTCATTTCAGGGCACCCTTATTCTTGGGACTAGGGCTGTCACGATTGCGCTTTATTAATCCCTTATATGGACAAAGACTATCCAGATGTAACTGAATTCATGTGAATTTGAAACATTATTAAAGACAAGTAAGTAGGGATGGGGCCGATCCGATCCAGTATCGGGACCGATACCAGCAATAATTCACGTATCGGATTTTACCGATCCAACCTGCGGAGATATCCGATATCCATGATCCATGTCTGCGCTTTAACTGAAATGACTCCAAAAGTGATTCCCGCCGGCGAGTCTGCTTACTGGCTGCAAACTGTGGAATGGATTTCCTGAACGGAGGCGCGGCTCAATGAGACACAGAGACCCCCGCTCAAAAAATCCATTCCGCAGTTTGCAGCCAGTAAGCAGGATAGCACCGCACCTATGCATTGAACTGCCAACATGTCGCGGTGTGGAAATCCTATGGTGGAAATACTTCACATTGCAAGATGTACAAACACCGCAGCAGTGACAGCAAAATGCAATGTTTGCAAAGCCGTATTAATTAAACCATTTGTCTGTGATGCATTTTTGCTATTCGCAGTCCAGAGAGAGATCTCTCACGCGGTGCCACAGCGTGCACAACACGACAGCCCTGCGAGTGACGACGGAGGTCTCTACTGTTGCTAAATTGCGGGATGCTTTTAATAATAAAAAGAGCTATTAAAAGCACAAAAATCTGCGCAAGATATGCTGTTCCCAATGCGGCGCGCGCTCCCAAACAGACCGCAACGAGACAAGCAAATTATACTTTGGGTTTCATGTGCGCGTCTAAATTATCAAATGTAGCCTACACAAAAATGTCAAAATGACCGGCTTGGAGATTCACTTAAACAGTTTGTGTCTAAAATGGACGTATGGTAATAGTTGGGAGAAAATATGGTGCTTCAGTAGACTATTAGATATGCACTCGTCCTTAAAGGGGCAGCAGTATCAAACAACAAAACGAAAATCACTCACAACTCTTGAATGAATAACTTTAGCTTTAATAAGCATAAATCTCTATGATAAACTTTGCAGTGCTATTTTACTTTTGATTACTTTATTATAATTCTTTTTAGACCATAACTGAATAGTAATGTTAGTAGACCTTCCTGAAATTAAAGCACTGTGTAGGCCATGTGTATCTTTGTTTATTTGTCTATCTTTTGTTGATCTATTGTTTAATATATATATATATTATATATATATATATATATATATATATATATAATATATATATATATATATATAATATATATATATATATATATATTATATTATATATATTTGGGGCATCATACTTACTTGCCTGTAGAGAGGAGTTTATTTCAGCATCATATAAAATCAACAATAATGATAATAATAGTATTAAAGCAAACACCGCTCTGGTATCGGAATAGTATCGGTATCGGCCGATATCCAAATTCGGGTCTCGGGATCGGATTGGAAGTGAAAAAATGTGGATCGGTGCATCCCTACAAGTAAGCAGTTGGTAATAATATAAGAAATTAATCAAATCGTTTTTAGAGTTTTTCGGGTAGATTCGACATGTACAGAAATTTGAAAAAAGTAATCAAATGTGAAAAAAACACTGCATATCCATTACTGTATAAATAAAATATAGATTGATCTTTTTGTAATGTTACAAAAGGTAGCCTATTTAGTCAAGAGCCGTGAGTCATGTATTTGTCCTTTATTTGATTAACATTAAAATACTTGCCAAGACAGGCGTTTTCTTTTTTTAGTAGGTAAATAGGTGTTTCAGCTGAACACCAGTAACACCGACTATCGCAGCAAACCTAGTGACCGGATTAGATAAACATTTCTAAAAACTAGATATTTAAAAATGCACCTACATTGTTTTGCATTTTGTAACTTTAAGTTGGATAAAAGACCATTTTCCAGTCATACATTTCGTCAAAGATGTTTTTTAAATAGTGTTAAAATATCATCTGATCTTGCTCTTTAAAGATTTCTTAACAGTAATGTTAAAATATCATCTGTGTTAGATAAGTGTATTTTTACACCCCTAATAAAACGCAATTTTCAAACAACAATTTTTGCATTTGTCTTTTGTGCACACTTACTGTGTACAAATGCCATTTTCTTTAGTTTTTTAGTTACGTTTTTTTTAGAACTGTTTAGTAAAAATGCCTTTGTCCCAAACAGCATGAAGTGCAATTTAAAATTTAACACAGATTCTGTAACACTAATTGTGACCAGCAGCCTAATTTCATGAATGATTATTTACAGGTTGAACAGGCAAGCACCAGTGCAGCTGTAGCTCAGTTTTCAGGTAGAACGTATGTAGAAGGTGGTGATATTGCATCCAGGGTTGTGTCTGTGCAGGCATCCCATTGTCAGGGTGATGATAGGTATGACAGGTTCTCTAGAAATCACCAGTGCACGTGTGTAGCGTTGACATTTTTGGCAAACCAGAGTGAAGGTATTGCGTTCAAGATGCCTGACCTTGATAGAGTTTTAGAGGAGGGGGATGCGTTATTTGTCGGTATTAAATTGCAGCTTATTGCTGAAGGACGGTTTATTCGCGACCACCTGACCATGGAGGAAGTACCGTTGAGCGTTGCATCATTTAACCGGACACACAATGTGCTGAAGTCAGGAGTGATGTTTGGATACCTCAGAGCCACAGGGACCCCTGGCACTGAAGAGTGGTGCATTCCTCTCACTGAAAGGCTACAGTGTCTCTCCACAGATGTCAGCTATGCTCTCCTCCTTGTATCTCCAGAGTGTATTGCTTTGTTTAGAGACAGATCTGGAAGGTATGGATACTTTGATTCTCACTCGAGGACTGCTGCAGGCTTGCCCATCCTAATGGAACTGCTGTCATGTTGACTTTCACCCACCTGAGTGACATGGCAGACAGAGTGCTCAAGATCTTCTGGGATCGTGGTGCTGAGACCAGCTATGAATTCATGCCTGTATCATTTGAAACTGAGCAACAGTCTGTCCAACTGCCTTCACCATCTGTTTGTGAACAGGTATCACAAGTAATTTCAGCTCTACCAGAACCAGTAACAAATGTTGGAGCCAAAGTAAATTTTGTTTGCACAGGAACTGAAAACCAAGATGTGGTAGAAAAAATAAATAAGCACAGGAGAAGGAAAGAAATGCGTCAAACATTTAAAATGTCAAAACAAGGTGGAGATCCTAACGACACGGCTGCACCTTATGTCACCAGAAAACATAAAAGACGGGATTGTGAGAGACGGAGGTATGCCACTTCTTTGCAATACCAATCAAAGAAAAAAGAAGCATTTAAGGTGAAGTATAATCAAGATTGTCTCTTCCGAATACAAAGGAAACGGTCTCTAGTGAGAAGATACAGCACAGATTCTCTCTTTCAGACGAAGATGAAAGAATACATGAAGAATAGGTACAGCACAGATTCTCTCTTTCAGACGAAGATGAAAGAATACACGAAGAAGAGGTACAGCACAGATTCTCTCTTTCAGACGAAGATAAAAGAATACAGTAAGAAGAGGTACAGCACAGATTCTCTCTTTCAGAAAAAGAAGAAAGAGTACATTACGAAGAGGTACAGGACCGATACTCTCTTTCAGAAAAAGAAGAAAGAGTACATTACGAAGAGGTACAGGACCGATACTCTATTCCAGAGGAGAATGAAAGAGTACACTACGAAGAGGTACAGGACTGATACTCTATTCCAGAGGAGAATGAAAGAGTACATGGTGAGGAGATATGCAGGCGACCCAGAGTTCAGGGCACATCACATCCTGCGATGTACCCTGCGCAAGACCCAGAAATGTGCCAGTGATACTACATATCACATTCTTCATCGATTGCAATGCGCACTGCGGATCAAAAATAAATATAAACCTTACATCCGTTCCAGCCAGGAAAGACCCCAGCCTTTGGTTAGCAAAGAGATGGAAAGTGCCATACATGCATTCCGGTGTAAGATTCAGAAAGGCCCTACACATGTCTGCACAGTCTGTCACAGAGCCCTGTTTCCTGATCAAGTCAGGGTGTGTAATAGAGCGAGATATGACAAAAACGTTCATATTGCAGCGTCTTGCCTAACTGGCAAGTATGTTCACGCGTGTGATAGTGCCTGCTCAGGTTCCTGTGTAGTTCCGGAAGAGAGAAAACAGGAGTGGATTTGCCACACTTGTGACAGACACCTCAAGAGAGGACAGATGTCTTCAATTGCAGCAGCCAACAAACTGGAGTTGCCACCAATCCCTGCGGAATTGGATGACTTAAATGTCCTTGAACGTCAACTCATTGCAAAAATTTTACCATTTGCAAAAATAGTTTCATTACCCAAAGGACAGCAGAGAGCAGTATGTGGTGCCGTTGTGTGTGTCCCCTCCGAGATGGAAAAGACTGTCAACTCTCTGCCCAGACCAAGAAGTGAGGCCCAGCTGCTGCAGGTGAAGCTGAAGAGACGCGTGAAGTTTAAAGGATATCAGCAGTTCAACACGGTGAATATGCACAACGTGCTTGCAGCTTTATCGAAGCTGAAAGCAATGCATTCGGAATACAGGGATATCTCCATAAGAGATAGTGCTGTATTTCAAAGTCCCCTAGAGGAGGACGCTGATGTCTCTGAAAGTCATCTAGACGAGGAAGCTGATGTCTCTGAGATGCAAACGGAAGCCAATGCTGCCGAGCAGGATGAGATGCAAACGGAAGCCGATGAGCAACATGTTAGCGTCGAGGAAAAGGATGAGCTTCGACCCGGCCTTACATTAGACACGTGCATGCAGCCGCCCGACATCGGACAGGAGATCTTGTCGTACGGTGAGGGAATATTTAGTATCGCACCTGCACAAGGACATAAGCCTGTTGGATTTTTCAAAATCCCAAAGTTGGAAGCCATGGCGTTCCCTGTTCAATTCCCAACTGGACAAAATTCCATTGATGAGGAAAGACAAATTTCAATATCTCCCAGTATGTATTTCAACGCAAGATTGTTCAGCGTGGACACGCGTTTTGCAAAAGATCAGAGTTATCTTTTCTTTGCACAGTTTGTAACGGAAACGCAACTGGCTAGAAACAGCATGTCTATCCAGTTGCGAAAAGGCAAACCCATCACAAGAGATGGCCGGAAAATTTCCAACAGACTGCTTCAAGACAACCGGGAGGTTGAAAGATTGGTACACAACAGAGACGCCACACGGTTCATGCAACCACTGAGAGGCACTCCATCGTATTGGGAGAAAACTTTGCGAGATCTACAGGCTATGATAAGACAGTTAGGAACCCCTACGTTTTTTTGCACGTTCAGCGCAGCCGAAATGAGATGGCCTGAAGTAATAACCGCAATCAAGGCCCAACAAGGTGAACACGTTGACTTTTCCGAGCTTGACTGGACGACAAAGTGTGAAATCCTCCGAAGCAACCCAGTCACTGTCATGCGCATGTTTGAGAAACGGGTGGATGCGCTAATGACTCATCTGCTTTTGTCGCCTGCCCAACCCATTGGTGAAGTTGAGGACTACTTTTACCGAGTGGAGTTTCAAGCTAGAGGAAGCCCACATATCCATCTTCTTGTTTGGATAAAGGACGCACCCGAGTTTGAAAATGACTCTGATGGGGATGTTTGTGACTTTATCGACCGCAACATAACCTGCCAGTTGCCCGATTCCTCGGCTGATCCTGAGCTTCACCGGATCGTCACAGAGGTCCAGCTTCACAGCAGGAACCACTCAAAGTCTTGTAAGAAGGGAAATGTATTGTGTCGATTTGGGTTCCCCAAACTACCGGTGTCTAGCACCACGATCACTCGTCCGCGACCACAGCGTCCTGAAGAAGAGGATGACACGGACACTTCTCCATCTGGAAGCTGCATGTTTGCGTCTAAAACCGCACAACCACAGCGTCCTGAAGAAGAGCATGAGAAAGCACAAAAGGAAGCAGACAGAAAGAAGTTGAGACTGGAAGCTGCTCGAAAGGCAATGAGCGAAGCCAGGACCAAACTCAAGCCGGTGTGGGATCTGTTGAATGACCCCCAAGCCTCCTTTGACAGCTTGTCAGAGCTACTGACAGAGTGTAAGATGTCCATCAAGGATTACAGTGACAACGTCGAAGCATTGTCCAATGCCAACGTGATTCTGCTGAAGCGTGATCCAAAGGAGTCTTGGGTGAATGGATACAATCCCGATTTATTAAGGGCATGGAACGCCAATATGGACATTCAGTTCGTTATTGACGCTTTTAGCTGCGTTATGTACATGCTTTCGTATATTTCCAAGCCGGAGCATGAAATGGGTGATTTACTTAAAAACGTAATCAAGAGTGTGCGCGAGACGAACGTTAGCGAGGGAGATGAGATGAAGCAGATAATGCAAGCCTACTCCAAACACAGGCAAGTTAGCGCTCAGGAGTCTGTGGCACGAACATGCAGCTTACCGTTGAAGAAGTGTTCACGAAGTGTTGTGTTTCTACCGACGGATGATGACGCGTTAAAGATGAGTCTTCCCCTTAGTGTCCTACAAAATAAAAATCCCGATTCCGAGGATGTATGGATGTCAGGGATGATCGATAAATACAGAGCAAGGCCTCTAGCGCGTGATTTTGAAAAGATGTGCCTGGCAGATTTTGCTTCGGAGTGCCGCATCGTGTATGGTCAGCAAACGGAAGGCAAAAATGTTCACCGGCTGCTCAACGGCATGGGTTTTTTTTCAGAAAAGAACGTCTGGGAAGGCTGCAGTCATTAGGTTTGCACGTTATTCTGAGAAAAAACAACCCGAAAAGTTTTACGGTAGATTACTGAAGCTTTATATGCCACATCGGACCAACGAACAGCTAAAACCTCCAAGATTTCCAACATACGAGACGTTTTACAAAGGTGCAAAGGTGGAACTACCTACTAACCCTGGTTTGCTGATTCCTGTCTGTGCCCTAGTTCAAGCACACAAGGAGAAGTTTGAAAAACACAGCGAAGAGTTGGACAAGGCATTAGATCAGCTGCAAGAGCAAGGACCGTCTGAGAATGCATGGAACGCTTTTGCACCTGAAGTAGAAGTGGATCGCTTGGAGTGCATTGCCGAACGACAAGACATCATTCCGGATGATGAGGACGTACAAGATAATGTCCCAGAATTCCAGGTTCTTGAACATGGAGACGGGGTCGTGCCACAAATAGAGGCACCGCAGATGAGTGTTGAATTTGTCAGGAGGTTGTTTAGGAGTCTAAACGAGACGCAGGCAGCCACATTCTACACGGTCTGCCAGTGGTGTCAGAAGCGTGTGTGGGGTCATAATCCAGAACAGTTTTTCTACTTCGTGTCAGGTGGTGCTGGTTGTGGCAAATCACATGTCATCAAGTGCATATACACGGAAGCCACCAAGATTCTGCGACAACTGCCTCGACTACGGGAGGAAGGGGATCTGTCCGTGCCCACGGTGCTCTTGAGTGCATTTACTGGAACGGCAGCATTCAACATCAACGGAAAAACGCTGCATTCCATTTTGAAACTTCCGAGGAATCTGAAACCACCGTATCAAGGACTTGGAAACGCCCTAGATGAGCTTCGAGCAACACTACGCGACGTGGAGATTCTTATCATCGATGAAGTGTCCATGATTTCAAAGGATCTTTTTGCCTACATAAACTGGAGATTTCAGCAAATCAAAGGCAGCAAGAAACCATTCGGGGGAATCTCTGTCCTTGCTGTGGGCGACTTTTATCAACTGCCACCTCTGGGTAAAGCCAAACCACTCTGCGTGTACGAAGACGATGTTTTGGACTTCTGGAAAGACCATTTCCAAATGGTTACTCTCTCCGAGATCATGCGTCAGAAAGAAGACTTGGCTTTTGCCCAACTTTTAAACCGCATACGGGTGAAGCAGAAGACCGACGACCTTGCCGAAGAAGATCAAGCTTTGTTACTCCAGGCTGTGAAGGACCCCAAAGACTGCCCGTGTGATGCACTGCACGTATTTGCCACCAACAAGGAAGTCCACAGACACAACACTGAAACAATCCATGCTCTTCACACTGACATCATTACCATCGATGCCGAAGACTACAGGAAAGACCCAAGAACGGGAGGGATGAAGAGACAAACGAAGCCCGTCACCGGTAAAAAGGACGACTTGCCTGACACCATACAAATTGCGTTGGGAGTACGCATAATGGTGACTAGGAATTTGGATGTCGAGGACGGCCTATGCAATGGGTGCTTTGGGAAAATTTCTCGTATTGTCAATAAGACAAAAGATGGAATCGACACCGTACACATGCTAGGGCTTCAGCTCGACAATCCACATGCAGGCAAGAAACATCGCAAAAGGGTGCAAGGTGAAGAAGACGACTTTGTGTACATCGAGAGATCCGAAGAAAGTCTAAGGAAAGGAGCGGTTCGTCGACAATTCCCCATCAAGTTGGCCTACGCCTGCACAGCTCACAAAGTCCAAGGCATGACGTTGGAGAATGCCGTGGTTTCACTGAAGAAGATTTTCGAGCCGGGAATGGCCTACGTTGCCCTCAGCAGAACGACCTCGCTTCGTGGACTACACATCACGGACTTCAACGAAAAGAAGATCTATGCCGATGCTACAGTCACAGCATCGTTGGAAAAGATGACAAGAGCATCATTCGACGGAATCATGCCACTTTTGCAGCAGGTGAGGGAAGCCAACATGGATCAAACACTTAAAATAATACATCACAACACAGAAGGACTGTCATCCCACATCGAAGATATCCGATGCCATCACGAACTGCTTCTGTCGGATATTCTTTGCATGACGGAAACTCACCTGACCGGGTCACTCATATCACCCCACGTCCAATTGGAAGGGTACAACGCATTTATGCGAAACAGACATGCCTCCTACTCGACACACCAAGAAATTGCAAAGAAAGCTGGTGGTGGAGTCGCAATCTATTGCAAAGAGCATATTTCAGCTCAGGCTAGGCAGTTTGTGCAAAATGTGACCGATCTGGAGTATGTCGTCATCAAAGTAGATAGCCCGATCAAAGCGACAATCGCTGCTGTGTACAGGCCGCCACACTACGGATTTGAAGAGTTCTCGAAAAACTTGAAGAGTCTGCTGGATTATTTGGACATGGTGGACGAACATCCCACACTAATCTGTGGAGATTTTAATGAGGATCTCCTCTGCGCAGGGAAAAAAACTGTTCTGGAATTGTTTCAGTCTAAAGGATACACGCAACTGATCACCACAGCAACAACCAAAAAGAACACTCTATTGGATCACATTTACGTCTCTCGTCCGGATTTGTGCCTTCAGTCAGGTGTCTTGCATAGTTATCATAGTTATCACAATCCCGTGTACTGTATCTTGCGTTAATGAGTTTTTGTGATGGACCGATATTGTTGTGTGTTGTGGTAGGTAGTATACCATACGGAACCGTTGGCCACTGAACACCAGCTTTCACGTTGGCAGTGGGGGCTCGACAGCCTTAACCAAACGGGTTGGCGTGTATGGTTGGGTTGTTAAGTAGTTTGCCATACGGAACCGTTGCCACTGAACCTGCATTATCAACGACACAAGGGCTCAACAGCCTTCAAATATTCAAACGGGTTGGCGCGTATGGTCGGGTTGAGATTGTGGCGTTAGAGATTTTGGTTAGGAGATTGTGGTTAGGTCATGCCAAGGGTTTATACCACTGAGCTACGAAGAAGGAGCAACCTCAGCAGCAGGAAGGATGGAGGAGGAGTGTGACAGCTCCAGGGAGGACACAGACAGTCAGAGCAACAGTGGCAGTAAGTTATAAAAGACAAGGGAAAGAGAGAAGTAGCAAGACACCATTGTAATGTTTGATTTTGACCTTATAACATACATTTTAATTTCAATTGATGTTCAATCGACACAATTTGTGACAGTCTGTGCGGGATATGCAGTCCCCTGCTATTCTATGATTGATATGTGCCCTTTTGTAAAGTTGCAGGAAGAATTGGGAGACCATAGCAGTCCTGTCTGGATATGAGTGTGCAATATACCTTCTAAAGCTAAGTGTTAAAAGATTTTGCTTTAGTCAGTGTACTACTGTTTTTTTATAACCACATTTGAATGTAAATGTTATATTTTAATCTGATTTTGATGTTTTTCAGGAACCGGCCAATTGAAGTCAGATTGTCTGAGAAGATCACGTGTGCCTCAACTGGATACCAGCTTATGTGCTCATTTCTTTCCGTAAGTTTTATTTCAGAGTTTACTTTCTTGCTTTTTTAGTTTATTAGCATTATTTTATGTAGTGATTCCATTATTCATTCATTCTTTCATTCATTATCCAGAGGACGGGACCAAATGACTGAAGAATGAAGCAGAGGAAGAAGCACACTGAGGTAAAGTTTGTCAACACTACTGGTAAGGTCTAGTGTTTCAGTGCATTTTATTATACAATGGTGTCAGGGTTTTTCCTGGGTCAAAAATGCAGCAGTCATCTACATCACTCATAATAAATCTCAATAACTGATCAAATAAGGCTTTTTTTTATTTTTTATAAATCAATGCAGAAAATTGTTCAGAGACATGTGATTTGATGTGAAAAGCTTAGATTTTAAAGTGTATGATGGTTCTCAGAAGTGAGAGAGCAAAAATTGTCTCTTGCAAGAAACTTTATGCTCCAAGTCTTGGAGAAAAAAAAAAATCACTAACACTATCATATGTGTTTTACCACCTCTTCCTCAGGATATCCAGCCTTTATGCAGTGTCAGATCCAGCGGCTAGACGATGGGAGATGCTTCATTACACCACATTGCATCTCATCATTGGATGCACAATTAATTCATTTTAATATATTTATAAATGGTTTTACATTATATTAAATCATTGCTTTCTATTTGTAGATATATTAATATATCATATATTAGCTTAAATAAGAGTGGTATAATGTGTACGCCGTGCCAGAGGAGGATGGGCTCCCCCTGCTGAGTCTGGTTCCTCTCAAGGTTTTTTTATAATCTCCCTTAAGGAGTTTTTTTCCTTGCCACTGTCGCCATTGGCTTGCTCACTGGGGGTTGTTGTGCCAGGTCCTGTCCCTCCCGGGTCCCTACCGACCAACAACGGTTAGCGGATTGACAAAGATATTATCATTTAAATCATAAAAATGTAAATAAAATTAATTTGAAATCAAAATTAAATCATGTTATAGCTTAGTCACTTACAATAAAGCAGTAAGCCTTAAACAGAGTACTTAAATGTACTTTTACCAGTATTCTGCCAAAATTAAAGCTTGAGGGTTAGAAATGATAAAAGTGAAGAATTTAAAACAAATTTGAAAGTGAATAATTTATCAAATAAATGTTAGTATTGTGTAAAATAGGTTATCAGATAAGCTATGGCATCAATTATAAATTGTATTATTAATTGCATTTCTGTTTTCATTTTTATAATAGAGGTAATGCTGGAAAGAGAAGTTTTTAATAAGTATTCTGCCAAAATTAAAGCTTGAGGGTTAGAAATGATAAAAGTGAAGAATTTAAAACAAATTTGAAAGTGAATAATTTATCAAATAAATGTTAGTATTGTGTAAAATAGGTTATCAGATAAGCTATGGCATCAATTATAAATTGTATTATTAATTGCATTTCTGTTTTCATTTTTATAATAGAGGTAATGCTGGAAAGAGAAGTTTTTAATAAGTATTCTGCCAAAATTAAAGCTTGAGGGTTAGAAATGATAAAAGTGAAGAATTTAAAACAAATTTGAAAGTGAATAATTTATCAAATAAATGTTAGTATTGTGTAAAATAGGTTATCAGATAAGCTATGGCATCAATTATAAATTGTATTATTAATTGCATTTCTGTTTTCATTTTTATAATAGAGGTAATGCCGGAAAGAGAAGTTTTTAATAAGAAGTATTTCTAATAACTAGCACAACAATATAAGATCTAATCCATTTGCTGGATGGGATTTGGCACAACAGGCGTTTTTCTAAATCTTACAAATAAACATTTTGTGTGAATTGGCATTCAGCATTTTTGTCTTTATTGAATTTTACACAATAAGAATATTTTCTTGTGAACTTCAGAGAAGATCCAGGAAATTCACAGATGGTAAGAGGGTAATTTAAAAGCTTACATTTAAATTAGCTTTATATAGACCATTTTGCAAGATGTAAACAACACTGGTCCAGAAGTACTTTTTTAAAACTACATAAAAGCTGGAATAAAATACAACCAACAGAACATATTAAACTGAATCAAAAAGTTAAACAAACATCTTTAAGATGTTTTCTTTACATGTGAAATAAAACAGTTACAAACTGAAACGGGAAGTGTTTCTGGACCAGTGTTGTTTACATCTTGCAAAATGGTCTATACTTTAAAAATCAAGACCACACAACATTAACAGGATATCAACAATCAAACAAAGAATGACATGCATACAAGACAAGTCTGTCCCTGTTGTCTTCACTGTACAGCATCAATATGTTTTTCTAATCCAGAAGTGTGCATCATTTGAGGAATATCGATACATTTAGAAAGAATCATTATTTATATTCGTATTCCAATAAATTATGCGACCTGATGAGCATTAGTGGCTTCCAGTGATCGCTGTTATGACCAGGTGGTGTGGTATGGTTTTGTCATATAATTTTCTCATTTCTTAATTCTAAACTTTAAAATACTTTATTTCAACTACAGATTTAAATGTAGTTGAAAAACAATGAAAATTAACACACATTATTATTTCAACCAAAAAATTACTTATGTGCACTAGATCAATGGGGTTTCATAAGTGCCTGTGTGTAAAGTAACTGCGCATGCGTCCTCTACTGGGTCCTTCACAAAAACGATGGTGGTAGCAAATTAAAATATCGTGGATCTCAGGAAGCATTTATCGTGCATACACAAGAAGGACGCGCAGACGATAGTGTATTTAAATCATAAACATTAGTTCATAAGCAATCAGTTGGCATACATGTGCGATAATTCATTGATTGCTCTGTCTGAAGTCCTGTTGTGTGGGAATGCACAACAACCAATCAAACGTGCTGCACTCATCATAAATACTGGCGGTAAATCGCATTTCCCTCACTCTTCTTTGAGATGGCACAAGTTCAACCACGCGTCTGGATCGTCGGCAGTTCACTCATCCGCAGGCTGCATGCTCACATCTGTGAGAATGGCCTGGACGAAAACCTTGATCTGCGTTGTGAGATCACCTGGGATGGCAGAGGAGGTAGACTCTGGGAGCAGCTGCTTCCAGCTCTGCGTTCTCTTCGGGCCAGAGCTCCAGCGCCAGACATTGTGATCATCCACCTGGGTGGGAACAGTTTGCTCAGGCAGGGCCGCGATCGCCTGGGTTTCCTTCGGGAAATAACGCGGGACCTGGGCAAATGCTTCACCATGTTACCAAGGACCAAGTTTGTGTTCTCTCATATTCTGCCCCGTCTGAATTGGAGAGGTCAGACTGGAAGGACTGGCCGCGGTGTGGACCGGGGCCGACGGTGGATTAACGCGAAGGTGACTGGCTTCTTGGAAGGGAGACGGATGCGCTGCATTCGACACCTAAACATCTGCCTCGCCCATCTGTCTAGCGATGGAGTCCACCTGAGCCCAGAGGGAAACCAGCTTCTGCTGAGCAACCTCAGGGAAGGTCTGCGGGTGGAACTCCAAAGCTGAAGCCACCAAATGTCCTTTTAAAGGCAACAACGGCTCTTTTAAGAGCCACCCACACCCACTAAAGAGCATTTTTACAAATGTGTGAAATTCGTTGTTCTTCACATTACTTGAGGTCAGGTAGCGGAAACTTGTTATAAAAAAATTTATGACACGCGTCTAAAAAGCACGGTCACGGAAAATGTAATTTTAAACCATTTTGAGCGCGAAACGACTCCTGGGCCGTTTATGTGTGTAGTGCTGCAGGCATTTTGGATCCTGCAACTGTTAAAGTGACATACACGTTGTTTCTTAGAAATCATTTTCTTTGCAGAAATATCACAGACAATGATAGGAAATGTTGTTATGCAGAGATAATTAAAATACTGTGAATCTATGCATTTGTTCACGTCAAAATTATATGCACTAATAAAATAGGCTAAACTAGTACATCTCATTAAAACAGGTGATAGGAAATCTTATGACTTTATAATAAAAATGGAACTTAGTTTAAATCTAGCTATATATATATATATATATATATATATATATATATATATATATATATATATAGAGGCTATGTTCACTCAGAATAACATAACCGTTTAGAGCCACCTAGAAACCATATTGCAACATATAGAAGCCATATCTACAATATCTTACAGACATGATTGTTGGCTCAGCCGAAAAAAAGTCCCATAGATTTAACATTGGCACACAATTTGTGAGATTAGGTCTTTGGATCAGAAAGACAAAAATACTTGCATTTGGGCTCTTTTGACTCGGCCTATGAAGTAGCTAATTATTATTTATTTTATTTTTTTGGCGGCCACCAAAGCCTTATTTGAATGGTGATAGATAACTGACTGCAGCGCTCGTGACAGGGCGCTTGTTACTGAAAGAACCAGCATAGAGAGAGACAGAGCCGGTCGCGCGCGCCTCGCGCACTCGGCCTTCCATGGCGCATATTAATCAAAAATCAATCATTAACATGTAGCCGTCCTTTCTCAAAAACCATTCAACCTTTTCTGACAAAACGTATACGAATATATGCTTTATTTGATGACATTGTGTGTATTTTCACAAACGTGCGATATTGATCGCAAAGGATACGAGTTGACAGACATTTTTTACACATGGCGGCGTAGCAAGTGAATACAAAGACTTAAAGCCCCGCCTCACCCAGATGGTACCGGACCTGGTTGAAACACTAATGCGTGAGTGTTTCAACCAGGTCCGGTACCCGAACTGGGTGAGGCGGGGCTTTAGTACTTTGCATAGTCGTCTAGGCTGACTAAAACGCGCTCCCTACTGAGTCTCAAAGGAAAAAGCACTAGCTGCGTTTTTCTCGAACGTGAGGAGTGACACCTTTGAACAGGAAGTGCCTGTGATGAGAGCTATCTGAATGTGAAAGTATGCGACTTAAAGATCCACCGTCTTCTGTACATGCACGTGGTAATATACATTTTCCATTCTGCCCAGGAAAATGTATTAATACAGATTTTCCATTAATTCTAGAAAACATACAATGTCATCAGATATAAGCATATTCCTATACTGGCATAGACAAATCAAACCTTTCAAAGGTAAGAAATATCCTCCTGGGTCCCAAGAATAGACTTTTGTCCACTGTAGTGGACATTATATTTTAGAGAATTTCTCTGACATCATACATGTCACGACCTGGGTGTCCTGTGAAGAGCAGATTCAGGACTTTTCAGAGACACCAAATATTAGGAGGTTTCACCATAAAAACAACTTCTCCTTGGTCTTTAAATATGTCTGACATTAATTTAGTGATCAAATGTAGCATTCTTATGGAAATGTAATAATATATTGTAATTATAATTTAAATTGGACTACTTTTCAAATTGTATTTCATAAAACAACAACTCAGGAAAATGTCTGCCATAAGGAAAATAAGCCATATCTCAGCATCAGAATATCATACAAATATGATATTATTTTATCTATATACTATGTATAATCGGACGAAAAAAGTCCCATAGACTTAACATTGACACAAAATTTGTAATATCATATCTTTTGACCAGAAGGTCACAGAGACTTGGGGTTGGGCTCTTTTGACTCGGCCTATCAAGCCAATTAGTACTGACATAAAAACTTCATATTTACGCCCTAGCAACCACTTTAGGCAGCCTAGCAACCATAAAACAACATATTCAACCCATATCTCAGCTTCAGAAAATAGAAGAAACATGGAGTTTGCCTTTTTTGACTCAGACTGTCAACTAGTCTTTAAATATCATCTTATAAACTGTATAATCACACCATAGCAACCATATAGGGTACCCTAGTAACCACCTGGACACATGAATAAGCCATATCTCAGCCCCAGAACATCGTACAGACATGGTTGTTGGCTCGTATGCAATCATGTACCACACCCTAGCAACCGAGCGGCGAGTTTTGCCACTGCAAGCACCATTTCACATTTTCTCCTGGAAATGTACATTCTAGTTATTCTTATTATTATAGTTCTTCTGGCCAAAGTTTGACGCGCTACTCCTCCCGCAGTTTTTGTCACAGACCCATGAATGAGGTGTCAAAACGTGCGGCCTGTTCGGGAATGGTGTGCTATGACTTTTATAAGCGATCGGGGGTACGATGTTCGCCCCAGGGGCGAAAAAGCGGCCAAAAAAATGCATAGACTTAACATTGGGAAAATTTTTGACGAGTCATAGCTCAGAGCGTGGACTTCGCAGAAGCTTGTGATTTGCCACATTTGAAGAGGCTGACAGGCTCTGTAAGAACATACCTCACAATGGGGTAAAAGTTGCACCCCTGGGGGGCAGGAGCTGCCCAAATTTGCCCCATTGACTTACAATGGTGTAGGACCGCCCTGAAATGAATGTGTTAGTAGTGTCACAGACCCATGAGTGAGGCGTCAAATCGACCGTCTCATTGAGGGGATTTTTGCTATGACTTTTCTAAGCGATCGGATGTACGATGTTCGCACAGCGGACGAAAAAGCGGCCACAAAAATCCCATTGACTTAACATTGCGGAATGTTCAAAAATTTAAATCCCAACCGACTTTTTCACACACACCCACAGAAAAGGGCCTGACAGCCCTGCTGTCAGGCCCTCTCTCTCTCCCTCAGAGGATTTATTTTATCAAGCAGCCAATAAGTAATGGCCTAAAATCTTCATAGCCACACCATAGCAACCAGTTACAGCACCCTAGCAACCGTGGGCGATAGGCACGAGGCCGCAGGCCTCGTGCCATATTAAATAACTCTATAAAAACTCTATAAAAACTCCTTTTAAAAACTCCATAGTAATCATCTGTTAAAAAATACACGCCGACATCACAGACCCCTGATTGAGGCGTCAAATTATGCGGATTATTGAGGAGAGGTGTGCTGTGACTTTTCTTAGCGATGGGGGGTACGGTGTTCGCCCCAGGGGCAAATCATTGGGTAAAAAAAATCCCATAGACTTAACATTGCCACAAACTTTGACGACTCGTAGCACTGACCAATGATTTCTCAGAAACTTGTAATTTACCACATTTGAAGAGGCTGGCAGGCTCTGTAAGAACATACCTCACAATGGGGTAAAAGTTGCACCCCTGGGGGGCAGGAGCTGCCCAAAGTTGCCCCATTGACTTACTATGGTGCATAGCACATTGCATAGGGATTTTGTATTGAACATAGCTCTGGATCACAGTGTCATAGAGACAAAGGGGCGGGCTCATTTTACTCAGACGGCCAATCAGTCTCTCAGGATCATTGTGAAGCTATCAAGCCACGCCCTAGCAACCATTTAGAGCTCCTTACCAACAAGTTCCATAGACTTCCATTAAAAGAGATCAAAGGGATATCTCAGGATATAATTGTCATAGAAACATGAGGGTGGTCTTGTTTGACTCGGGCCAGCAAACAGCCAATCCTGAATCACCTCAACACTTACTGGCCACGCCCTAGCAACCATTGTCAAGCACCTTAGCAACCAAAATCCAAAGAGGGATATCTTCCATTCTGAATGTCACAGAGGCATGGGAGTTGGTTTATATCATTCATACTGACAAGCAGCCTTTGGAG
>JAZAVI010000255.1:0-37500 GCA_036326025.1 Chrosomus eos
CGTTCCGATCGGACACCGTTAACCTTGTTTAATAGGTGCTCAAATTTCATTGGCCGATGGTGGCCATGTTTTTTGAGATACGCCAATATCCTTTTACACATACATGGCACCTTGGACCAAGACACTGCATACCAATTTTCAAGTCAATCGGACTAACGGTCAGGTGGCCACACCCTCTTTTATGTTTTTTTAATGTTATAGCGCCACCTAGTGTTCGATCGTCGCGATTTTTTTACTGTGAACTCAGATTAAACTTATGCACATGTGTCTTAAGTTTGGTGAACCTACCTCATTTACTTCTGGAGTTATAGCCATTTTAGTAAAATAGGCTCCTCCCACAACGTTCTTTTTGCGCCCCCTAGCGACCGTTAATCAAATTTTTTACTTTTTTTTAATAATTATTGATATTCAGACTCCAGAGAACATTTCTGCACTGGTTTGGTTCCGATCGAGCAAAAAACCAGGGACTAGTTCGCAAAAGTAGTTTTTCGACAAAATTCAAAATGGCGGAAAATCCAATATGGCGGAAATAAAATCGGAGATATACGTTTTTTAAGTCAGGAGTCCAGCTTTCCAATGATATAAGACACTTGAGTCTACGACATACGGTTTAGGAGTTATGAGCCGTTTCGCGCAATTGATTGCTATAGCGCCACCTATGGGCCAATCGGGCTCATAATTTGATAACCTCTCCTCGATTTTTGTACTACCATCTGACAAAGTTTCAAGTCTCTAGCACTTACGGTTTAGGCTGCACGATGCGTTTTACGGCAGAATAATAATAATAATTAAAGCTGCTAGCAGCATTTAGCGGTGTTCAAGCTGTTAAGGTCTTTAAGATTTTTAAGCACACAAGCATCAAAAGACATTAAGTTTTATGTGGCAAGCATTTAACCACTGACATCATAGATGGAATAGACCATGTTTTAGCATGATTTACCATGATATACCACATTTAGTGCGATTTTTCATGATTTACCATGTTCCAGTATGATTTAATCTATCAATCTAGCATGATTTACCATAGTTTACCATGATATACCACATTCTAGAATGATTTACCAGGATGCTAGCATTATTTACCTTATTTACTATGATTTACCATGTTTCTAGCTTTTTCTAAATGACCCTGTTATAGTGAACCAAATGGCAAAGTTCAACTTTTTTTTGATAATTATTGACCTATAGAATCCAGAGAATTGTACTGCACTGATTTTGAGCATTATGATATAAAGATTAAATGGTCATGAATGGAACACACCATTTACAGCCATTACAGGCAATTTACCATAGGAAATACATGGTTTTATAGCTTTTCAACAGTTATAGCGCCATCTATGGTCCGATCTCCATGAAACTTTGCATGCTTCTTCACCATGGTATGACACATATGCTCATCAATTTTTGTGAAGTTCTGAGTTTTTATTTATGATTTATAGGCTTCTGGGTGTATTTTGACACGCCCATTTTCTAAACGACCCTGTTATAGTGAACCAAAGGGCAAATTTCAACTTTTTTTCAATAATTATTAATCTAGAGAGTCCAGAGAATTGTCCTACACTGGTCTGGTTCCGATCGGGCGAAAAACCAGGGACTAGTTCGCAAAAGTAGGTTTTTAACATATTCGTGAATATTTAATGAACGATTTGATTGACAGCAATGCTTCTAGAGGCAAAGTTGTTCAGCATGAGGAGATCTATCGACTGATATGCATTTTATGGGGATGTGTGCAACACCACGTGATTACAGAGCCGTAAAACTCATTAGCGCCAACTAGTGGCCGATTTCTTTCAAAACTCTTACAGACCTCTTAGGCCATGAGTTGAACATGCCTATAGAGTTTCGTTCCGATCGGACTCTGTTAACCTTGTTTAATAGGTGCTTGAACTTCATTGGCTAATGGCGGCCATGTTTTTTTAGATACGCCAATATCCTTTTACACATACATGGCACCTTGAACCAAGACACTGCATACCAATTTTCAAGTCAATTGGACTAACGGTCAGGTGGCCACACCCCCTTTTATGTTTTTTTAATGTTATAGCGCCACCTAGTGTTCAATCGTCGCGATTTTTTTACTGTGACCTCATATTGAACTCATTCATATGTGTACCAAGTTTGGTGAGGATATCTTATTTACTTCTCGAGTTATAGCCATTTTAGTAAAATAGGCTCCTCCCACAATGTTTGTTTTACTCCCCCTAGCGACCGTAAATCGAAATTTCAACTTTTTTTCGATAATTATTGATATTCAGACTCCAGAGAACATTTCTGCACTGGTTTGGTTCCGATTGGGCAAAAAACCAGGGACTAGTTCGCAAAAGTAGTTTTTCGACAAAATTCAAAATGGCGGAAAATCCAATATGGCGGAAATAAAATCGGAGATATACGTTTTTTAAGTCAGAAGTCCAGCTTTCCAATGATATAAGACACTTGAGTCTACGCCTTACGGTTTAGGAGTTATGATCAGTTTCGCGTTTTTGTTGCTATAGCGCCACCTATGGGCCAATCGGGCTCATACTCTCCCAACCTCTCCTCGATTTCTGTGCTACCTTAATCCCAAATATCAAGTCTCTAGCACTTACGGTTTGGTCTGCACGATGCGTTTTACGGCAGAAGAATAATAATAATAATAATAATAATAATAATAATTAAAGCTGCAAGCAGCATTTATCGGGGTTCAAGCAGTTAAGGCCTTTAAGGACATAAACATTTAAGACATTCAGTTTTATTTAGGAAGCTTTTAACCAGTGACATAATAGATGGAAAAGACCATTTACAGCCAATACAGGCAATTTACCATAGCATTTTAACAGTTATAGCGCCACCTATTGTCCGATCTCTATAAAATTTGGCATGCTTGTTAATGATGTTATCTCACATATGCTCACCAATTTTTGTGAAGTTCAGAGTTTTCATTTAGGATTTATAGGCTTTTGAGTGTATTTAGCCACACCCCTTTTCTAAATGACCCATTTATAGCCATACGAAAAAATCAAAAGTTCAACTTTTTTTTAATAATTATTAATCTAGAGAGTCCAGAGAATTTTCCTAGACTGGTTTGGTTCCGATCGGGTGAAAAACCTAGGACTAGTTCGTAAAAGTAGGTATTTCACATTTTCGTTAATAACTCATAAACAATTTGATTGACAGCAATGGTTCTAGAGGCAAAGTTGTTTAGCATGAGGAGATCTATTGACTGATATGCATTTTGTGGGGATGGACATAACACCACGTGATTACAGAGCCGTAAAACTCGTTAGCGCCAACTAGTGGCCGATTTCTTTCAAAATTCTTACAGACCTCTAGGATCACGAGTCGAACATGCCCATCGAGTTTCGTTCCGATCGGACTCCGTTAACATTGTTTAATAGGTGCTCAAACTTCATTGGCCAATGGCGGCCATGTTTTTTGAGATACGCCAATATCCTTTTACACATACATGGCACCTTGGACCAAGACACTGCATACCAAATTTCAAGTCAATCAGACTAACGGTCACGTGGTCACAGCCATTTTTATGTTTTTTCCATGGTATAGCGCCACCTACAGTTTGATCGTCGCGGTTTTTGTACTGTGACCTCAGATTGTCCTCTTTGACATGTGTACCAAGTTTGGTGAACCTATCTCATTTACTTCTCGAGTTATAGCCAATTTAGAAAATGAGGCTCCTCCCACAACGTTCATTTTGCGCCCCCTAGCAACCGGAAATCAAAAATTCAACTTTTTTTCGATAATTATTGATATTCAGACTCCAGAGAACATTTCTGCACTGGTTTGGTTCCGATCCGGCAAAAATCCAGGGACTAGTTCGCAAAAGTAGGTTTTGGACAAAATTCAAAATGGCGGAAAATCTATCATGACGGAAATAAAATCGGAGATATACATTTTTTTCTACAGATGTCCAGCGTTCCAATGATATAAGACACTTGAGTCTATGTCTTACGGTCTAGGAGTTATGAACAGTTTCGCGCAATTGATTGCTATAGCGCCACCTATGGGCCGATTGGGCTGAGTCCGTGTATCTGAGTAGCGAGGATGAGTACTACCCTATGCCGAAATTTCACGTCTCTAGCCTTTACGGTTTGGTCTGCACGATGCGTTTTATGGCGGAAAAATAATAATAATAAAAATCCTTCCAATAACAATAGGGTTTCAGCACTTCGTGCTTGAACCCCTAATAATAATAAAAATCAGTACAAATACAATAGGTTTTCAGCACTTCGTGCTTGAACACCTAATTAAAGCTGCTAGCAGCATTTAGCGGTGTTCAAGCTGTTAAGGCCTTTAAGATTTTTAAGCACACAAGCATCAAAAGACATTAAGTTTTATGTACCAAGCATTTAACCACTGACATCATAGATGGAATAGACCATGTTTTAGCATGATTTACCTTGATATACCACATTTAGTGTGATTTTTCATGATTTACCATGTTCCAGTATGATTTACCATGAATCTAGCATGATTTACCATAGTTTACCATGATATACCACATTCTAGAATGATTTACCAGGATTCTAGCATTATTTACCTTATTTACTATGATTTACCATGTTTCTAGCTTTATTTACCATGATTTACCACGTGGCTAGCCATTAGGTGAAGCATTAGAACAAATGAATTGATAAACTTTGACAAAATATGATTGTGTCATAATAGTAATAGTTATATAAGGGATTTTTAAGAGTCTAAAGATATGAATGCACATGTGAAAAGACTGTTAATAAGCATAATGGCCAGCAGAGGGCAGTAGAAGATAACTTATTGGCTCATTTTCATTTTGAACTACTTGGTTTCACCAGTATTCACTAAAGCAAACCAGTTTTTCCATGTTAACTCCATTATGCATGCTTACACACACACACACACACACACACACACACACACACACACACACACACACACACACACACACACACACACACACACACACACACACACACACACACACACACACACACACACGTTGTTGTTGTTTTCAATGCTATTGGGATGTGTCATTATGAAAATTTCATTTAATGGTCATAAGCATTTCACATAATGTCTTTGTAAACTATTAATCATATTATTCAGCATTTATTTAGAAACCTAGGACTACACACACACACACACACACACACATTCTGTTGTAGATACAGACATTTGAACTATGTGATGGAAAAACAAAATGTTTACTCTATGAGCTAAATAGTCAGTAGTAATACTTCAATAGATTAATTTTGACTAAATGTGAGTATAAATGTTAAAAGAGTGATTTTATAAAGTCTAAATAAAAATCTAAATAAAAATTATAGTATAATATTAGTCAGTAACATGACAAATGACTATTTTAAACAGCAGGGGGCAGTATAATACCACTTATTGGCTTAATAAGCCATTATGCTCTTATCATTTTCATCTTTTTAACTGTTATAGAGGCAAACTTTCAACTTTTTTTTGATAATTATTGATCTAGGGAGTCCAGAGAATTGTACTGCACTGGTTTTGAACATTATGATTTAAACATTATATGATAATAGATGGAAAAGACCATTTAGAGCCAATACATGCAATTTACCATAGGAAATCTATGGTTTTAAAGCTATTTGACAGTTATAGCGCCACATATGGTCCGATCTGCATGAAACTTTGCATGCTTCTTCACCATGGTATGACACATATGCTCATCAATTTTTGTGAAGTTTTGAGTTTTCATTTATGATTTATAGGCTTTTGAGTGTATTTTGACACGGCCATTTTCTAAATGGCCCTGATATAGTGAACCAAAGGGCAAATTTCAACTTTTTTTTGATAATTATTGACCTAGAGAGTCCATAGAATTGTCCTAGACTGGTCTGGTTCCGATCGGGCAAAAAACCAGGGACTAGTTCGCAAAAGTAGGTTTTCAACATATTCGTGAATATTTAATGAACGATTTGATTGACAGATATGGTTCTAGACGCAAAGTTGTTCAGCATGAGGAGATCTATCGACTGATATGAATTTTATGGGGTTTTGTGCAACACCACGTGATTACAGAGCCGTAAAACTCGTTAGCGCCATCTAGTGGCCGATTTCTTTCAAAACTCTTACAGACCTCTTGGGCCACGAGTCGAACATGCCCATCGAGTTTCGTTCCGATCGGACTCCGTTAACCTTGTTTAATAGGTGCTTGAACTTCATTGGCTAATGGCGGCCATGTTTTTTTAGATACGCCAATATCCTTTTACACATACATGGCACCTTGGACCAAGACACTGCATACCAATTTTCAAGTCAATCGAACTAACGGTCAGGTGGTCATAGCTCTTTTTATGTTTTTTTGATGTTATAGCGCCACCTAGTGGTAGATCGACGCGAATTTTTTACTGTGACCTCAGACTGTCCTTATACACATGTGTACCGAGTTTGGTGAAGATATCTCAATTACTTCTCGAGTTATAGCCATTTTAGTAAAATAGGCTCCGCCCACAATGTTCATTTTGCGCCCCCTATCGACCATGAATCAAAATTTCAACTTTTTTTTGATAATTATTAATATTCAGACTCCAGAGAACATTTCTGCACTGGTTTGGTTCCGATCGGGTGAAAAACCAGGGACTAGTTCGCAAAAGTAGGTTTTGGATTAAATCCAAAATGGCGGAAAAATTTGCATACCGGAAATAAAACACCTGGGGGGTTTTTTGTTCGTCTTGAGCCAAGGATTCCAATGATATAAGACACTTGAGGCTGCGATAAAGGGTTTTTGAGATTTAAGCAAAATAGTGATTTTTTTTTGTTTTTGCGCTATAGCGCCACCTATTGGCCAAATGGGCTCATATTTTGATAACCTCTCCTCGATTTTTGTACTACCTTGTGCCAAAGTTTCAAGTCTCTAGCACTTACGGTTTGGGCTGCACGATGCGTTTTACGGCAGAATAATAATAATAATTAAAGCTGCTAGCAGCATTTAGCGGTGTTCAAGCTGTTAAGGCCTTTAAGATTTTTAAGCACACAAGCATCAAAAGACATTAAGTTTAATGTAGCAAGCATTTAACCACTGACATCATAGATGGAATAGACCATGTTTTAGCATGATTTACCATGATATGCCACATTTAGTGTGATTTTTCATGATTTACCATGTTCCAGTATGATTTACCATGAATCTAGCATGATTTACCATAGTTTACCATGATATACCACATTCTAGAATGATTTACCAGGATTCTAGCATTATTTACCTTATTTACTATGATTTACCATGTTTCTAGCTTTATTTACCATGATTTACCACGTGGCTAGCCATTATGTGAAGCATTAGAACAAATGAATTGATAAACTTTGACAAAATATGATTGTGTCATAATAGTAATAGTTATATAAGGGATTGTTAAGAGTCTAAAGATATGAATGCACATGTGAAAAGACTGTTAATAAGCATAATGGCCAGCAGAGGGCAGTAGAAGACTACTTATTGGCTCATTTTCATTTTGAACTACTTGGTTTCACCAGTATTCTTCACTAAAGCAAACCAGTGATATACCAAGTTCTAGTATGATTCACCTTGATTTACCCTGTTCTAGCATGGTTTACCACAACTGAACACATTTGAGTATGATTTGCCATGCTATAGGATGATTTACCATGATATACCACATTCTAGAATGATTTATCAGGATGTAGCATGATTTACCATGATTCATCACATTTCTAGCATGATTTGCCATGATACACCATGTAATAGTATTTTTTGCTATGATTTACCATGTTTCTATCATGATTACAGGCAATTTACCATAGGAAATACATGGTTTTAAAGCTTTTCAACAGTTATAGCGCCACCTATTGTCCGATCTCCATGAAACTTTGCATGCTTCTTCACCATGGTATGACTCATATGCTCACCAATTTTTGTGAAGTTCTGAGTTTTTATTTATGATTTATAGGCGTTTGAGTGTATTTTGACACGCCCATTTTATAAATGACCCTGTTCTAGTGAACCAAAGGGCAAATTTCAACTTTTTTTCGATAATTATTGATCTAGACAGTCCAGAGAATTGTCCTAGACTGGTCTGGTTCCGATCGTGCAAAAAACCAGGGACTAGTTCGCAAAAGTAGGTTTTTAACATATTTGTGAATATTTAATGAACGATTTGATTGACAGATATGGTTCTAGAGGCAAAGTTGTTCAGCATGAGGAGATCTATCAACTGATATGCATTTTATGGGGATGTGTGCAAGACCACGTGATTACAGAGCCGTAAAACTCGTTAGCGCCAACTAGTGGCCGATTTCTTTCAAAACTCTTACAGACCTCTTAGGCCATGAGTTGAACATGCCTATCGAGTTTCGTTCCGATCGGACTCCGTTAACCTTGTTTAATAGGTGCTTGAAGTTCATTGGCTAATGGCGGCCATGTTTTTTTAGATACGCCAATATCCTTTTACACATACATGGCACTTTGAACCAAGACACTGCATACCAATTTTCAAGTCGATTGGACTAACGGTCAGGTGGCCACACCCCCTTTTATGTTTTTTTAATGTTATAGCGCCACCTAGTGTTCGATCGTCGCGATTTTTTTACTGTGACCTCAGAATGAACTCATGCACATGTGTACCAAGTTTGGTGAGGATATCTCATTTACTTCTCGAGTTATAGCCATTTTAGTAAAATAGGCTCCTCCCACAATGTTTGTTTTACTGCCCCTAGCGACCGTAAATCGAAATTTCAACTTTTTTTTGATAATTATTGATATTCAGTCTCCAGAGAACATTTCTGCACTGGTTTGGTTCCGATCGGGCAAAAAACCAGGGACTAGTTCGCAAAAGTAGTTTTTCAACAAAATTCAAAATGGCGGAAAATCCAATATGGCGCAAATGAAATCGGAGATATACGTTTTTTAAGTCAGAAGTCCAGCTTTCCAATGATATAAGACACTTGAGTCTACGACATACGGTCTAGGAGTTATGAGCAGTTTTGCGCTTTTGGTTGCTATAGCGCCACCTATGGGCCAATCGGGCTCATACTCTCTCAACCTCTCCTCGATTTTTGTACTACCCTAATCCGAAGTTTCAAGTCTCTAGCACTTACGGTTTGGTCTGCACGATGCGTTTTAGGGGAAAATAATAATAATAATAATAATAATAATAAAATCAGTACAAATACAATAGGTTTTCAGCACTTCGTGCTTGAACACCTAATTAAAGCTGCAAGCAGCATTTATCGGGGTTCAAGCAGTTAAGGCCTTTAAGGACATAAACATTTAAGACATTCAGTTTTATTTAGGAAGCTTTTAACCAGTGACATAATAGATGGAAAAGACCATTTACAGCCAATACAGGCAATTTACCATAGCATTTTAACAGTTATAGCGCCACCTATTGTCCGATCTCTATAAAATTTGGCATGCTTGTTAATGATGTTATCTCACATATGCTCACCAATTTTTGTGAAGTTCAGAGTTTTCATTTAGGATTTATAGGCTTTTGAGTGTATTTAGCCACACCCCTTTTCTAAATGACCCATTTATAGCCATACGAAAAAATCTAAAGTTCAACTTTTTTTTAATAATTATTAATCTAGAGAGTCCAGAGAATTTTCCTAGACTGGTTTGGTTCCGATCGGGTGAAAAACCTAGGACTAGTTCGTAAAAGTAGGTATTTCACATTTTCGTTAATAACTCATGAACAATTTGATTGACAGCAATGGTTCTAGAGGCAAAGTTGTTTAGCATGAGGAGATCTATTGACTGATATGCATTTTGTGGGGATGGACACAACACCACGTAATTACAGAGCCGTAAAACTCGTTAGCGCCAACTAGTGGCCGATTTCTTTCAAAATTCTTACAGACCTCTAGGATCACGAGTCGAACATGCCCATCGAGTTTCGTTCCGATCGAACTCCGTTAACCTTGTTTAATAGGTGCTCAAACTTCATTGGCCGATGGCGGCCATGTTTTTTGAGATACGCCAATATCCTTTTACACATACATGGCACCTAGGACCAAGACACTGCATACCAAATTTCAAGTCAATCAGACTAACGGTCACGTGGTCACAGCCATTTTTATGTTTTTTCCATGGTATAGCGCCACCTACAGTTTGATCGTTGCGGTTTTTTTACTGTGACCTCAGATTGTCCTCTTTGACATGTGTACCAAGTTTGGTGAACCTATTTCATTTACTTCTCGAGTTATAGCCAATTTAGAAAATGAGGCTCCTCCCACAACATTCATTTTGCGCCCCCTAGCAACCGGAAATCAAAAATTCAACTTTTTTTCGATAATTATTGATAATCAGACTCCAGAGAACATTTCTGCACTGGTTTGGTTCCGATCCAGCAAAAAACCAGGGACTAGTTCGCAAAAGTAGGTTTTGGACAAAATTCAAAATGGCGGAAAATCCAATATGGCGGAAATAAAATCGGAGATATACGTTTTTTAAGTCAGGAGTCCAGCTTTCCAATGATATAAGACACTTGAGTCTATGACTTACGGTCTAGGAGTTATGAGCAGTTACGCGCAATTGATTGCTGTAGCGCCACCTATAGGCCAATCGGGGTCATACTCTCTGAACCTCTCCTCGATTTTTGTACTACCATCTGACAAAGTTTCAGAGCTCTAGCACTTACGGTTTGGGCTGCACGATGCGTTTTACGGCAGAAGAAAAATAATAATAATTAAAGCTGCAAGCAGCATTTAGCGGTGTTCAAGCTGTTAAGGCCTTTAAGATTTTTAAGCACACAAGCATCAAAAGACATTAAGTTTTATGTAGCAAGCATTTAATCACTGACATCATAGAGTGAATAGACCATGTTTTCGCATGATTTACTATGATATACCATATTTAGTGTGGTTTTTCATGATTTACCATGTTCCAGTATGATTTACCATGAATCTAGCATGATTTACAATAGTTTACCATGATATACCACATTCTAGAATGATTTACCAGGATTCTAGCATTATTTACCTTATTTACTATGATTTACCATGTTTCTAGCTTTATTTACCATGATTTACCACTTGGCTAGCCATTATGTGAAGCATCAGAACAAATGAAGTGATAAACTGACAAAATATGATTGTGTTATAATAGTAATAGTTATATAAGGGATTTTTAAGAGTCAAAATATATGAATGCACATGTGAAAAGACTGTTAATAAGCAGAATGGCCAGCAGAGGGCAGTAGAAGACCACTTATTGGCTCACTTTCATTTTGATCTACTTGTTTTCACCAGTATTCACTAAAGCAAACCAGTTTTTTCCATGTTAACTCTATTATGCATGCTTACACACACACACACACACACACACACACACACACACACACACACACACACACACACACACACACACACACACACACACACACACACACACACACACACACACACACACACAGTACAGGCAATTTACCATAGGAAATACATGATTTTTAAGCTTTTTAACAGTTATAGCGCCACCTATGGTCCGATCTCCATGGAACTGTGCATGCTTCTTCACCATGTTATGCCACATATGCTCACCAATTTTTGTGAAGTTCTGAGTTTTTATTTATGATTTATAGGCTTTTGAGTGTATTATGACACACCGATTTTCTAAATTACCCTGTTGTAGCAAACCAAAGGGCAAAGTTCAACTTTTTTTTAATAATTATTGACCTAGAGAGTCCAGAGAATTTTACTGCACTGATTTTGAGCATTATGATATAAAGATTATATGATCATAAATGGAACACACCATTTACAGGCAATACAGGCAATTTACCATAGGAAATACATGGTTTTAAAGCTTTTCAACAGTTATAGCGCCACCTATTGTCCGATCTCCATGAAACTTTGCATGCTTCTTCACCATGGTATGAGACATATGCACATCAATTTTTGTCAAGTTCTGAGTTTCCTTGTAGGATTTATAGGCTTTTGAGTGTGTTTTGACACGTCTAATTTCTAAACGCCCCTGTTATACCCATGCGCAAAATGCAAAAGTTCAACTTTTTTTTTGATAATTATTGATCTAGAGAGTCCATAGAATTGTCCTAGACTGGTCTGGTTCCGATCGGGCGAAAAACCAGGGACTAGTTCGCAAAAGTAGGTTTTTAACATATTCGTGAATATTTAATGAACGATTTGATTGACAGCAATGGTTCAAGAGGCAAAGTTGTTCAGCATGAGGAGATCTATCGACTGATATGCATTTTATGGGGATGTGTGCAACACCACGTGATTACAGAGCCGTAAAACTCGTTAGCGCCAACTAGTGGCCGATTTCTTTCAAAACTCTTACAGACCTCTTGGGCCATGAGTCGTACATGCCCATTGAGTTTCGTTCCGATCGGACTCCGTTAACCTTGTTTAAAAGGTGCACAAACTTCATTGGCCAATGGCGGCCATGTTTTTTGAGATATGCCAATATCCTTTTACACATACATGGCACCTTGGACCAAGACACTGCATACCAATTTTCAAGTCAATCGGACTAACGGTCAGGTGGCCACACCCCCTTTTATGTTTTTTTTAATGTTATAGCGCCACCTAGTGTTCGATCGTCGCGATTTTTTTACTGTGACCTCAGATTGAACTCATGCACATATCTACCAAGTTTGGTGAACGTACCTCATTTACTTCTGGAGTTATAACCATTTTAGTAAAATAGGCTCCTCCCACAATGTTATTTTTGCACCCCCTAGCGACCGAAAATCGAAAATTCAACTTTTTTTTGATAATTATTGATATTCATTCTCCAGAGAACATTTCTGCACTGGTTTGGTTCCGATCGGGCAAAAAACCAGGGACTAGTTCGCAAAAGTAGTTTTTTGACAAAATCCAAGATGGCGGAAAATCCAATATGGCGGAAATAAAATCGGAGATATACGTTTTTTAAGTCAGGAGTCCAGCTTTCCAATGATATAAGACACTTGAGTCTATGACTTACGGTCTACGAGTTATGAGCCATTTCGCGCAATTGATTGCTATAGCGCCACCTATAGGCCAATCAGGGTCATACTCTCTGAATCTCTCCTCGATTTTTGTACTACCATCTGACAAAGTTTCAGAGCTCCAGCACTTACGGTTTGGGCTGCACGATGCGTTTTAGCGGAGAAGAAAAATAATAATAAAAATCGGTACAATTACAATAGGTTTTCAGCACTTCGTGCTTGAACACCTAAAAATCCTTACAAATACAATAGGGTTTCAGCACTTCGTGCTTGAACCCCTAATAATAAAAATCAGTACAATTACAATAGGTTTTCAGCACTTCGTGCTTGAACACCTAATAATAATAAAAATCAGTACAATTACAATAGGTTTTCAGCACTTCGTGCTTGAACACCTAATTAAAGCTGCTAGCAGCATTTAGCGGTGTTCAAGCTCTTAAGGCCTTTAAGATTTTTAAGCACACAAGCATCAAAAGACATTAAGTTTTATGTAGCAAGCATTTAACCACTGACATCATAGATGGAAGACAATTTTTAGCATGATTTACCATGATATACCAAATCTAGTGTGATTTTTCATGATTTACCATGTTCCAGTATGATTTACCATGAATCTAGCATGATTTACAATAGTTTACCATGATATACCAAGTTCTAGGATGATTCACCATGATTTGCCTTGTTCTAGCATGGTTTACCACAATTGAACACATTCTAGTATGATTTCATATGATTCTAGCATTCATTGAAGAGATATAGGCTTTCAGGGACACATATGGCTACATATTGAAGTGACCCTATTATAGCCATCCAAATGAAGAAGTTAGACCTTTTCTGATAATCATTGATCTAGAGAGTCCAGAGAAATGCACTGCACTGATTTTTAGAATTACGATATAAAGATTATATTATCATAGATGGAAAATACTATTTACAGCCAATACAGGCAATTTACCATAGGAAATACATGGTTTTAAAGCTTTTTAACATACAATAATTATTTATTAATTTTCATTCATTCATTTATTTAGTCATTCTTTTTATTTATTTCTTTGTGTTTTATTGTTTAAAATGTCTGTGTAATGTCCTTTTATAATGAATTTGTATAGAGACTTGCATCATACATTTGGCAGGTTTATAATGAAGTACTTACAACAAAAGGTGATGTAAGAAATGAAACAAACTCTTTGCAGCAGAAAGAGAAAAAAGAAAGGAAAGACAAAGAACTTTGAGATATATTAGACCATATTTGCTGCTTCATTTTTCATCATATTCCAACACTTCAAGTATTGATAAACAGGTAAGACTATTTTTATCTTTTAAATTAGTTATAACTGTTATTACATTGACATAATATGCCTAGAATTCTCTGTAATATTTGTTTCTGTTATAAGGATATTCTGTTAAATAAATAGTTGCTTTTAAACACAATGTTTTAGAAGTACATAATTCACTTTGTAAAGTGTAAATAAAATAAAAAATCCTAATCAAATCCTCATTGTCTTTAGGTACATCAAATGTCTTACGCTGCTCTGATGACAAAATCATCTTCATTATAGGACAATATTCAACTCCAGAACCAGCTGAAGATTCTATTCAATGCAAATCAAGGAATCAGTTTGACTGCAGAAAAACCATGTCCAGATCATCACACCACCATCACCATTGTGGACTACTTCTGTGTGGCTCAGTTCAGCATTCAGATCATCACACCACCATCACCATTGTGGACTACATCTGTGTGGCTCAGTTCAGCATTCAGATCATCACACCACCATCACCATTGTGGACTACATCTGTGTGGCTCAGTTCAGCATTCAGATCATCACACCACCATTGTGGACTACATCTGTGTGGCTCAGTTCAGCATTCAGATCATCACACCACCATCACCATTGTCGACTACATCTGTGTGGCTCAGTTCAGCATTCAGATCATCACACCACCATCACCATTGTGGACTACATCTGTGTGGCTCAGTTCAGCATCCAGATCATCACACCACCATCACCATTGTGGACTACATCTGTGTTGCTCAGTTCAGCATTCAGATCATCACACCACCATCACCATTGTGGACTACATCTGTGTTGCTCAGTTCAGCATCCAGATCATCACACCACCATCACCATTGTGGACTACATCTGTGTGGCTCAGTTAAGCATTCAGATCATCACCATCACCATCACCATTGTCGACTACATCTGTGTTGCTCAGTTCAGCATTCAGATCATCACCATCACCATTGTGGACTACATCTGTGTGGCTCAGTTCAGCATTCAGATTATCACCATCACCATTGTGGACTACATCTGTGTGGCTCAGTTCAGCATTCAGATCATCACACCACCATCACCATTGTGGACTACATCTGTGTGGCTCAGTTCAGCATTCAGATCATCACACCACCATCACCATTGTGGACTACATCTGTGTGGCTCAGTTCAGCACATACTGAAATGCTGACCATTCTGAAATGCTTATCACAGTTTTATCTGACAGAGTTGTTGTGTTTGACAGAGGCCAGTGTTGTCTGTCATTGAGGGTATTTTAGTGGTGTTGTCCTGCATGGACCGAAGCCCTTACCACCCTATCATCCCTGAGGATTGGTCTATGAGCTGAACGCCCACTGAATTATTGTCTCTTACCATTTCATATGTCTTGTTTTCATATGCATTGTTTTTTTTTTTTTTATTCTGTCATTAAAATTGATCTATGACTTTTAGTTTGATTCAATGTACCTTTTTTAAATGGCACATTTTTCATATTAACTCTAATGAATGTGCTTACACAAATTGTTGGATATATATTTGAAATAAATGATTATATATATTAATAATAAGTTATATATTTTCTGATAATTATTGATCTAGGGAGTCAAGAGAATTGTACTGTACTGGTTTTGAACATTGATTTTAACATTATATGCTCATAGATGGAAAACAAAATGTACAGCTAACCTTATTTATTATTATATTATTTATCATAAATATTATTTCCATCATAATAAATAGCTTTAAGCATTTGTTTGTTAGCCAATGCTGAAAACTGCTTTAAAAGATTAAAAATGTCTAATGCTATTGCTCCCTCTCGTGGACAACAGCGGTATTACAATACAGTTGAAATGAATGACAGGATTTTTTTTTTTTTTTTTACTTATATCTCGGGAATGAGAAAGCGAAAAAATCTGAAACTCAGATCTTAGATAGTGTTAGAGGAGCTCTGTTGAACAAGACCATCGCGGTGTTCCTGAGTGATCGGGGACAGGAGTTATGTATGTTGAAATGCATATCTTTTTGGGCTTATAACTCGGGAATGCCCAGGCCAAATCGCACCATACTCGAATCGAAGCTAGATGAGGACGGGGCCTTTCCAACAAGCTCTCCCACAAGGATGTAGGTGCTCTAGATCGGGAGATATAGCCATTAAGAGTTGGGGTCTCACGAATTAGAGATCCGCGGGTGGGGGGTTCTCCCGAGCCCCGCGACGCCAGATTTGGATCAAGAGCCCGGAGAGGACCTCACCATCAAAATTTGAGCGCGCAGTGACTTTTCGTTTTCGAGTTATGAGTGAATTTGTACTGTAGGGGCGTGGCCTGAAGGTTTTAGTTTCGTTTTAAGGCGTTAATGTTGATTTTAATGTGATACTAATAGTAAATTCTCAATAGCAATACTCCAATAGATGAATATGGACAAAATGTGAGTGTAAATGTTAAAATTGTGATTTTTATAAAGTCTAAATAAAAATTATAGTATAATATTAGTTAGTAGCATGACACAATGACTATTTTTAAACAGCAGGGGGTAGTACAATACCACTTATTAGCTTAAGCCTTTATATTCACATCATTTTCACATATTTAACTGCTATAAAGGGTATATTTTGTCCGAATCTTATTTAGTTATTTATCTTATTTTTAATGTGCTTATTTAGTTTTACATGTTCAAACTTGTTTTTAAGAAGATATGAGCATTCATTGAAGAGATATAGGCTTTCAGGGACACTTGATCAATGCTACATATTGAAGTGTCACTATTATAGCCATCCAAATGAATAAGTTATATCTTTTCTGATAATTATTGATCTATTCTAGGGAGTCAAGAGAATTGTACTGTACTGGTTTTGAACATTGATTTTAACATTATATGCTCATAGATGGAAAACAAAATGTACAGCCAACCTTATTTATTATTATATTATTTATCATATATATTATTTCCATCATAATAAATAGCTTTAAGCATTTGTTTATTAGCCAATGCTGAAAACTGCTTTAAAAGATTAAAAATGTCTAATGCTGTTGCTCCCTCTCGTGGACATATCTTTTCTGGAAAACAAAATGTACAGCCAATACAGGCAATTTACCATAGGAAACATATGGGTTTAAAGCTTTTTTACAGTTATAGCGCCACCTATTTTCCGATCTCAATGAAACTTTGCATGCTTCTTCACCATGGTATGACACATCTGCTCATCGATTTTCGTGAAGTTCTGAGTTTTTATTTATGATTTATAGGCTTTTGAGTGTATTTTGACATGCCCATTTTCTAAATTACCCTGTTATAGTGAACCAAAGGGCAGATTTCAACTTTTTTTCAATAATTATTGATCTAGAGAGTCCAGAGATTTGTCCTAGACTGGTCTGGTTCCGATCGGCGCGAAAAACCAGGGACTAGTTCGCAAAGTAGGTTTTTAACATATTCGTGAATATTTAATGAACGATTTGATTGACAGCAATGGTTCTAGAGGCAAAGTTGTTCAGCATGAGGAGATCTATCGACTGATATGCATTTTATGGGGATGTGTGCAACACCACGTGATTACAGAGCCGTAAAACTCGTTAGCGCCAACTAGTGGCCGATTTCTTTCAAAACTCTTACAGACCTCTTAGGCCATGAGTTGAACATGCCTATCGAGTTTCGTTCCGATCGGACTCCGTTAACCTTGTTTAATAGGTGCTTGAACTTCATTGGCTAATGGCGGCCATGTTTTTTTAGATACGCCAATATCCTTTTACACATACATGGCACTTTGAACCAAGACACTGCATACCAATTTTCAAGTCAATTGGACTAACGGTCAGGTGGCCACACCCCCTTTTATGTTTTTTTAATGTTATAGCGCCACCTAGTGTTCGATAGTCGCGATTTTTTTACTGTGACCTCAGATTGAACTCATGCACATGTGTACCAAGTTTGGTGAGGATATCTCATTTACTTCTCGAGTTATAGCCATTTTAGTAAAATAGGCTCCTCCCACAATGTTTGTTTTACTGCCCCTAGCGACTGTAAATCGGAATTTCAACTTTTTTTCGATAATTATTGATATTCAGTCTCCAGAGAACATTTCTGCACTGGTTTGGTTCCGATCGGGCAAAAAACCAGGGACTAGTTCGCAAAAGTAGTTTTTCGACAAAATTCAAAATGGCGGAAATTTTTTCCTACCGGAAATGAAATCGGAGATATACGTTTTTTAAGTCAGGAGTCCAGCTTTCCAATGATATAAGACACTTGAGTCTACGACATACGGTCTAGGAGTTATGAGCAGTTTCGCGCAATTGATTGCTATAGCGCCACCTATGGGCCAATCGGGCTCATAATTTGATAACCTCTCCTCGATTTTTGTACTACCATCTGACAAAGTTTCAGAGCTCCAGCACTTACGGTTTGGGCTGCACGATGCGTTTTACGGCAGAAGAATAATAATAATAATTAAAGCTGCAAGCAGCATTTATCGGGGTTCAAGCAGTTAAGGCCTTTAAGGACATAAACATTTAAGACATTCAGTTTTATTTAGGAAGCTTTTAACCAGTGACATAATAGATGGAAAAGACCATTTACAGCCAATACAGGCAATTTACCATAGCATTTTAACAGTTATAGCGCCACCTATTGTCCGATCTCTATAAAATTTGGCATGCTTGTTAATGATGTTATCTCACATATGCTCACCAATTTTTGTGAAGTTCAGAGTTTTCATTTAGGATTTATAGGCTTTTGAGTGTATTTAGCCACACCCCTTTTCTAAATGACCCATTTATAGCCATACGAAAAAATCAAAAGTTCAACTTTTTTTTAATAATTATTAATCTAGAGAGTCCAGAGAATTTTCCTAGACTGGTTTGGTTCCGATCGGGTGAAAAACCTAGGACTAGTTCGTAAAAGTAGGTTTTTCACATTTTCGTTAATAACTCATGAACAATTTGATTGACAGCAATGGTTCTAGAGGCAAAGTTGTTTAGCATGAGGAGATCTATTGACTGATATGCATTTTGTGGGGATGGACACAACACCACGTGATTACAGAGCCATAAAACTTGTTAGCGCCAACTAGTGGCCGATTTCTTTCAAAATTCTTACAGACCTCTAGGATCACGAGTCGAACATGCCCATTGAGTTTCGTTCCGATCGGACTCCGTTAACCTTGTTTAATAGGTGCTCAAACTTCATTGGCCGATGGCGGCCATGTTTTTTGAGATACGCCAATATCCTTTTACACATACATGGCACCTAGGACCAAGACACGGCATACCAAATTTCAAGTCAATCAGACTAACGGTCACGTGGTCACAGCCATTTTTATGTTTTTTCCATGGTATAGCGCCACCTACAGTTCGATCGTTGTGTTTTTTTTACTGTGACCTCAGATTGTCCTCTTTGACATGTGTACCAAGTTTGGTGAACCTATCTCATTTACTTCTCGAGTTATAGCCAATTTAGAAAATCAGGCTCCTCCCACAATGTTCATTTTGCGCCCCCTAGCAACCGAAATCAAAAATTCAACTTTTTTTCGATAATTGTTGATATTCAGACTCCAGAGAACATTTCTGCACTGGTTTGGTTCCGATCCGGCAAAAATCCAGGGACTAGTTCGCAAAAGTAGGTTTTGGACAAAATTCAAAATGGCGGAAAATCTATCATGACGGAAATAAAATCGGAGATATACATTTTTTTCTACAGATGTCCAGCGTTCCAATGATATAAGACACTTGACTCTACGACATATGGTCTAGGAGTTATGAGCAGTTTCGCGCAATTGATTGCTATAGCGCCACCTATGGGCCAATTGGGCTCATCATTTGATAACCTCTCCTCGATTTTTGTACTACCATCTGACAAAGTTTCAGAGCTCCAGCACTTACGGTTTGGGCTGCACGATGCGTTTTAGGGCGGAATAATAATAATAATAAAAATCCTTACAAATACAATAGGGTTTCAGCACTTCGTGCTTGAACCCCTAATAATAACAAGCAGTTAAGGCCTTTAAGGACATAAACATTTAAGACATTCAGTTTTATTTAGGAAGCTTTTAACCAGTGACATAATAGATGGAAAAGACCATTTACAGCCAATACAAGCAATTTACCATAGCATTTTAACAGTTATAGCGCCACCTATTGTCCGATCTCTATAAAATTTGGCATGCTTGTTAATGATGTTATCTCACATATGCTCACCAATTTTTGTGAAGTTCTGAGTTTGTATTTATGATTTATAGGCTTTTGAGTGTATTTTAACACGCCCAGTTTCTAAACGACTAATAGCCATGCGAAAAATGCTAAATTTCAACTTTTTTTCGATAATTATTGATCTAGAGAGTCCAGAGAATTGTTCTAGACAGGTTTGGTTTTGATTGTGCGAAAAACCAGGGACTAGTTCGCAAAAGTAGGTTTTCAACAAATTTGTGAATATTTAATGAACGATTTGATTGACAGCAGTGGTTCTAGAGGCAAAGTTGTTCACCATGAGGAGATCTATCGACTGATATTCATTTTATGGCAATGTGTGCATCACCACGTGATTACAGAGCCGTAAAACTCGTTAGCGCCAACTAGTGGCCGATTTCTTTCAAAATTCTTACAGACCTTTAGGGCTATGAGTCGAACATGCCCATTGAGTTTCGTTCCGATCGGCCTCCGATAACCTTGTCTTATAGATGCTCAAATTTCATTGGCCGATGGCGGCCATGTTTTTTGAGATACGCCAATATCCTCATACACATACATGGGGCATTGGACCAAGACACTGCATACCAATTTTCAAGTCAATCGGACTAACGGTCAGGTGGTCATAGCTCTTTAAATGTTTTTTTCCTGTTATGGCGCCACCTACTGGCCAATCGCCACAATTTTTTGCACGTGACCAAAGATTAAGCTCAAACATTGGTGTTTCAAATTTGGTTAAGATATCTCATTCCGTTGACGAGTTATAGCAATTTTAGTAAAATAGGCTCCTCCCACAACTATCATTTTGCGCCCTCTATCGACCCTGAATCGAAATTTCAACTTTTTTTCGATAATTATTGATCTTCAGACTCCAGAGAACATTTCTGCACTAGTTTGGTTCCGATCGGGTGTAAAACCAGGGACTAGTTCGCAAAAGTAGGTTTTTAACAAATTTCAAAATGGCGGACAAATTTGCATACAAAAAATATAATCGGAGATATACGTTTTGTCCTTCAGGCCTCCAGCTTTCCAATGATATATGACACATGAGTCTACGAGTTACGGTCTACGAGTTATGATCAGTTTCGCGCAATTGATTGCTATAGCGCCACCTATGGGCCAATTGGGGTCATATTCTCTCAACCTCTCCTCGATTTTTGTACTACCATCTGGCAAAGTTTCAAGTCTCTAGCTCTTACGGTTTGGTCTGCACGATGCGTTTTACGGGAGAATAATAATAATAATAATAATAATTAAAGCTGCAAGCAGCATTTATCGGGGTTCAAGCAGTTAAGGCCTTTAAGGACATAAACATTTAAGACATTCAGTTTTATTTAGGAAGCTTTTAACCAGTGACATAATAGATGGAAAAGACCATTTACAGCCAATACAGGCAATTTACCATAGCATTTTAACAGTTATAGCGCCACCTATTGTCCGATCTCTATAAAATTTGGCATGCTTGTTAATGATGTTATCTCACATATGCTCACCAATTTTTGTGAAGTTCAGAGTTTTCATTTAGGATTTATAGGCTTTTGAGTGTATTTAGCCACACCCCTTTTCTAAATGACCCATTTATAGCCATACGAAAAAATCAAAAGTTCAACTTTTTTTTAATAATTATTAATCTAGAGAGTCCAGAGAATTTTCCTAGACTGGTTTGGTTCCGATCGGGTGAAAAACCTAGGACTAGTTCGTAAAAGTAGGTTTTTCACATTTTCGTTAATAACTCATGAACAATTTGATTGACAGCAATGGTTCTAAAGGCAAAGTTATTTAGCATGAGGAGATCTATTGACTGATATGCATTTTGTGGGGATGGACACAACACCACGTGATTACAGAGCCATAAAACTCGTTAGCGCCAACTAGTGGCCGATTTCTTTCAAAATTCTTACAGACCTCTAGGATCACGAGTCGAACATGCCCATCGAGTTTCGTTCCGATCGGACTCCGTTAACCTTGTTTAATAGGTGCTCAAACTTCATTGGCCGATGGCGGCCATGTTTTTTGAGATACGCCAATATCCTTTTACACATACATGGCACCTAGGACCAAGACACTGCATACCAATTTTCAAGTCAATCAGACTAACGGTCACGTGGTCACAGCCATTTTTATGTTTTTTCCATGGTATAGCGCCACCTAGTGTTCAATCGTCGCGATTTTTTTACTGTGACCTCAGATTGTCCTCTTTGACATGTGTACCAAGTTTGGTGAACCTATCTCATTTACTTCTCGAGTTATAGCCAATTTAGAAAATCAGGCTCCTCCCACAACGTTCATTTTGCGCCCCCTAGCAACCGAAAATCAAAAATTCAACTTTTTTTCGATAATTATTGATATTCAGACTCCAGAGAACATTTCTGCACTGGTTTGGTTCCGATCCGGCAAAAATCCAGGGACTAGTTCGCAAAAGTAGGTTTTGGACAAAATTCAAAATGGCGGAAAATCTATCATGACGGAAATAAAATCGGAGATATACATTTTTTTCTACAGATGTCCAGCGTTCCAATGATATAAGACACTTGAGTCTATGTCTTACGGTCTAGGAGTTATGAACAGTTTCGCGCAATTGATTGCTATAGCGCCACCTATGGGCCGATTGGGCTGAGTCCGTGTATCTGAGTAGCGAGGATGAGTACTACCCTATGCCCAAATTTCACGTCTCTAGCCTTTACGGTTTGGTCTGCACGATGCGTTTTATGGCGGAAAAATAATAATAATAAAAATCCTTCCAATAACAATAGGGTTTCAGCACTTCGTGCTTGAACCCCTAATAAAAATCAGTACAATAACAATAGGGTTTCAGCACTTCGTGCTTGAACCCCTAAAAATCAGCACAAATACAATAGGTTTTCAGCACTTCGTGCTTGAACACCTAATAATAATAATAATAATAATAATAATAATTAAAGCTGCAAGCAGCATTTATCGGGGTTCAAGCAGTTAAGGCCTTTAAGGACATAAACATTTAAGACATTCAGTTTTATTTAGGAAGCTTTTAACCAGTGACATAATAGATGGAAAAGACCATTTACAGCCAATACAAGCAATTTACCATAGCATTTTAACAGTTATAGCGCCACCTATTGTCCGATCTCTATAAAATTTGGCATGCTTGTTAATGATGTTATCTCACATATGCTCACCAATTTTTGTGAAGTTCTGAGTTTGTATTTATGATTTATAGGCTTTTGAGTGTATTTTAACACGCCCAGTTTCTAAACGACTAATAGCCATGCGAAAAATGCTAAATTTCAACTTTTTTTCGATAATTATTGATCTAGAGAGTCCAGAGAATTGTTCTAGACAGGTTTGGTTTTGATTGTGCGAAAAACCAGGGACTAGTTTGCAAAAGTAGGTTTTCAACAAATTTGTGAATATTTAATGAACGATTTGATTGACAGCAGTGGTTCTAGAGGCAAAGTTGTTCACCATGAGGAGATCTATCGACTGATATTCATTTTATGGCAATGTGTGCATCACCACGTGATTACAGAGCCGTAAAACTCGTTAGCGCCAACTAGTGGCCGATTTCTTTCAAAATTCTTACAGACCTTTAGGGCTATGAGTCGAACATGCCCATTGAGTTTCGTTCCGATCGGCCTCCGATAACCTTGTCTTATAGATGCTCAAATTTCATTGGCCGATGGCGGCCATGTTTTTTGAGATACGCCAATATCCTCATACACATACATGGGGCATTAGACCAAGACACTGCATACCAATTTTCAAGTCAATCGGACTAACGGTCAGGTGGTCATAGCTCTTTAAATGTTTTTTTCCTGTTATGGCGCCACCTACTGGCCAATCGCCACAATTTTTTGCACGTGACCAAAGATTAAGCTCAAACATTGGTGTTTCAAATTTGGTTAAGATATCTCATTCCGTTGACGAGTTATAGCAATTTTAGTAAAATAGGCTCCTCCCACAACTATCATTTTGCGCCCTCTATCGACCCTGAATCGAAATTTCAACTTTTTTTCGATAATTATTGATCTTCAGACTCCAGAGAACATTTCTGCACTAGTTTGGTTCCGATCGGGTGTAAAACCAGGGACTAGTTCGCAAAAGTAGGTTTTTAACAAATTTCAAAATGGCGGACAAATTTGCATACAAAAAATATAATCGGAGATATACGTTTTGTCCTTCAGGCCTCCAGCTTTCCAATGATATATGACACATGAGTCTACGAGTTACGGTCTACGAGTTATGATCAGTTTCGCGCAATTGATTGCTATAGCGCCACCTATGGGCCAATTGGGGTCATATTCTCTCAACCTCTCCTCGATTTTTGTACTACCATCTGGCAAAGTTTCAAGTCTCTAGCACTTACGGTTTGGTCTGCACGATGCGTTTTACGGCAGAATAATAATAATAATAATTAAAGCTGCAAGCAGCATTTATCGGGGTTCAAGCAGTTAAGGCCTTTAAGGACATAAACATTTAAGACATTCAGTTTTATTTAGGAAGCTTTTAATCACTGACATAATAGATGGAAAAGACCATTTACAGCCAATACAGGCAATTTACCATAGCATTTTAACAGTTATAGCGCCACCTATTGTCCGATCTCTATAAAATTTGGCATGCTTGTTAATGATGTTATCTCACATATGCTCACCAATTTTTGTGAAGTTCAGAGTTTTCATTTCGGATTTATAGGCTTTTGAGTGTATTTAGCCACACCCCTTTTCTAAATGACCCATTTATAGCCATACGAAAAAATCAAAAGTTCAACTTTTTTTTAATAATTATTAATCTAGAGAGTCCAGAGAATTTTCCTAGACTGGTTTGGTTCCGATCGGGTGAAAAACCTAGGACTAGTTCGTAAAAGTAGGTATTTCACATTTTCGTTAATAACTCATGAACAATTTGATTGACAGCAATGGTTCTAGAGGCAAAGTTGTTTAGCATGAGGAGATCTATTGACTGATATTCATTTTGTGGGGATGGACACAACACCACGTGATTACAGAGCCGTAAAACTCGTTAGCGCCAACTAGTGGCCGATTTCTTTCAAAATTCTTACAGACCTCTAGGATCACGAGTCGAACATGCCCATCGAGTTTCGTTCCGATCGAACTCCGTTAACCTTGTTAAATAGGTGCTCAAACTTCATTGGCCGATGGCGGCCATGTTTTTTGAGATACGCCAATATCCTTTTACACATACATGGCACCTAGGACCAAGACACTGCATAGCAAATTTCAAGTCAATCAGACTAACGGTCACGTCGTCACAGCCATTTTTATGTTTTTTCCATGTTATAGCGCCACCTAGTGTTTAATCGTCGCGATTTTTTTACTGTGACCTCAAATTGTCCTCTTTGACATGTGTACCAAGTTTGGTGAACCTATCTCATTTACTTCTCGAGTTATAGCCAATTTAGAAAATCAGGCTCCTCCCACAACGTTCATTTTGCGCCCCCTAGCAACCGAAAATCAAAAATTCAACTTTTTTTCGATAATTATTGATATTCAGACTCCAGAGAACATTTCTGCACTGGTTTGGTTCCGATCCGGCAAAAATCCAGGGACTAGTTCGCAAAAGTAGGTTTTGGACAAAATTCAAAATGGCGGAAAATCTATCATGACGGAAATAAAATCGGAGATATACATTTTTTTCTAGAGATGTACAGCGTTCCAATGATATAAGACACTTGAGTCTATGTCTTACGGTCTAGGAGTTATGAACAGTTTCGCGCAATTGATTGCTATAGCGCCACCTATGGGCCGATTGGGCTGAGTCCGTGTATCTGAGTAGCGAGGATGAGTACTACCCTATGCCCAAATTTCACGTCTCTAGCCTTTACGGTTTGGTCTGCACGATGCGTTTTATGGCGGAAAAATAATAATAATAAAAATCCTTCCAATAACAATAGGGTTTCAGCACTTCGTGCTTGAACCCCTAAAAATCAGTACAATTACAATAGGTTTTCAGCACTTCGTGCTTGAACACCTAATAATAATGATGCCTTTTGTCCAATCGCCACGAAACTTTGCATGCTTCTTCAGCATGGTATGACACACATGCCCATCAATTTTGGTGAAGTTCTGACTTTTCCTTTGGGATTTATAGGCTTTTGACCACATTTTGCCCCACTGACCATCTCCTAATAAGAATTATACATTTTTGACGGTTATAGCGCCACCTTTTGTCCAATCTCCATGAAACTTTGCATGCTTCTTCAGCATGGTATGGCACACATGCTCATCAATTTTGGTGAAGTTCTGACTTTTTTTGTGGGATTGATAGGCTTTTGACCGTATTTGGTCACGGACCATGTCCTAAATGACCATGTTATGGCCAACCAAATGCAAAATTTCAACTTTTTCTCAATGATTATTGATTCTCAGACTCCAGAGAACATTTTGGCACCAGTTTGGTTCAGATTGGGCAAAAAACCAGGGACTAGTATGCAAAAGTAGGTTTTGGACAAAATTGGCCATAACAAATTTTTTTTTGCTCCAAATCGAAATCGGAGATAGCCATCTTGTTCGTCTTGAGCCAGGGATCACGCTGGTGCAAAAAGCTTGTTTCTAGGACAAACGGTCGAGGAGTTATGGTCAATTTAGTAAAAGTGGTTGCTGTAGCGCCACCTATGGGCCAATCTGGCTCATACTTTGATAACCTCTCCTCGATTTTTGTACTACCATCTGACAAAGTTTCAGAGCTCCAGCTCTTACGGTTTGGGCTGCACGATGCGTTTTACGGCAGAATAATAATAATAATAAAAAAAATCAGTACAATTACAATAGGTTTTCAGCACTTCGTGCTTGAACACCTAATAATAATGATGCCTTTTGTCCAATCGCCACGAAACTTTGCATGCTTCTTCAGCATGGTATGACACACATGCCCATCAATTTTGGTGAAGTTCTGACTTTTCCTTTGGGATTTATAGGCTTTTGACCACATTTTGCCCCACTGACCATCTCCTAATAAGAATTATACATTTTTGACGGTTATAGCGCCACCTTTTGTCCAATCTCCATGAAACTTTGCATGCTTCTTCAGCATGGTATGGCACACATGCTCATCAATTTTGGTGAAGTTCTGACTTTTTTTGTGGGATTGATAGGCTTTTGACCGTATTTGGTCACGGACCATGTCCTAAATGACCATGTTATGGCCAACCAAATGCAAAATTTCAACTTTTTCTCAATGATTATTGATTCTCAGACTCCAGAGAACATTTTGGCACCAGTTTGGTTCAGATTGGGCAAAAAACCAGGGACTAGTATGCAAAAGTAGGTTTTGGACAAAATTGGCCATAACAAATTTTTTTTTGCTCCAAATCGAAATCGGAGATAGCCATCTTGTTCGTCTTGAGCCAGGGATCACGCTGGTGCAAAAAGCTTGTTTCTAGGACAAACGGTCGAGGAGTTATGGTCAATTTAGTAAAAGTGGTTGCTGTAGCGCCACCTATGGGCCAATCTGGCTCATACTTTGATAACCTCTCCTCGATTTTTGTACTACCATCTGACAAAGTTTCAGAGCTCCAGCTCTTACGGTTTGGGCTGCACGATGCGTTTTACGGCAGAATAATAATAATAATAAAAAATCAGTACAATTACAATAGGTTTTCAGCACTTCGTGCTTGAACACCTAATAATAATGATGCCTTTTGTCCAATCGCCACGAAACTTTGCATGCTTCTTCAGCATGGTATGACACACATGCCCATCAATTTTGGTGAAGTTCTGACTTTTCCTTTGGGATTTATAGGCTTTTGACCACATTTTGCCCCACTGACCATCTCCTAATAAGAATTATACATTTTTGACGGTTATAGCGCCACCTTTTGTCCAATCTCCATGAAACTTTGCATGCTTCTTCAGCATGGTATGGCACACATGCTCATCAATTTTGGTGAAGTTCTGACTTTTTTTGTGGGATTGATAGGCTTTTGACCGTATTTGGTCACGGACCATGTCCTAAATGACCATGTTATGGCCAACCAAATGCAAAATTTCAACTTTTTCTCAATGATTATTGATTCTCAGACTCCAGAGAACATTTTGGCACCAGTTTGGTTCAGATTGGGCAAAAAACCAGGGACTAGTATGCAAAAGTAGGTTTTGGACAAAATTGGCCATAACAAATTTTTTTTTGCTCCAAATCGAAATCGGAGATAGCCATCTTGTTCGTCTTGAGCCAGGGATCACGCTGGTGCAAAAAGCTTGTTTCTAGGACAAACGGTCGAGGAGTTATGGTCAATTTAGTAAAAGTGGTTGCTGTAGCGCCACCTATGGGCCAATCTGGCTCATACTTTGATAACCTCTCCTCGATTTTTGTACTACCATCTGACAAAGTTTCAGAGCTCCAGCTCTTACGGTTTGGGCTGCACGATGCGTTTTACGGCAGAATAATAATAATAACAAGCAGCATTTATCGGGGTTCAAGCAGTTAAGGCCTTTAAGGACATAACATTTAAGACATTCAGTTTTATTTAGGAAGCTTTTAACCAGTGACATAATAGATGGAAAAGACCATTTACAGCCAATACAGGCAATTTACCATAGCATTTTAACAGTTATAGCGCCACCTATTGTCCGATCTCTATAAAATTTGGCATGCTTGTTAATGATGTTATCTCACATATGCTCACCAATTTTTGTGAAGTTCAGAGTTTTCATTTAGGATTTATAGGCTTTTGAGTGTATTTAGCCACACCCCTTTTCTAAATGACCCATTTATAGCCATACGAAAAAATCAAAAGTTCAACTTTTTTTTAATAATTATTAATCTAGAGAGTCCAGAGAATTTTCCTAGACTGGTTTGGTTCCGATCGGGTGAAAAACCTAGGACTAGTTCGTAAAAGTAGGTATTTAAAATTTTCGTTAATAATCATGAACAATTTGATTGACAGCAATGGTTCTAGAGGCAAAGTTGTTTAGCATGAGGAGATCTATTGACTGATATGCATTTTGTGGGGATGGACACAACACCACGTGATTACAGAGCCGTAAAACTCGTTAGCGCCAACTAGTGGCCGATTTCTTTCAAAATTCTTACAGACCTCTAGGATCACGAGTCGAACATGCCCATCGAGTTTCGTTCCGATCGAACTCCGTTAACCTTGTTTAATAGGTGCTCAAACTTCATTGGCCGATGGCGGCCATGTTTTTTGAGATACGCCAATATCCTTTTACACATACATGGCACCTAGGACCAAGACACTGCATACCAAATTTCAAGTCAATCAGACTAACGGTCACGTGGTCACAGACATTTTTATGTTTTTTCCATGGTATAGCGCCACCTACAGTTCGATCGTTGCGGTTTTTTTACTGTGACCTCAGATTGTCCTCTTTGACATGTGTACCAAGTTTGGTGAACCTATCTCATTTACTTCTCGAGTTATAGCCAATTTAGAAAATGAGGCTCCTCCCACAACGTTCATTTTGCGCCCCCTAGCAACCGGAAATCAAAAATTCAACTTTTTTTCGATAATTATTGATAATCAGACTCCAGAGAACATTTCTGCACTGGTTTGGTTCCGATCCGGCAAAAAACCAGGGACTAGTTCGCAAAAGTAGGTTTTGGACAAAATTCAAAATGGCGGAAAATCCAATATGGCGGAAATAAAATCGGAGATATACGTTTTTTAAGTCAGGAGTCCAGCTTTCCAATGATATAAGACACTTGAGTCTATGACTTACGGTCTAGGAGTTATGAGCAGTTACGCGCAATTGATTGCTGTAGCGCCACCTATAGGCCAATCGGGGTCATACTCTCTGAACCTCTCCTCGATTTTTGTACTACCATCTGACAAAGTTTCAGAGCTCTAGCACTTACGGTTTGGGCTGCACGATGCGTTTTACGGCAGAAGAAAAATAATAATAAAAATCCTTACAAATACAATAGGGTTTCAGCACTTCGTGCTTGAACCCCTAATAATAATAAAAATCAGTACAATAACAATAGGGTTTCAGCACTTCGTGCTTGAACCCCTAAAAATCAGTACAATTACAATAGGTTTTCAGCACTTCGTGCTTGAACACCTAATAATAAAAATCAGCACAAATACAATAGGTTTTCAGCACTTCGTGCTTGAACACCTAATAATAATAAAAATCAGTACAATTACAATAGGTTTTCAGCACTTCGTGCTTGAACACCTAATTAAAGCTGCAAGCAGCATTTAGCGGTGTTCAAGCTGTTAAGGCCTTTAAGATTTTTAAGCACACAAGCATCAAAAGACATTAAGTTTTATGTAGCAAGCATTTAACCACTGACATCATAGATGGAATAGACCATGTTTTAGCATGATTTACTATGATATACCACATTTAGTGTGATTTTTCATGATTTACCATGTTCCAGTATGATTGGTAACACTTTATTTGAAGGGGTGTGCATAAGACTGACATGACACTGTCATAAACATGACATAACACCTGTCATGAACATGAAGGAGTCTTTATGAATGTTTATGACTGTTGTCATTAAGTGTCATTCGGTAAATTATGACACTTTTAATGCAAAGTTGACATTGTTTAAAATGTCTTTGTTATGACAACTTGACATTAACAAAGACAAAAAATGTCTTTGTTATGACAACTTGACATTACCCAAGACAAAAATGTCTTGATTATGACAACTTGACATTAACAAAGACGGAAATGTCTTTGTTATGACAACTTAATATTAACCAAGAAATCATAACCTTTCAACCTGTCACAAATATGTCATAACAGGTCTAATTATCAAACTTCAAGCATTTTGCAGTGTAATAACCCTTAATGACATCTTTATAACTAGTACAATGTGTTCCACTTTACTTGAGGACAAGTAAAATATTCATGACACAGTTATAATGGTGTCATGACGGCCAAAGTTGTCACAGGTTGACAGGTTATGATTTCTCGGTTAATGTCAAGTTGTCATAACAAAGACATTTCCGTCTTTGTTAATTTCAAGTTGTCATAATCAAGACATTTTTGTCTTGGGTAATGTCAAGTTGTCATAACAAAGACATTTTAAACAATGTCAACTTTGCATTGAAAGTGTCATAATTTACCGAATGACACTTAATGACAACAGTCATAAACATTCATAAAGACTCCTTCATGTTTATGACAGGTGTTATGTCATGTTTATGACAGTGTCATGTCAGTCTTATGCACACCCCTTCAAATAAAGTGTTACCGTATGATTTACTATGAATCTAGCATGATTTACCATAGTTTACCATGATATACCACATTCTAGAATGATTTACCAGGATTTTAGCATTATTTGCCTTATTTACTATGATTTACCATGTTTCTAGCTTTATTTACCATGATTTACCACGTGGTTAGCCATTATGTGAAGCATCAGAACAAATGAAGTGATAATCTCTGACAAAATAAGATTTTGTTATAATAGTAATAGTTTTACAAGAGATTTTTAAGAGTCTAAATATATGAATGTACATGTGAAAAGACTGTTAATAAGGAGAATGGCCAGCAGAGGGCAGCAGAAGACCACTTATTGGCTCACTTTCATTTTGATCTACTTGGTTTCACCAGTATTCACTAAAGCAAACCAGTTTTTCCATGTTAACTCCATTATGCATGCTTACACACAGACACACACACACACACACACACACACACACACACACACACACACACACACACACACACACACACACACACACACACACACACACACACACACACACACACACACACACACACACACACACACACACACACGTTGTACAGGCAATTTACCATAGGATACATATTGTTTTAAAGCTTTTTAACAGTTATAGCGCCACCTATCGTCCGATCTCCATGAAACTGTGCATGCTTTTTCAACATGTTATGACACATATGCTCACCAATTTTTGTGAAGTTCTGAGTTTTTATTTATGATTTATAGGCGTTTGAGTGTATTTTCACACGCCCATTTTCTAAATGACCCTGTTATAGCAAACCAAAGGGCAAAGTTAAACTTTTTTTTGATAATTATTGACCTAGAGAGTCCAGAGAATTGTACTGCACTGATTTTGAGCATTATGATATAAAGATTATATGATTATAGATGGAACACACCATTTACAGCCAATACATTCAATTTACCATAGGAAATACATGGTTTTAAAGCTTTTCAACAGTTATAGCGCCACCTATTGTCCGATCTCCATGAAACTTTGCATGCTTCTTCACCATGGTATGAGACATATGCACATCAATTTTTGTCAAGTTCTGAGTTTCCTTGTAGGATTTATAGGCTTTTGAGTGTGTTTTGACACGTCTAATTTCTAAACGCCCCTGTTATACCCATGCGCAAAATGCAAAAGTTCAACTTTTTTTTGATAATTATTGATCTAGAGAGTCCATAGAATTGTCCTAGACTGGTCTGGTTCCGATCGGGCGAAAAAACCAGGGACTAGTTCGCAAAAGTAGGTTTTTAACATATTCGTGAATATTTAATGAACGATTTGATTGACAGCAATGGTTCAAGAGGCAAAGTTGTTCAGCATGAGGAGATCTATCGACTGATATGCATTTTATGGGGATGTGTGCAACACCACGTGATTACAGAGCCGTAAAACTCGTTAGCGCCAACTAGTGGCCGATTTCTTTCAAAACTCTTACAGACCTCTTGGGCCATGAGTCGAACATGCCCATTGAGTTTCGTTCCGATTGGCCTCCGTTAACCTTGTTTAAAAGGTGCACAAACTTCATTGGCCAATGGCGGCCATGTTTTTTGAGATATGTCAATATCCTTTTACACATACATGGCACCTTGGACCAAGACACTGCATACCAATTTTCAAGTCAATCGGACTAACGGTCAGGTGGCCACACCCCCTTTTATGTTTTTTTAATGTTATAGCGCCACCTAGTGTTCGATCGTCGCGATTTTTTTACTGTGACCTCAGATTGAACTCATGCACATATCTACCAAGTTTGGTGAACGTACCTCATTTACTTCTGGAGTTATAGCCATTTTAGTAAAATAGGCTCCTCCCACAATGTTGTTTTTGCACCCCCTAGCGACCGAAAATCGAAATTTCAACTTTTTTTTGATAATTATTGATATTCAGTCTCCAGAGAACATTTCTGCACTGGTTTGGTTCCGATCGGGCAAAAAACCAGGGACTAGTTCGCAAAAGTAGTTTTTTGACAAAATCCAAGATGGCGGAAAATCCAATATGGCGGAAATAAAATCGGAGATATACGTTTTTTAAGTCAGGAGTCCAGCTTTCCAATGATATAAGACACTTGAGTCTATGACTTACGGTCTACGAGTTATGAGCCATTTCGCGCAATTGATTGCTATAGCGCCACCTATAGGCCAATCGGGGTCATACTCTCTGAACCTCTCCTCGATTTTTGTACTACCATCTGACAAAGTTTCAGAGCTCCAGCACTTACGGTTTGGGCTGCACGATGCGTTTTAGCGGAGAAGAAAAATAATAATAATTAAAGCTGCAAGCAGCATTTAGCGGTGTTCAAGCTGTTAAGGCCTTTAAGATTTTTAAGCACACAAGCATCAAAAGACATTAAGTTTTATGTAGCAAGCATTTAATCACTGACATCATAGAGTGAATAGACCATGTTTTCGCATGATTTACTATGATATACCATATTTAGTGTGGTTTTTCATGATTTACCATGTTCCAGTATGATTTACCATGAATCTAGCATGATTTACAATAGTTTACCATGATATACCACATTCTAGAATGATTTACCAGGATTCTAGCATTATTTACCTTATTTACTATGATTTACCATGTTTCTAGCTTTATTTACCATGATTTACCACTTGGCTAGCCATTATGTGAAGCATCAGAACAAATGAAGTGATAAACTGACAAAATATGATTGTGTTATAATAGTAATAGTTATATAAGGGATTTTTAAGAGTCAAAATATATGAATGCACATGTGAAAAGACTGTTAATAAGCAGAATGGCCAGCAGAGGGCAGTAGAAGACCACTTATTGGCTCACTTTCATTTTGATCTACTTGTTTTCACCAGTATTCACTAAAGCAAACCAGTTTTTCCATGTTAACTCTATTATGCATGCTTACACACACACACACACACACACACACACACACACACACACACACACACACACACACACACACACACACACACAGTACAGGCAATTTACCATAGGAAATACATGATTTTTAAGCTTTTTAACAGTTATAGCGCCACCTATGGTCCGATCTCCATGGAACTGTGCATGCTTCTTCACCATGTTATGCCACATATGCTCACCAATTTTTGTGAAGTTCTGAGTTTTTATTTATGATTTATAGGCTTTTGAGTGTATTATGACACACCCATTTTCTAAATTACCCTGTTGTAGCAAACCAAAGGGCAAAGTTCAACTTTTTTTTGATAATTATTGACCTAGAGAGTCCAGAGAATTTTACTGCACTGATTTTGAGCATTATGATATAAAGATAATATGATCATAAATGGAACACACCATTTACAGGCAATACAGGCAATTTACCATAGGAAATACATGGTTTTAAAGCTTTTCAACAGTTATAGCGCCACCTATTGTCCGATCTCAATGAAACTTTGCATGCTTCTTCACCATGGTATGAGACATTTGCACATCAATTTTTGTCAAGTTCTGAGTTTCCTTGTAGGATTTATAGGCTTTTGAGTGTGTTTTGACACGTCTAATTTCTAAACGCCCCTGTTATACCCATGCGCAAAATGCAAAAGTTCAACTTTTTTTTGATAATTATTGATCTAGAGAGTCCATAGAATTGTCCTAGACTGGTCTGGTTCCGATCGGGCGAAAAACCAGGGACTAGTTTGCAAAAGTAGGTTTTTAACATATTCGTGAATATTTAATGAACGATTTGATTGACAGCAATGGTTCAAGAGGCAAAGTTGTTCAGCATGAGGAGATCTATCGACTGATATGCATTTTATGGGGATGTGTGCAACACCACGTGATTACAGAGCCGTAAAACTCGTTAGCGCCAACTAGTGGCCGATTTCTTTCAAACTCTTACAGACCTCTTGGGCAATGAGTCGTACATGCCCATTGAGTTTCGTTCCGATCGGACTCCGTTAACCTTGTTTAAAAGGTGCACAAACTTCATTGGCCAATGGCGGCCATGTTTTTTGAGATATGCCAATATCCTTTTACACATACATGGCACCTTGGACCAAGACACTGCATACCAATTTTCAAGTCAATCGGACTAACGGTCAGGTGGCCACACCCCCTTTTATGTTTTTTTAATGTTATAGCGCCACCTAGTGTTCGATCGTCGCGATTTTTTTACTGTGACCTCAGATTGAACTCTTGCACATATCTACCAAGTTTGGTGAACGTACCTCATTTACTTCTGGAGTTATAACCATTTTAGTAAAATAGGCTCCTCCCACAATGTTATTTTTGCACCCCTAGCGACCGAAAATCGAAAATTCAACTTTTTTTTGATAATTATTGATATTCAGTCTCCAGAGAACATTTCTGCACTGGTTTGGTTCCGATCGGGCAAAAAACCAGGGACTAGTTCGCAAAAGTAGTTTTTTTGACAAAATCCAAGATGGCGGAAAATCCAATATGGCGGAAATAAAATCGGAGATATACGTTTTTTAAGTCAGGAGTCCAGCTTTCCAATGATATAAGACACTTGAGTCTATGACTTACGGTCTACGAGTTATGAGCCATTTCGCGCAATTGATTGCTATAGCGCCACCTATAGGCCAATCGGGGTCATACTCTCTGAACCTCTCCTCGATTTTTGTACTACCATCTGACAAAGTTTCAGAGCTCCAGCACTTACGGTTTGGGCTGCACGATGCGTTTTAGCGGAGAAGAAAAATAATAATAAAAATCGGTACAATTACAATAGGTTTTCAGCACTTCGTGCTTGAACACCTAAAAATCGGTACAATTACAATAGGTTTTCAGCACTTCGTGCTTGAACACCTAATAATAAAAATCGGTACAATTACAATAGGTTTTCAGCACTTCGTGCTTGAACACCTAATAATAATAATAATAATAAAAATCAGCACAAATACAATAGGTTTTCAGCACTTCGTGCTTGAACACCTAATAAAAATCAGTACAATTACAATAGGGTTTCAGCACTTCGTGCTTGAACCCCTAATAATAAAAATCAGTACAATTACAATAGGTTTTCAGCACTTCGTGCTTGAACACCTAAAAATCAGTACAATTACAATAGGGTTTCAGCACTTCGTGCTTGAACCCCTAATAATAATAATAAAAATCAGTACAATTACAATAGGTTTTCAGCACTTCGTGCTTGAACACCTAAAAATCCTTACAAATACAATAGGGTTTCAGCACTTCGTGCTTGAACCCCTAATAATAAAAATCAGCACAAATACAATAGGTTTTCAGCACTTCGTGCTTGAACACCTAATAATAATAAAAATCTTAACAAATACAATAGGTTTTCAGCACTTCGTGCTTGAACACCTAAAAATCGGTACAATTACAATAGGTTTTCAGCACTTCGTGCTTGAACACCTAATAAAAATCCTTACAAATACAATAGGGTTTCAGCACTTCGTGCTTGAACCCCTAATCAGTACAATTACAATAGGGTTTCAGCACTTCGTGCTTGAACCCCTAATAATAAAAATCAGCACAAATACAATAGGTTTTCAGCACTTCGTGCTTGAACACCTAATAATAAAAATCAGTACAATTACAATAGGTTTTCAGCACTTCGTGCTTGAACACCTAATAAAAATCAGTACAATTACAATAGGTTTTCAGCACTTCGTGCTTGAACACCTAAAAATCAGTACAATTACAATAGGTTTTCAGCACTTCGTGCTTGAACACCTAATTAAAGCTGCTAGCAGCATTTAGCGGTGTTCAAGCAGTTAAGGCATTTAAGATTTTTAAGCACACAAGCATCAAAAGACATTAAGTTTTATGCAGCAAGCATTTAACCACTGACATTATAGATGAAATAGACCATGTTTTAGCATGATTTACCCTGATTTACCACATTTAGTGTGATTTTTCATGATTTACCATGTTCCAGTATGATTTCCCATGAATCTAGCATGATTTACCATAGTTTACCATGATATACCACATTCTAGAATGATTTACCAGTATTCTAGCATTATTTACCTTATTTACTATGATTTACCATGTTT
>JAZAVI010000255.1:40000-167500 GCA_036326025.1 Chrosomus eos
ATTGGGGGAGTGTCTTTAGTCTTCCCAGGTGTAAATCACATTAATATTCATGGGCATTAACACTCCCACGCATACAGCAGTAATGACCCAAAAACTGATGTAAGAAATTCAAATCGTTATATTGATCTTTCTGAAAGAGTGGTCAGAATGATTTTCACTTCATTTTGAAGTAAAAATTCTAGCCTACAAGAATAGTAACTCAAAAGTATTGTGGACAACTATTCAGTATGTGTTAAATGGCCTTATTGCGGTGACATTTTTTTTCCCAAAACGTACTAACCACGCATATTATTTTTTTTCTATAAAATGCAAACATGTACATCCATTTTGCTCACATATTATTGTAGCAGAGTTTGTGCTGAATACAGCAAATTTATATGTTGGCAAATGGTATGTTTTAAGTAGCTGAAATAAGCACAAATGTCAGGGCATATCAAAACACCGAAAGAGCCCCAAAACAGCTCAGACCCCTAAGGGTTAAAATGTAAAGGGTTTTTGTTTTTCAACTCTAGCTAGTGTAAGATATTTATTTTATATATTTTATTTATATTTCCTTTATTCATCTTATAAATGAACAATCTTTTTTCAACTCTAGTTAGTGTTAAATATTTAATTTATATTTCATTTATATAGAACAGAATCTTTTTCAACTTTTTTGTGAGATAAACTTCCAAACGTCCCCAGGAATGTGGGAAGGGTGGGAGGGGTCATACATCCTATATAACCCTTGACACATAAACATATTTAATACCGGATCAAAGACAGCTGTCCAAATGACGGATCACATCCGGATCAACAGGGCAATACTAAATGTCTAAATGACGGACCACATCCGGATCAACAGGCCAATACTAAATGTCTAAATGACGGACCACATCCAGGTCAACAGGTCAAAAGCAACTGTCAGCTTAATATATCATACACCCGGATCAAAGGCACCTGACAACTTGATGGATCATTTCCAGGTCAATAGGTCAAAACCGACTGTCAACTTGATCGATCGTATCCCTAGATCAAAGAGGAAGGTCAAAGGTTAATCCCCACACACGGAGGGTCACCGGAAGGACAGGGGGCGGGGCAAGGTCAAAGGTCAAAGTCGTAAATCGTTTTGACACAAGCTGAATTGTAATACTACTGTTTATTTATCTAGATGAATTGGCAGTAGCCTTAAAAATGTCATGTGGTGCGAACGTGATTTATCTTAAATTATTTCCTTAACATGCTTAACCATTTTTATTTTTTACAAGTTCTGGTAACACTTTACAATACGGGTGCACTAATATGCATTAATTCATACTTAAAGCTGCCGTCGGCAACATTTTTTTGATCATATTCAGTGAATTCGACACTATAATCCGACAGAACAACATAAATAAAGTGGTTTTAGAAAAAAACCCGAGTTTCTAACTCCTTCTGGAGCGTGTTATTTGTTTTGCAAAAATCCACAGCTCCCGGTTCATCGGGTCCAATCAGCGCAGGGGGGTGTGAGATCTGACTGTCAATCACAGATTGGGCACACGCCACCCCTCGCGCATGTTACAATCACTTGCACACGCCTGAAGTTCGCGCAGTAACGAAGAGTGATGACGGATGTATCTCGCTTTCAAAACACTAACAGATCAAGTAAGCTCATTTAGAGTATAAATGACGTTAGCAATTGCTATCTATCGGTAGATTAGCCAAGGCAGCATACCTGCAAATACTCCATGGTGTTGATGGATGCTGATGAGACGGCGCGTTCACAGAAAACCTGCACACGCACTGACTAGCAGCACGAACTCGGTGAGTCGGTGGGAGGGTATCCGTTGATAGTGGGGGAGGGGCATGAGAGTTGTAAACATTCAAAATTTCACTCAATCTGCCAGACTTGCCGACTGGAGCTTTAACTAATGCACAGATAATCACGAGTCAATGTATGACACAATTATACTACGTCAGCAACTAATAAAGAGTCTATATTAATATTTAAGTTATATATTAATTAATTGATTAAATGTGCCATAATGTATTATTAACTAACAGTGTAAATTAATGTGTTCATTACCACAATGGGTCAAAACCATGTACTTCAGTTGTCTGCTATAATTAATCATTAGCTTATGATTTGCAAAAGTATCATTATTTAAATATTAAATAATTGTTAAGTAATATGTCATAGTACAATCCATAATGTGGAAGTCAAAACCAAAATGACATATTTCAATTAGTTAATAGTCATACATTACATAAGGCATACATTAACTCATGATTATCTGTATGTAGCAGGATGTAGCTGGTTGGCTCATGCCTCCCTAAGTGGTATAATAATTTGCTGTGCTGTAAGCCAATCGCGATGGCCAAGCCCTTTTATAAACTGGGACTTTTCTTTTGACGAGTGACGTCACCGGCTCGCGACTTGCCTTGGCTATCTGCTCATCGATGTCTGCCGTATCCATTTTTCCGTAGTGCTGCAGGTATGATTGGCTTCGTTTCTCTGTCCACTCGAATGACTTTATAACTTGGGCTTATAGTAATTTTCATGCTGTAGAATCCCCAGTGTTGCAGCAGCCTTTCACCAGCTGAGTGTTGGCCCGGCTGGCAGTAAGCAGAGCTTGGGGCCGTGACTCGGCGCTATTAAGTTGAGATAGGTCGCTATATGGTGCACCTGTTGAATGGTTAGTGTGGTATACGGTTGTAAATAGACATCATGTGTATTTCAGGGAGTGCTATTTGACCGGGGGTACAGCTGCGAGTCAGCGGTATCGGCGCTGAACATCTGCTGCTTTGTTTGATCATTTTCTTGTTACGTGTTGCTCACGGGCTTTCTTCGCCATATCCGGCTGCTCTTTCTCACGGGACCCGTGGCTAGCTTAAGCTAGCGAGTGCCTGGCCTGTTCCCTTGTGACCTGCTGGACTTAGTTGGATTTCTCAAACCTTCCTTTGTTGTAAATGTCTGTGTATTGAGTGTCTGATACCCTGGCATTGTGTTAATTGAGTGTTGTTTGTATGTTTTTTTTTCTTCAAGTAGGTTAAGTCTCTTGCTGTATTTTGTTATCTGAAATTGTTGTCTGGAGGCCTTTCCCCCGCTGTTTATATCCAAGGTGTCGTAATGTGGGTTTTGTGTCTTGTCTTGTTTTGTCATGTTCAGTGGTTCCCTGTCTTGTTTATTAGTGATCCCAGGTGTTTCTCATTTCCCACGCCCCCTTGTTATCCTGTTAGCTCATTTGTACTTCATGATTTAAGCCCTGTGTTTCTGCCCTGTCCTGGTGAGTTGTTGCATGAATGTATGTATGCTAACGTTGGTGTGTCCTGGTAACCTGTTCCTGAGTTAATTGTTTGTTAATAAAGCCACACTGCATTTGGATCCAGCCTCCATCGCTATTTCTACCGCACAACGTCACAGAACAACTCACCGCAAAATGGATCCAGCAGTCGCTCTAGCAGTCTCACCCACAGTCGTCAACAACCGGGCCCTGAGAGAATATCTCTCGGTAATGTTTCAGGAGAACCAGTCCGTCCAAAGCTACGCTAATGACTTCCTCTCCATTTGCCATCTAGGAACGCTCGATGAAATCCAGCTCATAGGCCTGTTTCGGAATGGGCTGGATTACCGGATCGCTCGATGGATGCCGAGTGACATTACCGATTGGACTTTGGACCGGTACATTGCTGAGGCTTGCTTCGTGGAAAATCCCATATCCACGTTCCCGTCCTATCCGGCCGAGCCAGCTCCTCACTGCAGCCTTGCCAAACCCGCGACTCACGTATGCCCACTCAAACCCGTATTCCGCACTGGTCCTGTTGGATTTGCCAATCCGGAGACCGCGGAGGTTTCGCCTGCCGAGTCAAGTGAGTCAAGTCCGTCTGCCGAGTCAAGTGAGTCAAGTCCGTCTGCCGAGTCAAGTGAGACGCCGCCGCAGGAGGAGAAGGAGAATTCGTTCGGTTCGCCAGGCTCCGGTGAGCATACCCAGACTCCTCGCCCTGCCGGCCCCGCCTCTGCGCCTCGCCCTGCCGGCCCCGCCTCTGCGCCTCGCCCTGCCGGCCCCGCCTCTGCGCCTCTCCTTACCTGCGCCTCTCAAGCTTCAGCCTTTTCCCGTGGCGGTTTCCAGCCCGGAGACTTTAGTTCTAAATTTCCCCAAGTATTTTTTTGGGGGGGCAGGAGGTACCCTGTGAGGGCAATGGAGACGACGTCGACATGGACCTCACCCTTGTCTGATCCTGCTCCGCCCTGGGCCCGCGTCCGGCTCCGCCCTGGCTCCGCCCTGGCCACCTTGTCTGTCAGGTCCGCCCATGCTCCATGGCCCAGGCCCGCCTTGCCTAGGTCCAGGTCCTGTTCCCCTGCATGAGCCTGGCCCCCCATCCCTCCCCCAAGACCGCCCTCCTAGACTTCTTTTTTGGTGTTATTGGGCGTCAGGAGCCCAATTTTCTTGTTTTGTCATGTTCAGTGGTTCCCTCTCTTGTTTATTAGTGATCCCAGGTGTTTCTCATTTCCCACCCCCCCTTGTTATCCTGTTAGCTCATTTGTACTTCATGATTTAAGCCCTGGGTTTCTGCCCTGTCCTGGTGAGTTGTTGCATGAATGTATGTATGCTAACGTTGGTGTGTCCTGGTAACCTGTTCCTGAGTTGATTGTTTGTTAATAAAGCCACACTGCATTTGGATCCAGCCTCCATCGCTATTTCTACCGCACAACGTCACACAAGGGGATCGGCCCATGGTTATTATTGATATTTTTGCTTGATTCATTTTCATTTTGTTTGTTTTGATTTGTCCACACCGACGGGAGACCCTAAGAGTTGCTGATCCTCGTTGTGGCCTGTTTCCTTTTTTTGTTTATTATTTGATATAGTTTATTACGGTTTATACTTGGTTGTATATGTTTAGTGTGTGTGGATTATCTATTCATTGTTAGTGATCGTACCCTCTCTGGGTGGTTTACCAGCCCCTTGTTTATTGTAATTTGTGTGTGTGTGTGAAACTTTGTCTAACTTTCACTTGTCTTCCTGTTGTCTAGGTGCTGAGAGCTGCCAGTAGGAGCTGTGCCCTTTGCGGTGGTGGGTCCCTTGACGTGTGCAGTGGTTGTGTGTTCACAGATTGTGCTTATTTCCTTTGAGGGGTGTGTGTGAACCCGGCACGTGGGATTGGGGTGTTTCCCATGGATGCTCATTGCTAATGCTACTAGTCTCCCGCTGGTAGGTTTCAGCCCTATCCTCTTTTCGTGTGTGTGTGGCGAATAGTGTAACATTGGTGTGTCTTGTGATCTCATTTGGTGTGTAGTGTATTTTGTTTACCGGGAAACTTCCCCTTATGTGTTTCTGTGAAATCCAAATGCTTCTATTTTTTAAGTGAATTACTGTATGTGTGTTCAGTGATGTAAGAAAAATAAAATTAACTTTTTATATTGGATCAGTGTCTCTGGCTAAATCATCAAACGAACCTGAGTGCCTTGATAGAACAAAATAACAAATTCCGTGGGTGTAAGTCCCATCGTGGCGTAGTCTGCTAATTGTCTGGACCTAATCCCTGTAGTTGTATTTCACCTGCCACATGTACATTGTTACCAAAGTTCTCCGTAATGAAAGTTTGCCTTTCTTTTGAGTTTTTGTAAATAATGATCTCATATTTTTGTTCTATAAGGGCAGGCATCAACTGTTGAGGATCTAAATGTCCTTGATAAATCCCTCAACTGCCTGGAGGAAAAGCAGATACCGGTAAGGACATACATGTAGTCATACCAGTATAATGCAATTTTTATAATGTGCAGTGTTTTCAATCCCTGTGTGACTTGCAACCGTCATGGGGATACACTGTTAACCTTTTTTTGTGTTTAAACTAAAATACTGTTCCTCTAATTTCAGATTAATAGCTTGTCCAATGATGGAGAAATACATTTAAAGGACAATGGGAAAAGGATCATGGAGAAGTAAGTTTTTATATTATCAGTTCTTGGCAGAATCATGTGTTATTTTATCTGGCACTTGATGTTGTCACAGACAAGTTGATGAAGTAGTTGACTGTGTTATTTTATCTGGCACTTGATGTTGTCACAGACAAGTTGATGAAGTAGTTGACTATCTATCCATCCGTCTGTCTGTCTAATTAGGGATCTGTGTGATGACTAATTTTAAAGTCGTTTTAAACAGAGGTTTAGTTAGTAATAGTAACCGACTAGGCTTGCTATGATAGTTGGTGTTGAGGTGTAACGGAGGCCAGCTAGTAGTTGCTGTGCGAGTAAACCTCACTCCTCTGATCTCAACAGGCGCTCTAGCGACAGATGCTAGAGGCTGCAGTCTTTAGCCTCCTTGTTGGAACGCCTGACTCTCATGCCGGTGACCCGGGTTCGAGGCCCGCTCGGAGCGGGTCGAGTGGGACCCGGGTGGAAGGGGTTACATTGGTGCCGTGACCCGGATGGGAGTGAGGTTTAGGGGGGTGAGTGTAACGGAGGCCAGCTAGTAGTTGCTGTGCGAGTAAACCTCACTCCTCTGATCTCAATAGGCGCTCTAGCGACAGATGCTAGAGGCTGCAGTCTTTAGCCTCCTTGTTGGAACGCCTGACTCTCATGCCGGAGACCCGGGTTCGAGGCCCGCTCGGAGCGGGTCGAGTGGGACCCGGGTGGAAGGGGTTACAGAGGCGGGCGTGCACGGTGTGAGTTCGGACACTCGTGATGGAGGTTGTGAGATATTGCACGTCAGGAGTCAGTAAACTTGATAATCACGTCAAAACAGCCGGTACACGCATGACTGTCCTGCACGAATTTGATCTAATAATAATTTCTGTCACTGCTGTGAACTGACCACTGCATAGAATATGAAAAATATGAATATCTTTGTCACAGGTCGAGGGGGCCAAGCCAGACTGCACCCACCCCTCAAACTCAGGACCACCCTGAGGAGCGTACCAGAGACCAGGCAGACAAGTGGAATTAAAATGAACTTTATTGAAATGAACTTTATTCATCTTTATTGAATATTAAAAAGGAAATTAAAAAGTCTTGATGTGAGTTTGTATCTTTTTCCAGGAAGGGGGACCCGCTTTTGGACCCTAGAGGGCGAGGGGTTTGACTGCCGTTCCAGCAGCAGGTAAGTATCTGGGTAAGTCAAACTGGGTATTTCACCTTCGGGCAGGGCACACTCCCGTGTCGTCGCTGGACAAACAGATGCGGGGTCCCTCGGGTCTCTTTCTCCTTCAGCAGGGTTCAGTCGTTATCGGAGTTATCCTCTACTCCAAAGGTGGAGACAATTCTACAAGCTTGCTCCCTTTACCGTGGGGCAAGGACTTACGGCTGGAGCGGATGGCTGTGCGGACACGATGTGGCCGGGGCAAACCTCTGCTTCAGACAGGTGGCACACAAGAAGTCAGCAGCAGAAGAATCATCTAGCTGAACAGACAGAGCAATTTATACAGGTGCAGGCACACTCCTCTGCAGTGTTGGGCAAGTTACTTTAAAAAAGTAATTAGTTATAGTTACTAGTTACTTCTGACAAAAAGTAACTGAGTTAGTAACTGAGTTACATTATTACAAAAGTAACTAATTACCTGGGAAAGTAACTACTGCGTTCCTTTATAAAACATTTTTTTTTTTTTAAATATGTGAAATAACTTGGATACCCCCAGTATTAAATATGTTACATGAATGAAATGGACAAAAAAATATATATTATTATAAAACATTGTATACTAATCTACACTATTTTAATGTTGCTGTGGGACAATGTGAGAAACACCTATTAACTTAAATATTAAAATAGTATCATTACTATAGTGGAACAACAAAACACAATAGATGGTTTAGAAATTTTAATATTATTGCACATCACAACTGGCCAACAAGGATTAACTAAGGATTCTTAAGAAATTTACCAAAAATAAATAAATAGTAATAAAAAATATACATACACATAAACTCTTAGATTATAAAACTCACACACCTTTACAACTGGAGGACATACTGTATAGCCTATTGAAGTATTTTCTTCCTCACAAAAGTAAAGAGTTTAACAAAAAGTGCTCTCAATATAATACTGAACAATGTACCAACATAAATAATAATACTAAAATATTATATTTTTGGGTTTTATTGTTATAACCTACAGAGAACGTCAACGATCATCAGAGGTTATTTATAAGCCAAATTCTAGTCGTGTCTGCCGCAGGTGTACACAACCAGTCAAACAAAGATGTTTTCTGGAAGCGTTTCCTGCAGGTTATTCTTATGTTTTATTTTATAACCATGCAAACAAATTAAAACGTTGCAGATGACCAATATGCTACAGAGATTATTCTAATGCTGAAATGTGTAGCCTACTTTATAAACAATTAAGCTCAGACACACCCGGTCTCTCTCGCGCACTATCGAGCGCGCTCTCGGACAAGGTCTCTCTCGCGCACTATCAAGCGCGCTCTCGGACACGGTCTCTCTCGCGCACTATCAAGCGCGCCCGCGGCGTTCGCCTCGCTTTAGTCCAGTCCGGCGCCTCATAAACACACGCACACCACCAGAGAAAAAACGTTGCAGGTCCTATGGCGGAGAGAGAGCCTACTCGGATGAAAACCGCTTCAGTGAGCTCAATTATAGTAACGGCATATTTTATTGTCAGTAACGGTAACGGCGTTGTAACGGAGGAAACAGTAATTAGTTTGATTACTCGTTACTGAAAAAAATAACGCCGTTAGTAACGCCGTTTATTTATAACGCCGTTATTACCATCACTGCTCCTCTGTAAGATGGAGAATCGGGCTTACGGCTGGACTGTGTGGCTATAGCAGACAGCACTGAGGATAGGGTGTGTCCTTCCGACAGGCATCACTCAAGAAGGCAGTGGCAGAAGAATCTTCTATTTAAATAGACAGTACAAGTTATACGGGGCAAACACACTTCTCTTCAGTATCGGAACGAGGGCTTATAGCCCGAGCAGGACATGCACATTCAACACTGAGGCTTTGTTCAAAAAAACTTGTTTTTTTAGTGAAAACGGTGTGAAACGGTGTTTCACTATTATCGCTCCGGGGGGGGGGTTTATATACACACTTCCAGCGGATATTTGTTCCGCTTCTTTCATCACTTGTGACATCTTTGTGAGTCAGCTGTCAACAACAGGCCTAAACCAGCCATGGTACCAGCTCAAAAACACAATCAGTAAAATATCATCTAACTATTATCAACAAAACTTTGAAAATATCGAGACATATTTTTGTCAATATTGCTCACCCCTAATGTAAGGTATTTATTTTGATTTCTTCGGGTTTTAACAATCTTTAAATTTTACTTTCAAAAGTGTGCAGAAACCCTGCTATACGCTGGTGAAAAACAGGCAGACTCCCCGAATTTTTAAAACATTTTTAAAAATTATCGGGAGGTGCTCGTCTCGTAATTCCTCTCACACCCGTGCAAACGTGCGCATTTTATGTTTGCCTTTAAATGAGCTATTTAAAAGCCCCGCCGGTGATACCGGTATTGTAAATATTTGAAAATATCCTAGCCGTCATGTCCCTATAACCGACTAGTCTAAAATTAACAAACCCCTGCAGTTAAAATAGGAACACTGTGTAGATTTGATTTAATTAAAACACTCAATTTACTATTCCAATATGCAATATCCAAATATGATTTTAAATATTTTGATTTTTCTACGTTCAAATCCTTCCTGACCTTTGGAATCAACACCAGGTCAACAGTAGAACCAGTGTGACATCTAGATATGACAAACCTACGAAACTATAACAACCGTTATATAATGTGTTGTATGTAATTAATTATTTGGACATTTAAATCCTCTTCCTTTTGTATCCACAGGTTGATGACAAATGAGGTAATGGCCAGTTTCAATATGAAGGACGGGAAAGGAACATCATTACAATGTTGTCACAGGTAAAAAAAAAAATATTACTTTGACAATCATGTGTCCCCAGTGAAGCTGACTTTTAATTTTACCTGAGCACACAGCGCTCCTATTCTTCGTCTTCATTCGTTTATGCTCGGTTTAACAGTTTTGTCTAATACGTTACTGGATATAACCTGTTGATGGATAGAACAAAGAAAGTAAACTGTACAAGGAAAAAGTATTATAGTTTTTGCTTTTATATTATTAGTAACAAAAAGGCAAACCCTATTAATACTTTATCATATTCAGCAAATATACGCATTTATATAATTTAAACAAATCTTTGAATATAAAAAAAAAGAATAATATTTCACAATCCTTGCAGACTTAGTCGAATCCAGCTGTCAGATATTCTGAAGTGTGCATAGACGTTCAATCCTGGTCAGTCCGTGTGAATAAGTTCAGCTTCACTGGGGACACATGATCGGCAAACTTTAAACCTTTGATTTCAAACTATGCTGGCGCTATATTCACTTACCTAACGAAACTTACCAATTCACAAAATTAACGGAATGCATAGCTGATATAAAAAATTGGATTACCAGTAATTTCCTACTACTTCCTCACCTAATAACCTAGAATACTGTCTAACACTTGATGGCTGCTCTGTTAAGTCTTCGTCGTCAGTTAGGAACCTGGGTGTGCTCTTTGATACCAATCTTTCATTTGAAAGTCATGCGTCTAGTATCTGTAAAACCGCATTTTTCCATCTTAAAAATATATCTAAATTACGTCATATGCTCTCACTGACAAATGCGGAACAATTAGTTCATGCATTCATGACATCAAGGCTAGATTATTGTAATGCTCTACTGGGTGGTTGCCCTGCACGCTTATTAAACAAACTACAGCTGGTCCAAAACGCAGCCGCTAGAGTTCTTACCAGAACCAGGAAGTATGACCATATTAGCCCGGTTCTGTCAACACTGCATTGGCTGCCTATTAAACATTGTATAAATTTTAAAATATTTCTGATTACTTACAAAGCACTAAATGGTTTAGCTCCCCAGTACTTGAGCGAGCTCTTAACGCATTATAGTCCTTCACGTCTATTGCGATCTCTAAACTCTGGCCCGTGGATAATACCTAGAATATCAAAATCGACTGCTGGCGGTAGATCCTTTTCCTATTTAGCACCAAAACTTTGGAACAATCTTCCTAACACTGTCCGGGAAGCAGACACAGTCTGTCAGTTTAAAGCTAGACTAAAAACACATCTCTTTGACCTAGCATTCACATTATACATTATAGACTTCTATAACTCCTCTTAGGGAACATGCGCGGAACCGGGGGACGCGCGCAGCCTATTAGGCGGCCCGCGGCAGGCGGTTCGTGGATGCTGCGCAGCGCCCCCTAGATGATTTTTGGGGGGCCCGGGGCCCCCATGGGTCCCTCTGCCCCCGCCCCCTGAGGCCCTGGGGCTTTGTCCCCCCGATCCTAGCCCCTCCGGGGGCCCCGCCAGGGTGAGGCAGCACGCCCTCCAACGGGCAACCTATTCGACGGGCGTCGAATAGGTTGTGGGATGGCGTCCACGAAGTGCCTGTTCGTCCACCTAAGTGCCTATTCTTCATCATTGTGTCCACAAAGTGCCTAAAGTGCCACCTAAGTGACTACTCTTCACCGTAGTCTTCCTCTCATCCCACGAACAGCCTATTCGTCCACCTAGGCGCCTATTCTACATGAATTGTCCACAGAGCGCCTAAAGTGCCACCTAAGTGACTACTCTTCATCTGAGTCTTCCTCTCATCCCACGAACAGCCTATTCGTCCACCTAAGTGCCTATTCTTCATCACTGTGTCCACAAAGCGCCTAAATTGCCACCTAAGTGACTACTCTTCACCGTAGTCTTCCTCTCGTCCCACGGGCAGCCTATTCGTCCACCTAGGCGCCTATTCCACATGAATTGTCCACTGAGCGCCTAAAGTGCCACCTAAGTGACTACTCTTCATCCTGGTCTTCCTCTCGTCCCACGAACAGCCTAATCGTCCACCTAGGTGCCTATTCTTCATGAATTCGTCCACAGTGCACCTAAAGTGCCACCTAAGTGACTACTCTTCATCCTGGTCTTCCTCTCGTCCCACGAAAAGCCTATTCATCCACCTAGGCGCTTATTCTTCATGAATTTATCCACAGAGCGCCTAAAGTGCCACCTAACTGCCTATTCTTCATCACCATATCCACGAACAGCCTAAAGCGCCACCTAACTGCCTATCGTAGATTTGAGTTATCCAGAAACTCACCCATATTTACCCGAGAACTCAACCACTCCAAAAAACTAAGTCAAAAACAGAATCCCACCTGCAACCTATTCGACAGGGTCAAAATAGGCTGTCTGTGGACAGTCGATTTTTAGGCTAATAATACATAATTAATGGCTGTAATGTACATCAGCACCAAACTGCGGGTGTTGGGAGGTCCCCATGGCACCCCATGACCCCAGAGTATGGAGCCCAAAGTCGGCTTGGTTCCCGAGTAATGCCCGGTCAAAGATGGGACTTTGACCGGGTGTACCTCGAAAACCAGGCCGACTTGGAGCTCCATACTCCGGGCGTGGGTAGGTACTCATATGCCCCTCTTCACCCCAGAGTATGGAGCCCAAAGTTGGATTGGTTCCTGAGTTATGCTCAGTCAAAGATGGTACTTTGACCGGGTGTACCTCGGAAACCATGCCGACTTGGAGCTCCATACTCCGGGCACCGGTAGGTATCCATGGGCCCCCCATGACCCCAGAGTATAAAGCCCAAAGTCGGATTGGTTCCTGAGTTATGCCTGGTCAAAGATGGGACTTTGACCGGGTGTATCTCGGAAACCGCGCTGACTTGGAGCTCCATACTCCGGGCATGGGTAGGTACCTTTGGGCCCCCCATGACCCCAGAGTATGGAGCCCAAAGTCGGCTTGGTTCTTGAGATACACCCGGTCAAAATCACCATCCAACCTGTAGCTTAATAAGTTACTGACTGGACTTCACCACATAGTGTGAAATCCCCAAATCTTTACAGGATCTGACCCGCTGAAAATGTCTAAGTCAGAAAGAGCATCCATCCTGTAACCTATTTGACGGCGGCCCTATAGGCTGTCTGTGGACGTTCGAAAATTATGCAAATTGTGCATAATTAATGGCTGTAATGTACATGAGTACATCAGTTCCCCAGAATCCACTCGCTCCCAAAAACTAAGTCAGAAACAGCATCCATCCTGTAACCTATTTGACAGAGCTCCTATAGGCTGTCTGTGGACAGTCCATTTTTAGGCCAATAATACAAAATTAATGGCTGTACTGTATATCAGTTTGTTACATAGTGTCCCCTGTGTGGCATACAACAGGTTAAACCACATATAAGCACTGTATGTATGAAATATGACCATTTAATGTACTGTCCACGAACAGCCTACAGGGACCCTGTCATTTAAGTTACAGCTTGGACTTCACCGACTGTATCCATCCTGTAACCTATTTGACAGAGCTCGTATAGGCTGTCCGTGGACAGTTGAATATTATGCAAATTATGCATAATTAATGGCTGTAATGAACACCAGTGTGTAGTGCTGTGTCCTCTGTGTGGCAAACAACAGGTCTGAGCACAAACAACAACTGTATTTATGAAATATGAGCCGTTAAATCAACGTCCAGGAGGAAGCCTATAGGGGCTCTGTTGATTAGGTTTCAGGATGGCACCGAACTTTGAACGGCTATAACTCGGGGACCCAGCGGCCTAGCCACACCAAACTCGGGTCAAAGTAAGGTCCCGAAGGGCCCTCTCCAACGGGCCCCAGCCCGTGCTTCTAGCGCCCCCAGGGTCCGAGATACGGGGCCCAACAGGAAAGGGTGCACTTCAGAAGGACGGGTCCCAGAGGCTCGGGACTCTGGGGTTTGAGAGGGCCCCTAGAGGGCCCTCATCCCCCGAAGGACGATCCGCTGGGACTCGCCATTTCCGAGATATAGTCTGTTTTGTCCAAAAGTCCCTCGTGTGTAAGTGGGTGTGTCTCGGGAGTTGAGCCGAGTTGGAGCTCCAAACTCGGGGCATTATTAGGGCCCATGGGGCCCCTTCTACCCCCACCATTGCCAGCTCCTGTGACCTTCCGTTTCCGAGATACGGCCACTTCCGCTCCAGCTTTGACCGGGTGTATCTCGGAAACCAGGCCGACTTGGAGCTCCAAACTCCGGGTGTGGAGGGGCACTCATGGGTACCTCATGACCCCAGAGTATGGAGCCCAAAGTCGGCTTGGTTCCCGAGTAATGCCCGGTCAAATATGGGAGTTTGACCGGGCGTATCTCGGAAACCACGCCGACTTGGAGCTCCAAACTCCGGGCATGGGGGGTACCTATGGCGCCCCCAAGACCCCGGAGTATGGAGCCCAAAGTCGGCTTGGTTCCCGAGTAATGCCCGGTCAAAGATGGGACTTTGACCGGATGTATCTCGGAAACCACGCCCACTTGGAGCTCCAAACTCTGGGTGTGGAGGGGCACCCATGGGTCCCTCATGACCCCAGAGTATGGAGCCCAAAGTCGGCTTGGCTCTCGAGAGACACCCAGTCAAAGTCAGCATCCCACCTGTAACTTATTTGACAGAGCTCGTATAGGCTGTCCGTGGACAGTTGAATATTATGCAAATTATGCATAATTAATGGCTGTAATGAACACCAGTGTGTAGTGCTGTGTCCCCTGTGTGGTGCAGAGTAGGTTTGGCCTGATAAATTTCAAGTATAAGAACACCAGACCCAAAGTTCCCAGAATCCACACTCCCGAACCCAAAGTTCCCCAGAATCCACTCGCTCCCAAAAACTAAGTCAGAAACAGCATCCATCCTGTAACCTATTTGACAGAGCTCCTATAGGCTGTCTGTGGACAGTCCATTTTTAGGCCAATAATACATAATTAATGGCTGTACTGTATATCAGTGTAATACATAGTGTCCCCTGTGTGGCATACAACAGGTTAAACCACATATAAGCACTGTATTTATGAAATATGACCATTTAATGTATTGTCCACGAACAGCCTACAGGGACCCTGTCATTTAAGTTACAGCTTGGACTTCACCGACTGTATCCATCCTGTAACCTATTCGACAGGGTCCAAATAGGCTGTCTGTGGACAGTCCATTTTTAGGCTAATAATACATAATTTATGGCTGTAATGTACACTGGTGTGTTGTGTTGTGTCCCCTGTGTGGTGTACAGTAGGTTTCACCTCAAAATTACAAGTTGTGTGGCATACAACAAGTTAAACCACATAAAAGCACTGTAATTATGAAAAATTACCTTTTGATGTATTGGCATCCCACCTATAGCTTAATAAGTTGCTAACAGGCTGCAACCAATCGGTCAATGTCTCTCCCATCTCTTTTGGTTTTTGGCTAATATCTCAGCGAAAACACCACCGAAAATCATAAAAATGGTATTGTTCTCTTCAGAGTGACGAGCCGGTTCCAGCGTGCTGACTTTTGCAGAGTTTTCGGCCGTTTAAAAAATTTCGCAGTGGGTTACCGTCCTTCAAACTGCATGCACTCATGGTTGGGTCTAGCCAAGCAAGGCCGCCCAGCTACATACCCGGCTCGGATCCCCTTGCGTCGCGCTTCACCCTGGGGCCTTATGGTGCACAGAGGGTACCCTGCAATGGGTGTCTTAAGTTTTGGGTCCCCCTGAGAGCCAGGTGCGCTTTGGCTGGGTAAAAACTCCTGGAGGGAGAGGGCCTCCTGGAGAAATGCAAGCCCAGCCTGGTGCACTCAGGCTAAGACGGTCCTAAAATGGACCTTTGGGCTTGTATGAGAGAAGGTGACTATGGGTGTCTCTGGCTGGGGATAAATCCTGGAGGGACAGGGCCTCCAGGAAAAATCCAAGCCCAGCCAGGGGGCACTCTGGCTGGGGATATATCCTGGAGGGAGAGGGCCTCCAGGAGCAGTCCAAAACGTTGCGGTACCCATGGGGCTCCAGGAACTGGGGACTCCTCGGCCTGCCCCGGGGAAGGTGGCCTGTCCTGGGTCAAAGGCAGATTTAACCGCCACTCCTGGATGTCCATCTGGAGCTAAGACGTTCCTAAAATTGACCTCCTGGGTTATATGAGGAGATGTACAAGGAGCAATCCAGGAGAGGACCTCCAGGAGCAGTCCAAAACGTTGCGGTACCCATGGGGCTCCAGGCACTCGGGACTCCTCGGCCTGTCCCGGGGAAGGTGGCCTGTCCTGAGTCAAAGGCAGATCTAACCGCCACCCCTTGATGTCCATCTGGAGCTAAGACGGTCCTAAAATGGACCTCAGGGGTTATATGAGGAGAGGTACAAGGAGCAATCCAAGCCCAGCCAGGGTGCACTCTGGCTGGGGTAAAATATAAATTGGGCCGTGCCATGGAGCTCTGGAAGTCCTGGAGGGAGAGGGCCTCCAGGAGCAATCAGAGCCCAGCCAGGGGGCACTCTGGCTGGGGTAAAATATGAATTGGGCCTTGCCATGGATCTCTGGAAGTCCTGGAGGGAGAGGGCCTCCAGGAGCAATTCAAGCCCAGCCAGGAGGCACTCTGGCTGGGCATAAACACCTGGAGGGAGACGGCCTCCAGGAGCGATCCAAAACCTAAATTCCAAAACGTTGCGGTACCCATGGGTCTCCAGGCACTTGGGACTCCTCGGCCTGCCCCAGGCAAGGTGACCCTTCCTGGGTCAAAGGCAGATTTAACCGCCACCCCTGGATGTCCATCTGGAGCTAAGACGGTCCTAAAATGGACCTCCGGGGTTATATGAGGAGAGGTACAAGGTGCAATCCAAGCCCAGCCAGGGTGCACTCTGGCTGGGGTAAAAATCCTGAAGGGAGAGGTCCTCCAGGAGCAATCCAAGCCCAGCTAGGGTGCACTCTGGCTGGGGTAAAATATAAATTGGGCAGTGCCATGGAGCTCTGGAAGTCCTGGAGGGAGAGGGCCTCAAGGAGCAATCCAAGCCCAACCAGGGGGCACTCTGGCTGGGGATAAACTCCTGGAGGGAGAGGGCCTCCAGGAGCAATCAAAGTCCAGCCAGGGGGCAGCTCTGGTTCCCCGAGTTGGGCTGAGGCCGGAGCACCTCGGCCAGAGGGAACCAGAGAACAAGTGTGACCGCCAAAACCTAAGTCGATTTTGGGTGACCAGTTGCCCGGTTCTCTGGTGGCGCGGGGTTGCTGGGACAGTAATACCCGGGCTTAAGTTTGGGACCCCCGGGTCCGGCCGGTGCGCGGGTGTGGGTGCAGGCCGAGGCTGTGGGGTAGCTCTGGTTTTCCGAGTTGGGCAGACGGTGGACCTTGGTGGGGGTCCCTGCCCGGAGCTGTGGTTCTCTAAGATGGGCAGAGGGTGGACCTAGGTGGGGGTCCCTGCCCGGAGCTCTGGTTCTCCGTGTCTGGGCAGAGGGTGGACCAGGGTGGGGGGCCTTGCCCAGAGCTCTGGTTCTCTGAGTCGGGCAGAGGGTGGACCTAGTTGGGGGTCCCTGCCCGGAGCTCTGGTTCTCTGAGTCGGGCAGAGGGTGGACCAAGGTGTGGGTCCCTGCCCGAAGCTCTGGTTCTCTGAGTCAGGCAGAGGGTGAACCTAGGTGTAAAGACTCTGGGCGGATCTAATCCGTGGGGAATTTGCATATCATAATTAATAATTGGTAATTAATAATTATTCATACATGTTTGGATTAGATCAGTCTTACATGTTAATAAATCTCCCTCTAAGGGAGAATCTCATTTTACCTGCATGCATACCTGTGTATTCTTGGATTGTAACTACAAGTTGATTGCAGTTAATTACACTGAATCACGTCTTACAAAACAGGCAAAATTAATTTAACTCAATTGTCAGAATAACATTGTTGGGATCCACAGTATTATCTGACTGAATTGGGCTTACTGCCCTATAAACACATACTATTTAAAGTATGTTTCATTTGTAAAGCGTGTAGCATAAATTTAGATCTTTGGCACTTAAGAGACTTGAGAATGAGCAAAGAGAATGAATCCATCAGTCAATATGATGTATTTAATAAAGCAGAACTACTTATATATTTATTACGTTTACACGGATATATATGTATTTACAAACACATGGACATACACAACACAATAAGACATTAATGAACGAGAAGTGGTAAAGTTTGGGCAATGGATAACTTACACGCGTGAGCGCAAGAAAGAGAGAGAGAAAGGGAGTTACAAATTACCTAGACAGACAACCTCTCTGAAACCACACGAAAACACATTCTTAATGCTCTGAAAACAGGGTAACCCAATTTTACTTGCATGTGGAAGGGGTCTCTCATGTGTTGCTGCGTCTCGAGCGGCCTGCATGGTCTAGCCGTGTTTTGGACGGCAGATCTTTTGTTCTCTGTGCGCGTGCGGTCCGCATGGTTTAGCTGCGTGCGTGAGCTGAATCCTTGGTTCCGTGGAGTCACGTGATGCGGCGCGAGTCTTTGAACAGCAGTTTAAAGCCTTTGAGTAACATTACCAATGGAAAATAGCTCGGCTAAGTTTGTTTCACTTCGTGGAAGTGAACAGAGTCGACTACGGAAAACAAAACTTTGACTTACAAAGAAAAGAAATAAAGATCTGATCGGGTCTCCGGAGGAGACCACGAGATCGGGTTACATGGTGCAGCCGTAATGGAGGACGAAGACAGAGAGAGCGAGAGAGGGAGGGGGAGAGATTTATCCCATTGGATAAAGCCAACCTTTTCCTGTCAGCTTGGCCAATCGGAGAGAGGGAGTTTCGAGCGGGAGTTTAGGTTTTATGATCTTTTGTCTTGTCGAGATCGACTGTGCATGTTTTATGACGGTGACGTAAAATGCGTTCAATTTTACTCCAGAGATGATAAAACATCGTAACACACATCCTATGGTTTGTACACATACAGATATGGTTTGGTCAGATCAAGAGGATTCTAAAGATATGAAGAACAACATAAGTTGGATAATACTGCAAAGTTATACATTAAAAGGCACACCAAGCATTTCCAAGCATTTGTAGTTATTTTAGGACTACGGTACTGTCGCAGATAACCATGGAATCTGGGTAACAGACACACATATAAGCATATCAAAATATATCTCAATAAAGTCTTTATATGATGACGTTAGAGGTTTGTGTATGTGTGTGCGTGTCCCTGAGCAGATGTTCTTCTGAGTGGTCTCCTGGTCTCTCTTGGAAGGAGAAGGAGGGGGGGGGTGTTCATGATAGTATGTAACTCAACGAAACACTAACCCATTAGAGTCTCCAAGGACGCACAAACCAAACACAAAGGAAAGTCACGAGATGAACATTAGATACATGAATCGCATGGTTATGCATAGGATATATATATATATTAGAGTTAAAATGTTTCATTTTTCCTTCTCCAGGAATCAAGTCCCTGCACATTCTTTTGAGTCATAAATCGGTAACAGGAAACCAAACTCGAACAGTTTTAGCTTGGTTTGGGGGGAAGCTTCATGGGCTTGTGTGTGTGTGTGTGTGTGTGGAATTTACATTCCAGGCTCCAGTTTCTCTGAAGGCCCCGGGGTTTTAGCGAGGATTTATTTAGTTATTCAGATTCACCCAAATACCCTACATTTCCCCCTTTTCATCGGATGATGTCCCCGTGTGTTGGACATAATATGACGACAAATCATCACCATGGACGGGTGACAGGTGAATCATGATGATCGGGTAGCAGGTGCTGTTAGGCTGAGGCTGAGGGCTCAGCTCGATAAAGTTCGACGCAGCCTCCAGCGTGGTACCCTCTTCCTGAGGGTCCCGTGGGCTTGGCTGTGGATGTTCGCATCTCGTTGAGCCTCCTGTGCAGGATGACTGTCGAGTGTCAGGGTGTGGTTGATAGATGTACCCTGCGTAGGATCGGCCGCAGTCCAGGATTGGACAGCAGGTGAAGCAGTTAAGGCGGGCAGTTGAGACAAAGCTCGGAGGGCTGTGTTGATAGAAGCAATGTCAATTAGCTGGGATCCCCCTTTTGCAAACCACAATTCCCTTTGGGGAGTTAGGGTGAAAGTGTGGTTCTTGAAGGATGGGGCTTTTTGGTACTTGGATTCCCTGCTCTGGCTGAGCAATTTGACACAGATGTCAGTGTCCTTCTGGTTGTAAGTGAGTGCAGCTGTTTGCACAGGAGTGTTAGCGAGCCCCGTGTCACTTACAATCTCTGCTTGGGTCTCGGTGACTTGAGTGCGAGGCTTGGCTTTAGCAGGGCAGCTTGTGCCGCTGATCTGCAGCCCGCAGGTTCCGTCAGGCCTGTCTCTGAGGAAAGATTTGTTAGGGCAGAGATAGTGAATGTCTTTGGTCGCTGTGCACATGTGTGGATTCGGAGCTGGGGACAGCTTGGTGTCGCTGTCATGCAAGGCAATCAAGTATGGCCTGCAGATCTTGATGTGAGTGCTACCTTTCAAAATCTGACATGGACAATGTTCTTGAGCCGGTGGATTCGGCTTGACTATGATGGGTAAGTTCAGGGGAACGTCCCCTTTTCTCTGCTTGTGGTGATGCAGAGTGGGATGGCACTACCCATGAGAGTAGGCAAGGTGTATTTTTAAAGAGTCAGTTGGTGTGGTGATGGCAGACGCCAGCACGGTTTGCATGAGGCCTAAGGGTATCAGGTGCGGTGGGATTCTACCCATGGCGAGGCTGTCGATGGAGGAGTTCACCCCCTGCAGCAGGTTTGTCATCAGGGCTGTTGCCAGCTGATTTTGAGCAAAGTCATTCTGGAAGGCAGTAAACAGCTGTTTCTTGGAGTTCACTGTCGGGGTCGGCAGAACGCTGTGGGTGTTGAAAGTTACCACAGTTCCCTTTAGTGTCTTGTCGATGGTCTGCAGGGATGCACTCTGTTGTGAGTGGCTCTATTATCTGTGGAATCTCAGTCTGAATTTCGGCTGCATGCCGTCCAACGTTGGCAAGGTTTACTGCATTCATGCTGGACATACAGGTGTTAAACAGAGTTCTGACGGCAGTGCGGCGGCGGCGGTTGTGGCCACCTGGCTCCGCTAGCGTGACAGTCATTTTCTCAAGTTGGTCGAGCATGTGTTCGACATCGGCCTCAGTGTGCGTGAGGGCCTCCTCTGTCCGTTGGCACCTACCCAGCTGTATTGTGTCGTTACGCCGGGGTAGTGCGTTCTGTAGGCGTTGCGAGGATCAGGTGGCACAGGCACTTTCTGAGTGCGGGTCCGGCAGAAAAGGAGTCTTGGTTGTTCCCTTAGGATGGTGCTTGGTGCCGGACCTGGTGAGATGTCCGATTGCGGCTGCCCTCTGGTTGGCTGGAGGCACAGCAGCATCCTGGTAAAAGTGAAAGGGAGAGAGACAGAGAGAAAGGGAGGAAAAATTTCAGCGACCGTCGTCCTTGGTTGGCTAGGACAGTCTTTTCGCTTTGAGGACGCCAGTATGCCACTTGCTTCGGTGTCTTGCAAGTGTCTCTGGTGCTGCGGTGTGCAGCACATGGTGCGTCATGGGCGTAGGGCATACATTGGCATTACCCCCCTTTTGCACTGTGGCAGAACAAGCTGTGGCGCGGTGATGGCATCAGGTGCAGAACGCTGAATGTTGTCCAGTGCACGCAGCATGTGCTTGTTGACGTAGGTGGTCTGGGGCACCGGTGGGTGCAGACGGCGTTCGTGGGTGGTTGGAGGGGTATGAGAGGTGGTTTCTCATAGTGTCCATTGTTTTTGTCATAGTCTTTGGTAAGCTGGAAGGTTAGGGTCAGGTGAAGCAGGGGCTCTGTGACATTTTTGTCATACTTGTGGTGTGAGCCTAATGCATGACCCTAAAAGTTCAGAACCATGGTTTAATTGGTTCGCTAGGTATGTAGCTTAAAGCTAGGTGTTTCACATGTAGCTAGCTAGTGAAGTGTGTCTTGTACCTTATCTTAGCTGTGGATGTTAGGAGGCTAAGAGTTATGTGGTTCCGAGATTATTCCCTGGAAAGGGCATAGCCGAGATGAAATAAATGACTTAAGATGGTTCTTATGACTAAATTATTTCTCTGGACTTAACTAGTGGTTCACTACGGTTTGACGAAGTGAATGATAGGGGGGAAAAGGACAGCTGTCTTATTCAAATTATGCTTATTATCAATCCTCTGGACTATAGTTGTGCCCTAGTAAATTGTCGAAATTACTTGTGTTGCAGGGTCACAAAAATGAGTACACTTGTTGAAAATAAACAAAATCACAAATAAAGGTGTCTCTGTTTCCTTTCTGGGCCCTATGGGAAATGGAACCACATTTGAACAAGAGAGGAAATAAAATAAATTTTAAATCATATAGATGACCGAAAAGTAAAGGGAATAGCTGAGTGCTATTAATATCAAGGTCAAAGAAAATAAAAAAATTAAAGAAGAGCCAAAAGAAAAAAAATTAAAATTAAAAGCAAAAAGAAACAAAGTGATCAAAACAACGGGAATGATCTGAAGGCGAGAATAATCAAGTGGCATTAGTGAATAAACTTTGGATTTGCCTGGGCCAACACTTCATAGTGGGTTACAACGGTTACGTGTTCGAGGCCACATCGTATGTGTCCCATCAAAGGATTAGTCACCTGCCGATGAAGATTCCTATTGCTATATGAATTCTTCTCTAGCTACACAGTTTACATGTAGTTAACTTAAGTTTAATTAACAGGGTCTCTTCAAAGTTAGCCTTCGACGGTTAGCAAGGGCTATGCCTCAACTAGTGAAGGTGAACTTTAGCTAAGAAGAATTGCAAACACGGAACGTGAATAATTAGAAACCCTAACTGGTGTTAAGGAAAGTATTTTAGAATACTTTGCACTGTGTAAACACAAGCGGTGATTAAGGGCTCAAGTAAATTATGCTACCTGCTAACTGTATAAGTTATTATTTAGCTTAGCCTAAGCTGGATGGGTGCTATGTTGGTTTAGCTTAGCTTAGCGTAAGCTGGAAGGATGCTAGGTTAGCTTAGCGTAGCGTAAGCTAGCTGGATGCTATGTTAGTTTAGCTTAGCGTGAGCTGGAAGGATGCTAGGTTAGCGTAGCCACCTAGGATGGTTTGTTTACAAAGTGACATCACAAGTTAGCACTTCCTGTGACAAGTCGTTGACATGGAAGCTAGAGCATGTCAGACAATTAAACAGTCCCTAAAGAATGTCTGTACATTTTACATGAATTATGCTTGTTTAAACGGGTGAACGGGATGCACCTAAATTTTAAGTCTTTCTAGGAGTCGGTGTTACATTAAGTAAAATGCAGATGTGTTTTGGCATTAGCTAATTTTACTCATGGAACTCTTCTCTTTATTTTATACAACTTATTCTATTTGTTTACAGAGTAAGGAAATAGATTTGCTGTAAGTCAAAGCTTGTCTAAGCATATATATACATCCCTCTCGTGCATGAATGCTGACTTCTCAGCGATTAAACAGTTTTGATCGCTAGGTTGCTTTCTGCTTGTAGGTGCAGCTAAAATTTAGGTGAACTACATCAATCTAGCAATAATTTATAAGGCCTTTACATTTGTAGAAAGGGGAGCATCACCCAGGTCTACCTAGATATAACTTTGTCCTGAGCTTTCTTTGTTAGACACAGGTTTAGTCATACTACAATTTGGATTTCTTTTAAGCAAAGCAGAATACACATCGGTACAGTTTACAAGCTGCTGAGATGAGGTTTCTTCATCAAACAGACTTACGCTTTACTGCTGAACATGCTAATTTTAGTTGGAAATCTAAGGCTATTTTACTTAAAGTAGAGCTATTGTTTTATCTGCACTTAGACAAGCCAGCGATCAAAATGCGTATTGCACGTTGTGTTTTAGTTGGATCGCAACACTTAAATGCACGCCCGTAGGTTTACCGTAGTTTAAAACTCAGGTGGTTTTTTTTTTTTTTTTTTTTTTTTTTTTTTTTTTTAAACTCTGACGTCGCAGTGACGTATGCCCTATTTGGAGCTAGCATTTCCTGTAACCCGTCATTGTCATAGAAACTAATGTTTAGCAGTGTCATTTCAACCAGCATGTAGCAAATGCTTGGTTCGAAAGAGTCGTGCGTAGTCTGTTGGCAGGTTAGGCTTACACGTCCAATCAAGATTCTCTTTAAGTCAGTAACATTCTAATTTTACGAATGCAGAGTCTTGCAACTCTTTGGGCAGACATTTTCATCTACTTTAAAAGTTATATGTCCTATGCTGTTTAGGGACCCTTTTAGCAGAGTCTTGCACTGTGTTCGGGCAGTGTCTTCTGGTTTTGCAGTTCAAAGTCAGTGGGGTTTTAGGAATTCTTTCTGAGGAGGCCTTCTGTGTTAGAGGCCTTCTGCATTAGGTCACGCATCGTTGAGTGGGCATTGCGTGGTCTTTGGCGAGCTGGAAGGTGCAGGGTAGCGAACTGGAACCTTGACTTGGTGCTGAGGCTGTGTACCCCTGGATGGCTGCTGGGGTTCTTGGGAACTCTGACCTTGGAGTCTGGCTCTGGTGACCTGTGTGACTGGAGGGCCCAGACGGTCAGGTGTTTGAAGTCTAATAAAAGCTCAGAGCATTCTAGCAGGTCTTTGCCCATCCGAAAGGGGTAAGTGTCCATTTGTGAGATGTACACCGGGTGGGTAGGCCTCAAAAGGACCAATTGTCAGGTAAGTGGGAGCTCTCTGTTCGAGCCGGAGATCGTTCTGGCTGTGCGACTGCATGTTCAGCTCACACATGTGGGGTATAAGAGTTCGATCTTCGCTCTTAGCTTTAGCACTGAGTCTTTCAAAGAGTTGAGCTGACATTAAAGTGAGGTCTGAGCCGGGTTTCAACCAGGGTTTCAAGGCTCACCTCATTGTCTAGAGTGATGGGTAGTAGAGCTTAGATTCTCTGCCCGAGCCCGAGCCCGACCCGGCCCGACCCGCGGGCCGGGCCCGGGCCGATATTTCCCGCCACTATGCTCGGGTCGGGCCGGGTCGGGCCCTTGATCAAGCACGTCACGTGTCACGCGCAGCGTCTCCTCCACTCGCACGCTGTGCTGTATTGTGTAGCTTAAGTGCAACATGGAGCTTGAATAGGAGAATAGGATAATTAACTTTGAGCAAGTATGAAGGAAAGTCGGAGGAATGGAAATATTTTAAACTAGTCGTGGGCAGTGACAACATATATGTGTCGGCTTTGTTGAGTGAAAGTGCGGCGCGCTGCTCGCCTATGATGACAGCAAAAAAAACGGGGACTTCGACGATGAAAAGACACATGCAGGCTTGTCATGACAGAAAGGATGATAGTCAGCCTTCAATATCCTTCATTCGGATCGGATCCATTTGCGATCCATCGATTCAGGTATGATTTTTACCACTTCATTATGTTTTGTCTTGTAGAAACCTTTCTTTAAGGAGAATTTCGTTTTGTATAAATTGTATCTTAATTTTAATAACCTTTTCATTAACCGATTGCCTGGATTTAATAAATAGGAAGCAAATGCAGACAATAATCATGACATGCGGGCGCCGGCGAGCCGCGGTCACATGAACTGGAGCATCTCATCATAAATTAAATCAATTCTCGGCACGCTTGTCACTGAATTTACAAATGCACATCTTGCTTGTTGCACGCACACAAGTCGAAATAACATTATTAATAATAATGAATCTTTAAGAATATTTGATTGAATGCTGAATGTCGTGCTTGTTCAATTTAATAAAATTTAAACTTTCATTGTGATAATTAATTGAATATTAAGTGCACATGTACATGTAAAAGTAATAGTATTATATATATATATATATATATATATATATATATATATATATATATATATATATATATATATATTGTGCAGCTCCCCTGTCAATGGTAGGCTACATTCAGCACCTGCGTTAAAAGAAAATGATCTGGCGTCGCCCCTGGTTATAACGGCCCACGTATTAAAAATGGTCAGGTTTAAATCGGGCTCGGGCTCATAATTACAGTTAATGTGTCGGGCCGGGCCGGGCTCGGACACAACGTGCATGGGCTCGGGTCGGGTCGGGCTTGATTTTTTGGGCCCGATCTAAGCTCTAATGGGTAGGTAAAGTTTCCGGGCCCACCCCCTTTTGGTCTTTTGGGGTTTTGGACCCAGCTGTGGGAAACTGTGTAGTCTCGCTCAGGCTGTGCAGCTGTCAGCTGTGGTGGCTGTGTGCTGCTGTCACTTTGTGATGTGACAGTTTGCTCTGTGGTCTGTGGCTGACGAGCAGTGTTCTGTGTGCCTGTTGTGGGTCTTAGGCTCAGGCATAGGGTGTAAGGCTCATACCTCTTGAATTTTGGAAAGTCTTTGTGAAGAAGCTCTTTCAGCGACTTCCGGGTTTCGGCTGTCTCAGAAGTGGCGGCACTGTGTTTGTCTGATGTGGGCAGAGACTTGTGCTTAACAGTGACATGTTGAGAGGGGTACCGCTCCAGGTTGTGTGGGCTTGAGTCTCTTGGTGATGGGGGTCGCTGGCTATTTCTGGGTCGCCGGCTGGCTTCCAGAATGTTTCAGAGCGCTCGCTCTGGTGTCTTGGATGAGCACCATCACGGTAGTGCTGCCCTCTGCTGGCCTGGAACGGACTCGACTCTCTGTTAAACAGGGCCATGGTGTTGTGGGGCGCCCTCTGGAGGCGGATTGTGGGTTTTCAAAGTCTTTTCGGATTCTGGATCAGAATTCTTTAATGAAGGCCTGCCGCAGCGGCTGGTGATGTTTTGAACAGTGGGCGTTCAACCCCTCTTTACAGCTCTGGGTTCTTGGCTGAGAGGTGCGGACTGGTCAGGGGAAACTTGTGGTGTGTGTTTCCCCTTTTCCGTCATGCGGCAGTTTATAAGAGTGTTGCAACTCTGTGTGAAAATGTCAAGTTCGTCTTTGAGATCGTGTCTCTGTTGAGTAAGTTCATGGATTTTAGCTCGGCCCGTGTGTAAGTGGTTTCAAAGGCCTTGGCTTTAGTGTCTCTTTCTTTGAGTTCAGTCTCTGCTGAACGAGCTTGTGGATGGTATCGCGGGCCTCTTGCGAGTTCCTTTCGCCAGCCGTGGCTTTCGAGTCTCTTTAAGTTCAGCCTCTGCTCTTTGCAAAAGGGGCTTCACTTTTGTCGGAGTTTCTCGTTGAGTTCCTCTCTGGTTCTTTTCTCTGACTGCTCTCTTCGGTCTGTATGCCGATGACGATCAGACAGGGCAGTTTGAAGTATTTCCACTTCCTTCTGTAGCTCGGGGTCGTTGTCATCCTCGGCTTGCATCCGGAGCGTTGCAACTTCGTGCTCCAGGGCTATGCGGCTCCTATCATGGAGACGTGCTGGTGCGATGCTGGCAAGCGAGGTTTTGGACGTGTCTGGCCGGTCTTTGTCGTGGGAGCTTTGGCTTGGTTTGTGCGCCATCAGCTTGTCCACGTCGGCGCTGCTCTTGGCTTTGGAGCTCTGAGTCACTGGCGACCTTGGGCAGGAATGGAGGTGTCCTGAATCTCAGCCATGTGTCCAGGTTGTCCCAGCGGTTGTGGGACTGTAGGACCGGAACATACTGGTTTCGACTGTGGGCGAGAGGAACACAACACACACAGAGAGACCAAGCAAGTTTGTTCTACGTTTAACGAGCTATAATACGGGCTATGCCGCGTATGCAAATTGTGGTTAACTGATGCAGACAGTTAAATCATTCGGTGGGACAATTTGGTTAGGTCAGCATGGGCCTGAATAAAATTTAACAGGGCGGTAGCTTAGGGGGTCACCTGTTGATGCTAGCGGCTTGTTGTCTAATTATTATTCAGCGTTCCTTGTTGTCTCAGATAGGTTCTGTCTCTAGGTGAACTACAAGGAACAGAGCACAACAGAAAAGAGCAATGGCAAGATAGCAAAGTTTGAAGTAACATGCAACCATCAAAGATGGAAAGGTCTGTAATGAAATGGCGTTAAGAGTACCCAGGAAGTGTTATAGGGGAAAAGGAGGCCTAAGCCTGCGGTTGGTGGCTCGGAGAGGAGGAGGGAGCCAGACACTTCAATGACCGGGGGAATCTCTAGATTCTGTGGTCAATACTAAGTGGATGGGTTTAATACCTTTTCCTAGTTTTGCCTGGGGTGAAATGAGGTCATTCAGGTTGGAGTCCGCACCGTGGTCGGTCTTTCTGTCGTCCCCAAACACTCGACAGCAGCGTCCCGGGCCCTTCCGCATATCTGTACCGATGTGCGCCCTCTCACGCACCTCGACTGTGAACACAACTGGCAGTGCCAAATTGGTGATGTCGTGTTGCGGGCCACACTAACGGAGAGATACAGGAAAGTCCGAGACTCGCGCTCTCAGTGCTGGTGACGCAGGTCAGATGAACTAGCATGCTGGACTCCAAGCAGAGATGACTGTCAAATCACCACAGCTTTTTAGTGGATTCTACCTATTAATACAGAACAGTGTGAACAAGTGGCTTAACAGTGAATGAAAGCTTTCTTGTTTAAACTGAATTGAGTAATTATGTATGTAGAAAATAGAAGCAAAGGTTTTCCTAAATAGTGGTAAAAGGGAAATTATGAAAATGATGTTAATTATCAAAATAACTTAACCCCAAAAAGAAAATTCTTTAAAAAAAAAATACTTTTATTTTTATTTATTATTATTACTTTTATTATTAATAAAAATTAATAATTAAAAGTAATAAAGTAGGATGGACCCCGGGAGAAGAAAGGCAGTAGTGGCGCGTTTGGGCCACAAAGGGGTTTGGGTCACTTCCTCCTAGTGGTCAACCTGGCTGACCGAGAACTTGATTTAAATTGCATTCAAACTGGTTTAAATACACTTCAAATCGAGCGTATGCATAGATGTTAAGTAACTTCTAGAATTGTTGTCATAACATATCAAATCAAAATTATTAAAAATAATTTGAAAAAGGAAATATAGAAGTAAAGCCATAAAACCCTTCCCCACAGGGAAGGAGACTTAATTCACATTAATCTTGAAATTTGTTTGTTTCAAATCAAATTTGAATAAGCGTAGGAAATTAAAGGTTGGCATTATGTATGATGATGATAATAGCCAAAATAAAATCAACTGGGAGAAGGCCACTTCAAAACAGAACGAGAGTAGGAGATAGGAGATGAGCTGACTTAGCAGGGGAAGGCCACAAGGGGGCCGCACTACTAAGTGGTCATCACAAACTGCTAATACTTACTTTTGAATTTTAAATTCAAATGTGGTTTGAACCAAATTCAAAATAAGTGTACACAGTCAGGAGTGACATCATGTTAGTAAAACTGGAACTTGCACATGCATTGAAAGTTAGAGACACAATTTCAGGAATTCACTGGAAAAATCTGAAATTGTGATGAGAGAAAATTATTTAGGGAAGGCTGACCTTGTTACTAGTGTCCACACGATGGCGACATTTCGCTCATGCAGGATGAAGTCAGGGGGCGGTGCGTAATTAGAGAACTTTCACGCACTCAGGCCTAAAGGCTGCCCTCTAGTGTTTGTCAGCGTAATAAAAATTCAGTGCGATTCAAGTTTGAGCGTGCAGATGCTTTGTTTTCTGTAGCGATCACACTTATCAAATTAAATCTCAGCGGATTTTCGGTGCTATATTTTAACAAACACGTCTTGCAGAATTTTTTTTCTGCGCTATGTAGGAGAAAACAGGAATTATACGTCTGTCGGTTGGGTCCAAATACATTTATCAAATAGCATTTTATGATTAAAATGTTTTTAGGTTTTGGATTTTTCTGTGCTATATTTCACAAAATGGTGTGGCAGGATTTTTTCCTACACACACGCATAGGGACAACAGGAATTATGCATCTGTTTTTCGCTTCCCACAAACAATTAGCACTATGATTCATACGTGTTCGCTTATAAATTTTAAACCTCGGCGGGTTTTTCCTTTTTCGACACACGTGTGCACGGAAGGATTTCTTCGCTTCCGCACATTAATATGGACAACAGGAATTATACGTCTGTCATTCGGATCCAAATAACATTTATCAAGTAGCATTTTATGATTAAAATGTTTTTAGGTTTTGGATTTTTCGGTGCTATATTTCTCACGGGTTCACGAGGCAGGATTATTTCACTGCATTTACGTGTAACTGTACCAACAGGAATTTACGTCTGTGGTTTAACTCCCAATACATTTATCATTTAGCACTTTAATGATTAAAATGTTCTGGTTTAACATTTGGTTAGCTACATCAAAGTTGAAACCAGGAGTTTTCGTTAGTCTAATGACTATAATATAAGGCCTTTTAGGTTGAATACAGGAGCATCGCTGTATCCAGGTCCTCTCTCGCTCTGTTCAAAAGATTCTCGTTTTGAAAACAGGCTGATCAAAAGAAAAATATATTAACATGTAAACGTCTTTACAGAGGTAATATCTCTTTTGTTACGAACTACAGTTTACATTCAATACTTTAACCGTGAATATCAGTATTACGAACTGCAATTCATTTTAGCAATTACAACGACTAAAACGTTTAGGCGAATTTAGCAGTTTGTAATGTGCTCCGCTGAAATGGACTGGCTTTGTGCCTTCTCAGTCAGCTGGTGAGTTCGCATTGCGTTCACTCACCCGAGGTGCACGTACAATATTAAATCACATTATAGACAGACTGAAACTTGATCTCTTTTGCTCAAAACAAGTTTAAAGTGTGCCTAGCATTTTTCTCCACCATTTGTAAAGACTCTGGGCGGATCTAATCCGTGGGGAATTTGCATATCATAATTAATAATTGGTAATTAATAATTATTCATACATGTTTGGATTAGATCAGTCTTACATGTTAATAAATCTCCCTCTAAGGGAGAATCTCATTTTACCTGCATGCATACCTGTGTATTCTTGGATTGTAACTACAAGTTGATTGCAGTTAGTTACACTGAATCACGTCTTACAAAACAGGCAAAATTAATTTAGCTCAATTGTCAGAATAACATTGTGGGGATCCACAGTATTATCTGACTTTATAGGCTTTCAGGAAACGCAATTCTCTGGCCAGAAGAATTGGGCTTCCTGCCCTATAAACACATACTATTTAAAGTATGTTTCATTTGTAAAACGTGTAGCATAAGTTTAGATCTTTGGCACTTAAGAGACTTGAGAATGAGCAAAGAGAATGAATCCATCAGTCAATATGATGTATTTAATAAAGCAGAACTACTTATATATTTACTACGTTTACACGGGATATATATGTATTTACAAACACATTGACATACACAACACAATAAGACATTAATGAACGAGAAGTGGTAAAGTTTGGGCAATGGATAACTTACACGCGTGAGCGCAAGAAAGAGAGAGAGAAAGGGAGTTACATTCACCTAGACAGACAACCTCTCTGAAACCACACGAAAACACATTCTTAATACTCTGAAAACAGGGTAACCCAATTTTACTTGCATGTGGAAGGGGTCTCTCATGTGTTGCTGCGTCTCGGGCGGCCTGCATGGTCTAGCCGTGTTTTGGACGGCAGATCTTTTGTTCTCTGTGCGCGTGCGGTCCGCATGGTTTAGCTGCGTGCGTGAGCTGAATCCTTGGTTCCGTGGAGTCACGTGATGCGGCGCGAGTCTTTGAACAGCAGTTTAAAGTCTTTGAGTAACATTACCAATGGAAAATAGCTCGGCTAAGTTTGTTTCACTTCGTGGAAGTGAACAGAGTCGACTACAGAAAACAAAACTTTGACTTACAAAGAAAAGAAATAAAGATCTGATCGGGTCTCCGGAGGAGACCACGAGATCGGGTTACATGGTGCAGCCGTAACGGAGGACGAAGACAGAGAGAGCGAGAGAGGGAGGGGGAGAGATTTATCCCTTTGTATAAAGCCAACCTTTTCCTGTCAGCTTGGCCAATCGGAGAGAGGGAGTTTCGAGCGGGAGTTTAGGTTTTATGATCTTTTGTCTTGTCGAGATCGACTGTGCATGTTTTATGACGGTGACGTAAAATGCGTTCAATTTTACTCCAGAGATGATAAAACATCGTAACACACATCCTATGGTTTGTACACATACAGATATGGTTTGGTCAGATCAAGAGGATTCTAAAGATATGAAGAACAACATAAGTTGGATAATACTGCAAAGTTATACATTAAAAGGCACACTTTCCAAGCATTTGTAGTTATTTTAGGACTACGGTACTGTCGCAGATAACCATGGAATCTGGGTAACAGACACACATATAAGCATATCAAAATATATCTCAATAAAGTCTTTATATGATGACGTTAGAGGTTTGTGTATGTGTGTGCGTGTCCCTGAGCAGATGTTCTTCTGAGTGGTCTCCTGGTCTCTCTTGGAAGGAGAAGGAGGGGGGGGGGGTGTTCATGATAGTATGTAAATCAACGAAACACTAACCCATTAGAGTCTCCAAGGACGCACAAACCAAACACAAAGGAAAGTCACGAGATGAACATTAGATACATGAATCGCATGGTTATGCATAGGATATATATATATATATATATATTAGAGTTAAAATGTTTCATTTTTCCTTCTCCAGGAATCAAGTCCCTGCACATTCTTTTGAGTCATAAATCGGTAACAGGAAACCAAACTCGAACAGTTTTAGCTTGGTTTGGGGGGAAGCTTCATGGGCTTGTGTGTGTGTGTGTGTGGAATTTACATTCCAGGCTCCAGTTTCTCTGAAGGCCCCGGGGTTTTAGCGAGGATTTATTTAGTTATTCAGATTCACCCAAATACCCTACATAGGTGTGGGTCCCTGCCCAGAGCTCTGGTTCTCTGAGTCGGGCGGCGGGTGGACCTAGGTGGGGGTCCCTGCCCAGAGCTCTGGTTCTCCGAGTCGGCTGAAGGTGGAGTACCTTGGCCGGAGGGAACCAGAGAACCAGAGCGGCTTTTGGGTTACCAGTGGCCCGGTTCTCTGGTGGCGCGGGGTTGCTGGGACAGTAATCCCGGGCTTAAGTTTGGGACCCCCGGGTTCGCCTGGTACACTAGTGAGGGTGGAGGCCGGGGCTGTGGGGTAGCTCTGGTTCTCTGAGTCGGGCAGAGGGTGGACCTAGGTGGGGGTCCCTCTCTGTAGCTCTGGTTCTCTGAGTCTGGGCAGAGGGTGGACCAAGGTGTGGGTCCCTGCCCGGAGCTCTGGTTCTCTGAGTCGGGCAGAGGGTGAACCTAGGTGTGGGTCCCTGCCCAGAGCTCTGGTTCTCCGAGTCGGCTGAAGGCGGAGTACCTTGGCCGGAGGGAACCAGAGAACCAGAGCGGCGGCCAAAACCTAAGTCGATTTTGGGTTACCAGTGGCCCGGTTCTCTGTTGGCGCGGGGTTGCTGAGACAGTAATCCCGGGCTTAAGTTTGGGACCCTCGGGTTCGCCTGGTGCACGGGTGAGGGTGGAGGCCGGAGCTGTGGGTTAGCTCTGGTTCTCAGAGTCGGGCAGAGAGTGGACCAGGGTGGGGGGCCTTGCCCAGAGCTCTGGTTCTCTGCGTCGGGCAGAGGGTGGACCTAGGTGGGGGTCCCTCTCTGTAGCTCTGGTTCTCCGAGTCTGGGCAGAGGGTGGACCAAGGTGTGGGTCCCTGCCTGGAGCTCTGGTTCTCTGAGTCGGGCAGAGGGTGGACCTAGTTGGGGGTCCCTGCCCGGAGCTCTGGTTCTCTGAGTCGGGCGGCGGGTGGACCAAGGTGTGGGTCCCTGCCCGGAGCTCTGGTTCTCTGAGTCGGGCAGAGGGTGAACCTAGGTGTGGGTCCCTGCCCAGAGCTCTGGTTCTCCGAGTCGGCTGAAGGCGGAGTACCTTGGCCGGAGGGAACCAGAGAACCAGAGCGGCGGCGATACGGCTGTGTCGCCACACAACATACGTCATAAATAAACTTATCTGATTGGCTTACGGGTAACCAATGATTTTAAACTTCAGAAATCGCCCCCTAGCGAGAGAGAAAACACTTCTCTATTATGCTATGCCAGACTCTGTCTATGAAGCAAAGTGAAGTAGCAGAGTCTGGTATTACCAGGCTAATATAATGGTACATGCACTTACAAGTTGATTGTACTGAAATGTGTGTTGGCAGTGCCTGTACACAACCATCATATAATGATAAAAATCCATCCAGTCTTTTTGTTTTAATCTAAAAAAAAATTCCCAGTCTCAAATCGAGCCGTTCGACCATGTGACGTCACACGGTCGGATGTCCCTCCCACGATTGTTGATTGACAGCAGCGTTTCAGCACAGACCCGCCCTGAGCGAGCTAACAACAGAGCTGTTTTTATAAGTGTATAAATGAGGTAAAATAAGTGTTTTCTTACAATACTAATGAGAATTTTTAATAAAAGTGTATTACAAACTTTTAATTTAGACCCTAAAGAATCATATTAGTGTTACACTTTTAGGAATGAGGCGATGTCACTTCCTGGGGCAACACATTTATTTTTGTATAAAACACAAGAAAAAGCATGGTTCAAACAAGGAGCACATTTCTCTGCACTTTCGCGCTTCATCTCGTGCTGGATACTACTTCTACGCTCTTATCCTGTGATATCTTCACAAGTTATCCTAACCAATCACATGTCTGATGTCTAAGCTGAAACGTCACACTAGACACATTACTCTTTATACAATACTCAATTCTCAAGAAATACATGTTCTATAAACAAACACATTAACATAGATCTAAACATGTGCTGTGCCCGCTCTCACATGGCATAAAAGGAAAGGTCTGACAAATAACATCATTAAAGTACCACAAACTCTATGAGTCATGCATTCAAACTCACATGTAAATAGCATTTGGAATTAGAATAGATATTCAGATATCAGCAAGAGTTTAGTCTATATTCGCATTACTCTAGCATTGATAACTGCACATATATGTCTAATACTCTTTCATATCACTGTTTCACTTGTCTGTAATTCGTTTTTAATCTTCTATGAAATATGCTAATGAACTGACTATATTATGAACCAGGTTTCAACCGTTTAACAGTTACTGTGTTATCACTATAAACTCACAAAATAATTAATAAACTATTTTACCTCTAAATCTGACTGGAGTTCTTATTTAACAGTATTAACTTCATTCTTTTTATGTAATAGCCGACAAAGCAATGCTAAACGAGGGTAACATGTATATGCGAGGGTTAACAACAGTCACGTGTGCCTTGTTAACTCCAACTGCCCAGACTCGTCACTACACGCGTCTTAATTAATGTCCGTACACATCTATTCCGTTAATTATGCCTCGTCCCGCACTCACGTCAAGTGTATATCTTTTTAAGCCTTTATTCCTCCGTTTTGCTCACGTTAAGAGTTACTAATTTTCCTGTTGAGTTGTAAACACTCGCGTCCGCCATTTCACGCATGACACTTTTAATCACGGTCAAAACTTCACTTTTCTTAACATCTCAGACACGAACTACAGCTCTATCAGAATACAATACTGTTATGCATTTACCAGTATATAGATTATTGTCAGCTTACCTGTATAAAACACAAGAAAAAGCATGGTTCAAACAAGGAGCACATTTCTCTGCACTTTCGCGCTTCATCTCGTGCTGGATACTACTTCTACGCTGCTATTCAGCCACCCATGCGCTGTGCAACTCCCGGGTGCCCCCTGCTGACAACTCCGAGTCTCACCAAATTGGCTTTATGCACAGCTTCACTACTTCCTGAACTTCAGCCAGCTCCTTTGTTTCCTGTCTGCCATTATTGGACAAACTGATTAATCCAGGTGTGCCTGGCCTCAGTAACAATTATCAGGCACACCTGGATTAATCAGTTTGTCCAATAATGGCAGACAGGAAACAAAGGAGCTGGCTGAAGTTCAGGAAGTAGTGAAGCTGTGCATAAAGCCAATTGAACACAATGCAATAAAGTAATACAAGTAACTAACAATAACATTAACAGTTCGAAATTTAAAGGGGGGTGCACTGATATCTGTCTCGTTTTACATTCTTAGTGCTACATTAGCATGTACAAAATGGCATTATATGACCCCTTTCATAAAAGGGTGCCAATAATTGTGGCCAACGTGTTTTGGAGAAAAACATTTATTTCATAATGTGATTCCCCCCTCCCCACTTTCAATTCTTCTACTTCAATGAAAGGTTAGAATTTAGCAAATTTTTTGAATGAAAGATAAAAAGGATAAACAATGCAGAATTATTTTTTACAGCCAGTTTTGATCGATCAAAAGGATAAACAATGCAGATTTATTTTTTACAGCCAGTTTTGATCATATTTACCAGGGGTGCCATTAATTCTGACCATGACTGTAAATGCCTTGAACTGGAGAAATTAGCACTTAAAAACAGAAATTGGCTGGCCATTAAGTTCTACATTAAGAATCAAATCACAGCTCTCAAGAACAAAGTTTAAAATGTTTCTGTTGGCACCAGATATGCTTGTTATGTCACGTTTAGGTTATAATGTGTTGTTCATTTGAGACGTCTCAAATGTGGAATGTTGGAATTAGATTACCCAGCAGTAAGAAACGTTAAGATGTTGCTAGTAAAAAGAGCCTGTAAGCATTTAATGTAGTTAAGATGACTCAATATTCCAGCAGTTGAAATTAAAATTTTGCAGTCAGTCTATTGTTGTTACTATTTGTTGCGATTTGTGTCCTGTAAAATGCTGACCTTAATTGTGACATTTGTGTTACAAGGCTTCATATTGCACCATTGCTAATCACAAACAAGCTCTGACATCCCGAAGAAAGGGACTTATTTTCTGACAAAGGGAGTATAGAAACAATTTACTTTTGTTGCACTTAGCAACTACACAACAGCATGTTGACTAAAAATATAATAATACTCTACTGGCCAACCTTTTCAACCTTACCAGTATATAATTATGTTTTACAATTACATAACCCCAAGAAAGTATTATGCTCCAGCACATATCTTGGCACATGACAGTTGTAATTGGCTCTCAAAGTAAGTTTAACCTGAATGTGTGTCAAGTGGTACCCAGAAGACTGAAAAACCAGATAGTGTGTATATGTGGACCCCATTAATGGGTCATTCCTGGTATGCGGTGACCTTTTGGCTTCATAAAGAAAAAAAGGACATGATTTTCATTTTTTTAGCATTCTACCAAAATAGTGACATGTTTAACTATAAGGAAAACATATTGGTCAAGCTCAGGGACTCTAAAAATAATAATTATGGGTAGATTGTTCAGACACTTTCCATGAAAATATTCCACCCTGTTAGGGACATTAACATAGTTATCACAACATGTTAATAATGTAAATGTTAAACAATAAGGAGCTTTTCTTGGATAGTATATGTCCCTTATGCCATCTTAGATTTATTTTTCTTCTTGAAACAAGCAAAACAATTTTTGATGAATAGAATATGTCTTGATTATTAAAAACTGGTACTTTTTGTGCCCATTTTTGCAAATAGGATGGTAAATAATAATAAAAATTGGCTCAAAAACACACACACACATATATATATATATATATATATATATATATATATATATATATATATATATATATATATATATATATATATATATATATATATATATATATATATATATATATATATATATATATGCTGTTAGTGCTCCTCACCTCACAAAAAAAATAATAATTATGGGTAGATTGTTCAGACACTTTCCATGAAAATATTCCACCCTGTTAGGGACATTTACATAGTTATCACAACATGTTAATAATGTAACTGTTAAACAATAAGGAGCTTTTCTTGGATAGTATATGTCCCTTATGCCATCTTAGATTTATTTTTCTTCTTGAAACAAGCAAAACAATTTTTGATGAATAGAATATGTCTTGATTATTAAAAACTGGTACTTTTTGTGCCCATTTTTGCAAATAGGATGGTAAATAATAATAAAAATTGGCTCAAAAACACATATATATATATATGCTGTTAGTGCTCCTCACCTCACAAAAAAAGACAAAAGTATGCCAAACATTTAATGTTGCTGTCAAATTATTATTTAAAAGGACTTGTCTAACAGGGTGGAAAGGAGCATAACAGGGTGGAACACCAGTGTTAACCCTCAGGGGTCGGCGGTATCGCCGGCGATACCAACTCACTTTTTTTCTTATCAGTGCAAAAGAGACTCAAAATACTCTGTTGATTTTGATCTTACATATAAGTGTTATACATTTTTCAAAACTGTTAAATGTCTTCTTTTATTTGTGTATACTCATAATAAAAACAAAATGTTGTGTTTTTCGTAAAATACAGAAAATAAACATGATGCGCGTTCTCCCGTATCGCTCAATGTGAAGTTCATTCTGAAACGCGACAGAACATGACCTGTAACTCAGCTAATACTTGTCACTGTGACATGAAACATATGTCTTTACGAAGCTTGAAGTCTCCATTATTAAATAATGTAAATCATATCAAAAACAAATATTCTCTGTTTAAGTAATTCGTATGAAAGCTACGACATTTACAGTTTCTCCAGGCCCAGCTCATTAAAGTTAATGTGACCACACCCACGCTCGCGAGAGCTGATCACATGCAAATTAGCCACGCGGAGGAGCAACGCACTCCTCACTCTCTAAACAAAGCATCAGCAACTTCAGTTATCTTCAGACCTGCTCTGCTTTTCACCGAGTTTGAAGACTGTTTGTGCTGTTTACCTTGGATCTACAACAGATGAGTTAGAAGAACACGATTTGATTATGAGAACGATTTTTAAGGTAAGACACGATTAGTAGCTTATTGATGTATGTCTTAACTTTACACTGTAGCTAGTTAAACTGTTGCCAGGCGACATATGAAATGTGATTGAAGTAAAAACATGAAGCCTAATGCTAAATGTAGCCTATATGTACGACACAAGAATGTTTTTATGTTCGATAATTAAACACAGCACGATATAACAGTAGGCTTTAGGCTCGTATGCGTGTTTATCCATGGTGAATATTATAATAGTTAGACCGTGTTTACTGTTAAATACTGTGTTTGTGGATATCTGCTCACACATAGATATGGTAAAAATAATGTTTCATCGTTTGGTGCGGCTCGATCGCTTCAGTAAATGCCCTGTGCACGCGCTGTGAGATTCATGGTGAATATTTTAATATTTAGACCGTGTTTACTGTTAAATACTGTGTTTGTGGATATCTGCTCACACGTAGATATGGTAAAAATAATGTTTCATAGTTTGTGCGGCTCGATCGCTTCAGTAAATGCCCTGTGCACGCGCTGTGAGATTCATGGTGAATATTATAATATTTAGACCGTGTTTACTGTTAAATACTGTGTTTGTGGATATCTGCTCACACATAGATATGGTAAAAATAATGTTTCATCGTTTGGTGCTGTAATATTTGTGGAGGAACAATAACACACGCAGAGACGGAGCCAAGGTGAGTGCTGTTTACTTCATAGTTCTACTCTGATACAGATCAGTTCCCGGGCGAGAGAGCCCCCTCCCCTTAACCGTATTTCCTCTAATACTGATACTATCATTACCGTACAGTATAAACTACTACACTCCTTTCCCCTAGATTTGAACCCATAACCAAAAAATAACTGTACTGTTATCATTATTTCGTAAAATAATATGCAGTGCTAAAATTTTACCACCTATACAAACCCCATTAACTTAACCGTAAGGACTCAGAACACGAATAATATATTAATAACTCATCTCTACATGAACACTTAGAGATTCAATCTAGTTGGTGCTGTCCGCTGCCTTTCTGGATAGCGCCGCTCTTGTTGCACTTCCGAAGATGGACCAGCAGCAACATTTTCTGGCTCTGTGCTTTCTACTGGATCCCCACAGCCTGCTGAGTACTCCAAGAAATCATCATCATTCCTTCTGCTTGGTGAATATGAAGCTTTAGATGCACGCAAGTGATCCACATGCACATTGACTTGACGATGATCAACTTGTACCTCATAGGTCAGAGATCCTCTTCGTTGCAGAATCGTCCCTGAAACCCATAGCTTCTTTGGATGTCTGAAATCCCAAACTAACACCCTCTCTCCCCGCTTAAATGTCCGGAGTGGCTTTGCTCGCTTGTCATGAGCCTTTTTCTGCTGTAGCTGATGCTTAAGCACTACCTCCGATATGTCCGGCTTCAATAATGACAGGCGAGTGCGTGGTAGTCTCTTTAGAAACATTTCCGCCGGGGTGCGCTCCGTGACGGTGTGAGGAGTGTTCCTGTATGTGAACAGGAACCGAGCAAGCCGTTGCTGGGGTGACACAGACTGAGCTTCCAGTCGAGTCCAGGCTTTCTTGAATGTCTGCACAGCTCGCTCCACTGCTCCATTGGATGCAGGATGGTAGGGTGGTGATAGAACATGGCGGACTTCATTGTTCTTGAGGAACTGTTCAAACTCTGCTGATGTAAATGGAGGGCCATTATCTGACACCAACACCTTTGGCAGGCCATAGGATGAAAATAGGTTCCTGAGAAGATGTGCAGTCTTCTCCGCTGTTGTCTGCTGTGTAGGCAGAACTTCTAGCCACTTTGAATAGACATCCACTACCAGCAAGTAGTGCTGCTTATTGATCTCAGCGAAATCAACATGTATTCTCTCCCACGGTGATGTAGCCCATGACCAAGGATGGAGGGGTGCTACTGCAGGCCTGTTCAGTGTGATCTCACATGCAGCACACTGACCTACAAACTTCTCTATTTCTTGATCTAGTCCCGGCCACCACAGGAAACTCCGGGCTAATGCCTTCATTCGTGTTATTCCAGGATGTCCATCATGTACATCAGACAATAGTCTCCGTCTGAACTTTGGTGGTATAACCACCCTTGTCCCCCAGAGAATACATCCCTGGGGTCTCATTTATAAAGCGTGCGTACGCACAAAACGGGGCTGGAAACGTACGTACGCCAGTTTCCACGCAAAGGTTGTGATCTATAAAAAACAAACTTGACGGGAGAATGTGCGCACCTTTAAGCAAACTTTAAGCCGTGCGTACGCACGTTTTGGAGACGGAGCAGTTTGGCGACACCGATGGTGAGCTGGAGCAAAATGTCTTTTTGGTCACTTTTAGACCGAAAATCTAAAGAAAATTATATATACATTATACAGAAAGATAATACAAATATAATTTCACTCACCAAGCCTATCACATGAAGCAAATATCCACCCCTTTTTAAATATCCGCGCCAGTGAGCACGTTGGGCCGTTTAGTGAAACTGACGCAGCCTATCTAAAACCGTAAATCTTCATTATAATCATAAATACAGTGTTCTGTGAAATATGCTCACAATTACAGTTTAAATAAATAAAAGAATGATTTAAACTATGTTTTACTTCTGATATAAACATTTAGATTAAATATGCCATTCTGATTAATGGAGTTAGACACTTAAATTACATGAAATCATTACTGAGAAGTTACAACATTTTTTATATTCAATAAATAGAAATATTTGTTGTGGATGCAATGCTTTCAAACGCTTTTCCTCTGGCATGCTGTGTTTTAATGTTTCATAGATAATTGCTTATGATAGCAGATGGTCTGAGAAAATAGTTTCGTGCAAATAATGCACAACCAGGTTTATCTGTTTTCATGCAAAATATAAATCAATTAAAAATACTATTTGGCCAGTGAAAAAGATTGAGAAAAACTTTCTCTGAAATATATTTTACACTATTTGATTTATTTATTCAAAAAAAGGCAAGGATGTAGGCTACTAAATTATTTTTTTATTAATGTAATGTGACGGCACATCCGTAATTCATATTTTCCAAATGTCTTGTACCGTTAAAAATGTTATCACGTGGATTAATAATCATATGCAAATGATATGCAGATGAGGATATGCATAGTAAAACTAGGCGTTGTAAGCTCCATATATGGTTATTTCGGGGTGGAGACGCATGTGCGCATAATCTTCCGCTGACTGGGATTTATAAAGTGAATTCTGCGCAGGTTCTGGCGTACGCACGGTTTTATAAGTCAGAATATTTATTTGCGTACGCCATTTTTGGTTTTCGGACGCACGTACACTTTTAGTAAGGATTCTACGCACAGTTTTATAAATGAGACCCCTGGTCTGTAGACAACTGATCCTTTCTCAGATAGAATGGTTTAAGATCTGGATTTGGCACAAACTTCGGCCAACCTGACAATGTCAGATCAAGAACTTTGGAAAGGACCGGGTCATGTCTTGTCTCTTCTGCAATGTCTTTTGCAGACACAGGCAACTCATCAATGTGTGAGACACAGAGTACTCCGCCTTCATCTGTAGCATCATCCGTGTCATGATCACAAGGGAGACGTGACAATGCATCTGCATTTGCGTGGTCACTGGATCGTCTGTACTGAATGTCATAATCATACGCCAACAGGATTAAAGACCAGCGTTGCATGCGAAGTGCAGCGAGAGTTGGAACTGCACATTTGGGGCCTAGGATTGTCAGAAGTGGTTTGTGGTCCGTCAACAACACAAAATTTCTACCATATAAGTACTTATGGAACTTCTTGACCCCGAAAATGATGCTCAATGCTTCCTTCTCAATTTGAGCATAATTCTTCTCACTAGATGAGAGAGTTCTTGATGCAAAAGCAATTGGTTGCTCTTCACCGGATGGAAACACGTGAGAAATTACTGCTCCGACACCATATGGACTGGTGTCACAAGCAAGCCTGAGAGACTTCTCTGGATCATAGTGTGCAAGACATTTGCTATTCAAGAGCCGTTGTTTACAGCCCTGAAATGCATCTTTACATTGTGGAGACCACTTCCATGGTGCTTCAGCTTGCAGCAGCTGGTGCAGTGGGTGCAGCAATGTGGACAGATTTGCCAAAAATTTTCCATAGTAATTAAGCAACCCCAAAAATGATCTTAACTCTGTAACATTTTGCGGAGCTGGTGCGTTTACTATGGCCTCTACCTTGCTTGTGGTTGGGTGCAGTCCCAGTGCATCTATTCTGTACCCTAGGTACTCCACTGAGTCTTGCAGGAATGCACATTTGGAAAGCTTGATTCTCACCCCATACTTTTCCAGTCTTGCCATCACTTGATCCAAAATTGCCAGGTGTTATTCCTTTGTAGGTGCTGACACCAGAATGTCATCCATAAAGCACACAACCTTCTCCATCCCATTCAGTATTTGATCCATTGTGTGTTGAAACACTGCTGGAGCTGTGGAAACTCCATAGGCAAGGCGATGGAATCTGAAAAGGCCTTTGTGTGTGTTCACTGTAAGATACTGCTCTGACTCTGGATCTAATTGCAGTTGTTGATAAGCGAAAGACAGGTCTAGCTTACTAAAAACTCTCCCACCTGCCAAAGTAGCAAACAAATCCTCAGCATTTGGAAGTGGATATTCTTCCGGGAGTATGCATCGATTCACGGTCACTTTGTAATCACCGCACAATCTCACTTCCTTGTCTTTCTTTGGTACCACGACAACAGGTGCCGCCCATTCACTCCTTTCCACCTGTGTTATGATGCCATTCTTCTGTAAGCATTCCAGCTCTTTCTCCACTGATTCCCTCAACGCATAAGGTACTGGTCGTGGTTTGTGGAAGATGGGCTTGGCCTCACTTTGCACTCTAATCTTCGCTCTGAAGTCCTTAATCTTCCCATATCCGTCTTTGAAAAGATCCTTGTGCTTTTCAAGCATTGCTTGCAGGGTGAGCTGTTCTTTTTTCTCGCCGCCTTGAAGACTTAAGATCTTTCCCCAGTTCAGCTTTATCTTCTGCATCCAAATTCTTCCCAATAGTGGCGGTTTACTGCCTTTCACCACCACAAGAGCAGCTTCCACTCAAATCCCTCATACTTCACTGGCACTAGAATTTTCCCAAGCACAGGAATGGTTTCTCCTGTGTATGAAGACAGATGAATGGCTATTGGCTGCAGAGAACAGTCCTTCAGTTGGTCATGATAGAGAGACTCTGGAATCAAGGACACAGATGCGCCTGTATCAACTTGCATTTCCACTGGGTTCCCAGCTACTTCAACTTTGACAAAAATTCCCTCTTTTGTTCCTTGAGCGGTATACACCGTAAACAAGTCCAGTCCATCATCTTTACAATCATCAGAGTCATCAGTTACTCCAGTTGCGTTCACCATTTGAGCTTTGTCCCTATGCTTTATTTTCTTGCAGACTCTTTTTAGATGTCCGACTTTCCACAACCGTGGCAGGTTTCGGTGCGATAGTAGCATTCAGTTGATTGATGATTGTCCTTTCCACATTGATAGCACTTCTGCTTTTTCTCTGTAGAGAAACGCTGTTTAGCTCTTCCATCATCCTGCCGGTTGTAATATGAACTGTTACTCTTCTTGTGATGCCGCCGGTCACCAGAAGTGTTAAAGACTCTGTGAACTGCCCCTTTTGGTTTTTCAGCATGTTCTCTCAATTCCATAGTGTCTTTGTAAGCCAACTCAAGAGCAAGTGCAATATCACAGGCCTTTTTGAATGTAAGATCTCTTTCAGATAATAGCCGCTTGTGATATCCCTCCCCTGAGAGCCCGCAAACAAACTGATCTCTGAGGGCATCATTTAGAAATTGTCCAAACTCACAAGTGCTTGCTAATGTCTTCAGTACAAGAATGTATTCGGCCACAGTTTCATCTTGCTTTTGCTGTCTTTTGTAGAATCTGAATCGTTCTGCAATCAAAATGGGCTTCTGCTTAAAATGCAGTGATAAGGCACTTGTGACATTGTCATAGGACACTTCTGTAACCTTCTGAGGTGCAATCAAATTTTTCAACAGTCCATATTCAGTAGGACCCAAGACACTCAGAAACACGTCTGCTTTCTTCTCAGCAGCAATCTCATTTGCTGACAGCCATCTTTCAAATCGTTCTAAATATGAATCAAAATCTTCTTTCTTACTTTCAAATTCTGGCACTCTTCCTATCAATGCCATCTCTTCAGGTGTTTTCTTTATTTAATTTCTTTACAATTTCGCCTCTTCCAGCACACTTCTTCCTATGGTTCCTTCTGTTAATCTCCGCTTTTCATTTACAACTTGCTTTGTCTTGCAAGACACATTTTTTTTTCCAGTTACATCCACTCACCACAGGAGGGCGCTCATACGCTTTCATGCGCTGTCCCTTTTCCAAGCCGTTTGAGTAACTAGCAGTCTCGGTTTCCTCCGAACCCGAAAACAGGCGGAATGTTGCCTTTTTACTGAGTTTTTACTCGTCAGATATCTTCAATATCCTTCCCGATGTGGATTCATTAACTCTTTGTCCTCGTCGGCACTGTAATATTTGTGGAGGAACAATAACACATGCAGAGACGGAGCCAAGGTGAGTGCTGTTTACTTCATAGTTCTACTCTGATACAGATCAGTTCCCGGGCGAGAGAGCCCCCTCCCCTTAACCGTATTTCCTCTAATACTGATACTATCATTACCGTACAGTATAAACTACTACAGGTGCGGCTCGATCGCTTCAGTAAATGTCCTGTGCACGCGCTGTGAGATTCATGGTGAATATTTTAATATTTAGACAGTGTTTACTGTTAAATACTGTGTTTGTGGATATCTGCTCACACATAGATATGGTAAAAATAATGTTTCATAGTTTGTGCGGCTCGATCACTTCAGTAAATGTCCTGTGCACGCACTGTGAGTTTGAGTCACTCGTGCTGTGGGTTTGAAAAGCAAAACGCACCAAACATAGGCTTCATGTTTTTACTGCAATCTCATTTCATACCGTCATAACGAATGGAAAGGCTTGAAGTAACCTATGAAATATGTATCCCAAAATCGTGCAGCCCTAGCTCTTGATATCAGCATGTTCACATGTGGTTTTTTTTTTTTTCTAAAAAAAATTTTTTTACAGGGACCAGCTGATGCCAGATGAGTCCTGCTGACTTCAACATTCACCAGGAGTCTCTCATGGTAAAGTGAAAAACATTGGAAATGAAAGGTATGTAAACTATGTTTCAGGAATGGCAAAGGTCTCTATTGAACAGAGTGTGTGTGATCTAAAGATCAGTGTGTTCAATAATGTGCTTTTTTGTCATTTGTTGTGTATCTTTGGATTATGTTGTGTTGTAAATAAATCCAAACAATCAAAAAGCCATTCTTTTTTAAGGCTCTCCTCATTCTTTGTGCTCCTAATGATAGGGCCTGATAGCACCTTATAGGGCCATTATAGGGAGGGTCTTTGTCTTCCTCAGGTGTGAAAAGCATACATATTAATGAGAGATTCACAGTGGTTTACGCCTTCTCGCATAAAGCTTTCTTACCCAAAACACGTCATAAAAAATTTCAAATACTTTATTGTCTTATCTGAATGAGTAGTCAGGATGATTTTCACATAGTTTTGGAGCAAATATTCTAGGGTACGTGATACAATTATCAAAAGTCTTGTGAAGAAATAATTAGTATTGGTTTTATGATCTTATTTCAGTGACAATTCTTTTTAGTTTTTTCACAAGCCACGCATAAACGTCATTATCAAAAAACTACAAGCTTTTACCTACATGCTGCTGACATATTACTGTAGCAGAGTTTGTGCTGAATACAGTGTAATAATAGCCTGGCTAACGCCAGACCCAATCTCGTTGAGAATTGGGTCTGGGAACCACATGCGCAATTTCTCGTATTTGAGGCGTGGTTTCAGAATGCCCGTCGCAGTTTATTGGGTGCTAAGAATGTCTATCAAATATGCCTGTACGTAGCTCATAGCCAATCGTTTCGATTATACCAGATGACGTATGTAGAGCGACAGAAATTAGACAAGGAAGAAGACGATGGGAAAGATCTTTTTTGTAAACAATGACGTTAAGTTTTTTATCAAAGAGTAGCTTCGCGTCTTCAGCCATGTTAAATCGATATAAACAAACTGTTTCCGTGTGTCGCATAGATGTCGTCATCGTCTAGCTGCTCCCTCCCCGTTCTGTGATTGGTTCCCTAAATGAGGCGAAAAATCTGGCCATGGTATCCAGACTGCCTTTCAGCGTGAATTGAATCGCGCTGCGGTAAGGCAGTATGGGGAAACCCAGGCTAGTGTAATAAGACTTTAGCCATGAAAATGTCACAAGTAACAGAAATAAGCACAAATGTCAGAGCATGACAGAACACCTCCAGGACCCAGAAAACACCTCAGATCCCTGAGGGTTAACAGGTTCAGTGGACGAGCCGTTTGCCATTGGTAATGTTTGGAACTGCACCTATATAATATTGTTTCAAAACAATAATAATAAAAAAAAAAGTCCTTTGGGGGAGGGACACAAAAATAGCTATGTGGTTCCTTATCACAATCAATCATGGTGGCAAAACAATTCTCTCTTCAGATGGCTAGAGAAATATTTACATATTAGAGAAGACATACATACAGAAATTACATTTTTATTTATTTATATTTGATTAAAAATAAAGATGCTATAATTCATTTAAATTAACTAGATTAAACAAAGCAAAACCAACCTATAAAAACCCATAGAAAGACTGGGTAAGCACATTGCTTATTTTATCAAGCACACATGACCAAAACCTGACCTTGATTTTAACATACAGATAACCACACTTTAACCTACACCCTTATTTTATCAAGCACACATGACCAAAACCTGACCTTGTGTTTAACATACAGATAACCACACTTTACCCTACACCCTTATTTTATCAAGCACACATGACCAAAACCTGACCTTGTGTTTAACATACAGATAACCACACTTTACCCTACACCCTATTTAACATGATAGCAAACATTAAAATGCAATCATAACTGAGATGGTTTTATACAAACATTGGTATGATAGTTGATTCTAACATCTACAGATGAAAAACAGTGCTTGGAAATCAAGTTTCATAAAACAAAACATTTCCCAGAGCATGTTTCCTTATGTTCCTTATGTTATGTTGTCCATCTTTGAAGATCTTAAAGAAAAGAGAGATCAAAATAACAGTTTGGTCAGAATATAGCAGATAATCATTGAACAATCACCCTTTCTTTGTGTGTGTGTGTGTGTGTGTGTGTGTGTGTGTGTGTGTGTGTGTGTGTGTGTGTGTGTGTGTGTGTGTGTGTGTGTGTGTGTGTGTGTGCGCGCGTGTGTGTGTGTAAATACATGATACCTCCTTTAAATCCTTTTGTTCCCAAGTTTGTCTCATTTTGGTTTCCTGTTAGAATGAAGCCAAACCATTACAACCTTAGCCAAAAGCCAATTGTAGATTATTTCATGCATAATAAGAAATGCTCATATAGAGATGTTCTGTGTTTACGTAATTTGGGATATAGATTTACCTCTCACTTCCAGGTGATCTGGATATTTGCTCTTGTATGTTGATGAAGTGACCCTTATTTTCTCTGTATATTGCAGAAATCTTCTCCAACAGTTCATTTACTTGAGTCGGGTCATGGTTTGCCTTGTTGTTCAGTGTGTGAATCCTTTTGCCATGCATTTCTACAAGACTGTTGAGCTCTTGATTCTCTCTAACAAATTCATCAATGGCTTTGTCGTCTAGATCATCCTTTCCGGAGAAAAGGATCATTGTATGTGATACCGAATTGTCCAGACATGCATGTATGCGTTCTGTCATTTTGAAGGTTTCCTCAGTAACTTGTCCCACTTTGATTACAATCATAATGACATGTGGCCCTGGACTGGCACGTGACAAAGACTGAGAGATTACTGCTTTCACATCGTTTACATCTTTAATGCCAGGAGAATCAATCAACGTGAAGTTCATCCCAGACCTACTGGTCGTGTAAACCATTGTGGTGTTTTCAGTTTGGAAATTTTCCCCTGAAATGGTTTTAATGGTTGCAGTTTTTCCCACTCCAGTCATTCCCAGGACAACAACTCTGACTTGTTCAGTTGGATTTTCTGGAGGTTTTGTATTGTCTATTGTGGGCCTCATTATATGCGCATCTGAACTTCCTGGCACTGGATGAAATTGCATGAGATCTTTTGGTTTTGTAATCATTTTTTGATTTTGCATTTTACTTTCAGTGCAGGTCATATAATTTTCAATCTTTTTCTGTGTTTTTTTCAGATCTTGCAACAACTTGTCCATATTCTCCACAGATGAACTATCTCTGTTGTTCCAGGTGTACACTCGATTTCCACATCCCTGTATAATGCTCTGCAACGCTCCTGTTTCCTCCTTAAGAAACTGATCAAAGGATTTTGACTCAAGGTTGTCGGAGTGTGAAAACAGAATGGAAGTGTGATTCATAAAGTCATTTCCCAGAACCGGACTTAATTTTAAAACCATGTCCATCTCTTTCGGTGTAAAGGACCCGATTGGAATGATCAGGAGAAAGGCGTAAGGCCCATAAAGAGATGCGATAGCTGTTCTTATGTCTGCTTCAACCTCATTCTCTGTCATTTTGGTACAGTGCCATCCTGAAGTGTCCACAACTGTGACTTCCATTCCACTGATTCTCGCTGTTGCAGACTGGTATGACACGGTGACTGACTGAGTTGATGTGTAAGATTTAAAAACCTTTTTACCAAGTATGGTGTTTCCTGTAGCACTTTTACCAGACCCAGTCGTCCCAAGCAGGACAACCTGCAGTTTACCATGTGCTTCCATAACCGATATATTCAGTGGAACTTTACAGAAAGCAAAGATATTTTCTGTAGAAAGAAAAAAAAAGAATAATATGGCATTATATAATACGCAGACAGTCTTAAATAAATAGTTCACCCAAATTATTTCATCATTTCATCATCATGGGCGGCAGTGGCTCAGTGGTTCATGTAGGTTGTCTACAAACCGAAAGGTTGGTGGTTCAATCCCCGGTTCCACCTGACCAAGTGTCGAGGTGTCCATGAGCAAGACACCTAACCCCAGCTGCTCCCGACGAGCTGGATGGCGCCTTGCATGGCTGCCGTCGCCCGTCGGTGTATGAATGTGTGAGTGAATGGGTGAATGTGAGGCAAATTGTAAAGCGCTTTGGTGACCATTGGGTCTGTGAAAGCGCTATATAAATGCAGTCCATTTACCATTTACCATCATTTACTCCCCCCAGTGTTGTTACTCACCACAAACCAGACATTTTGAATGCCGCTTTCCAAATTTGTTTTCCCATTTCTTATTATTGCATGAAAAAAAGCCAGGGCAGTTTAAATTGTTCCCGGTCCGTGTACCTTCGGATAAATTGTTTTTTTCGTTTTTGACTTCTAAACGAAATGACGAAGAAACGCCTCATTTATCACATTTTTGATCTTTCCCATGAAGAGAAATAAAGAAATCTTGCGTTGTTTTTCATATTTTTATTAGGGCTGGGCAAGTTAACGTATTATTATCGCGTTAACGCATTTATGAATTAATGCCGACAATTTTTTAGCGCACGTTAACGCAGTTTTTTTTTTTTTTTATAATTTTTTTTAAAGTTCGTTGCTCACTGGCTCTGAATACTACACACAGGCCTACAGTCAAACCATGGATCACAGGAGGGGTGGGATGTTGGTCAGCCAGCAAATAACACACCCAAACAAGCAGTGGAGAGGCTTTGACAGGTTCTCTCAGGTGAACAGAAAGGGAGACAGCGCTCCGCGAGTGAATGACAGGCGCGGATAGTAACCAACGGCTTCTGTGCGCTACGCAGCTGTAGCCTTTTTAACTTAAATTAAAAATATACATAACTTTACCTGATAGGCCTGCGTTTAGTTTAGCGGGGATGCTCTGCCATGTGAATTCCCTTCTGTTGATTTCCTGATAACTATTTAGATTCTGGAAACTCACAAACAGCGAACCGAGGATCAGTCTCGCTTCCAATGATTTGTGCTGCGCGTCGTGTACAAAAAAGTTATAGACAATTCAACTTCAGCAACGGGCGGGCGCGGGAGCGTGCGTGAGCACCGCGATGCAACGCAACCTGACGCAGAACCATAAAACGGCAACGACGCCGTAGGAGTGACGACGTAGCTACGCCGTGGAGTTGACGCAGAAGCATAATGAGGCCTTACACAGAGGGAGCATGTGAAACCCGGGGAGCGGTTGTAGTATTCACAGCGCTTGCGGTACGCGTAGAATTGACGCGTTGTTACATTTTTGGAGAGGTGCACGTCAGGGGACGCGCACTACACACAGCCTACGACGTAGCTACGGCGTAAGTTTGACGCAGAAGTATATATTGGGCTTTGTAGTGGTCATGACCTCTGACTACATAGACTGTTTCTGCTGCTCCCTGATAAAAGATACCTGTTGATACCTATTTGTTTTAATATTTGTTTTGATTACATTAATGTTCAAATTGAGATTTACAATAAATATTTTATTGCTACTGTGTAAAGAGAATACTGCTGGTATAAAGCACCTTATGTGTTTAAAGTTTTTGCAAACCACATGTTATTGCACTTTTGTGTATATAGCAGTACATTTAAATCAAAAGTGTGCAAAACTTTAGAATTCATTATTCAATTTTGCGCGTAACAATGCGATTAATCGCGATTAATCGCAAGAAATTCATGATTGGTCAATCAGAGAGTAAGCCGTGCCCGTCATCAGTTAAACTCTGCGCAACAGACTAATAGTCATCTGATACAGTTGTATGGATTATTACAGAGTTCATAGCAACTACATTTGATCTCTTTCGCATCAAACAGCCAGACTAATAAATGTGTACATTCCAGGGCATCTGAATGTGGGAGCGGATTTACTGTCCAGACAGAAATTACACACAGGGAAATGGAAACTTCACCCAGCTGTAGTAAAACAGATCTGGACCAGATTTTACGAAGCGGAGGTGGACCTCTTCACCTCCCAGCATACAGTGCAATGTCCCTTCTACTTCTCTCTGAGTCACCCAGCCCCCCCTTGGGTCTGGACACAAACATGGCCCAAAATGCGCCTGTATGCGTTTCCTCCAGTGGCTCTGCTCCCGGGAGTTCTAGCCAGAGTTCGCCAATGGAACCTTCATGTTTTGCCCCTGATGGGTACCAACTGAGGGACACTGGGCTTTAGCCTGCGGTTATTGAGACCATTCTAAGTGCTAGGGCCTCCTCCACTAGAAAGAGTTATGCCAACAAATGGGGTGTCTTTGAAAGGTGGTGTGTCGTACATAATGCAGATCTGGTCAGATAACTGCTAGATTGCTTCAGTTCTGGACTTCCTGCAGGAAAAATGATCAACAGGAACATGCCCCGCCACTCTCAAGGTTTATGTGGCTGCTCTTTCGGCTTGCCATGCCTTGGTTGACGGGGTACCACTCGGGAGACATCGGCTCGCTCGCTTCATTAGTGGGGCCAGACGACTGAGGCCTCCCATAAGTCAAGTCAAGTCACATTTATTTATATAGCGCTTTTTACAATACAAATTATTTAAAAGCAGCTTTACAGAGATAACAGGAAAATAATATTGTAATAGTATTGTTAAATTCAAAATTAAATCTCCCCAACTAAGCAAGCCAAAAGCCAATGGCGACAAAGGCAAAAAAGGCGACAGTGGCAAGGAACTAAAACTCCATCCGTGACAGAATCGAGAAAAAAAACCTTGGGGAAACCAAGGCTCAGTCAGGGGGCCAGTCCTCCTTTGGCCAACGACCCAACAGTGTATTATTATGATTTAGGCAGCATAATAGGTCAGAGGTCAGATGGGATCAGAACTTTCACGATATATATCCAGTTCATCTGGTTGGGGGTCGGAGTCATCACGCCGGTGTGGAGATGAGTATGTTTAGGTGTCCATGCAGTGTTGATGAGGCTGGCACTTCAGGGATGCGTTGTCATCATGTCCAGGTGATGGTCCTTCCTCTGGATATCCTTCTTATGATGTACAAAGTACATCAGGATTTATGGGCAGTGTTGCCGGTTCTGGCTGATCTAAACTATGCAGCCTAACATTGAATTATAGAAATCTATAATGTGTTATGTGTATGCTAAGCCAAAGAGATGTGTTTTTAGTCTAGATTTAAACTGACAGACTCTATCTGCTTCCCGGACCATGTTAGGAAGATTGTTCCAGAGTTTTGGTGCTAAATAGGAAAAGGATCTACCGCCAGCAGTTGATTTTGATATTCTAGGTATTATCAACTGGCCAGAATTTTGAGATCGCAATAGACGTGAAGGACGATAATGCGTTAAGAGCTCGCTCAAGTTCTGGGGAGCTGAACCATTTGTTCTAAAAGCACAAGTATGATCTCATTTGAAAGCGGACACCTGGCAGTTTATTGCAAATGTAGAATTAATTATTGTCATAATGAAAAAAATAGTTATAAATAGCTTCAAAATTTTGTCAAGTTATTAGAAATTTATTTTTATGAAATATTTTCATGAAATTAAAATTGAAGTTGGCATTGTATCAATCTAGAAATGCACTGCAGCTAAAGCCACATGTCTGACCATGTTATATTTAAAATCTGAAGATGATATGTCTAAAACTCTTTATTTAGTTAAATGTTTTTCAAGATCATGTCATACGACTTTATTTTGATTAGACTCTAAAATGCAAACTGATGTTTATTGTCATATTCTAAGCATCTATTCAGTCTATTTTCTCTATTGTGTTGTGATCCAAACGATCTCTATTCAGTGTCAGTTTCCCCTGCACACATTCACACCTCTCCAGCCTAGTTATGGCTCTAAATATGCATTTATTTTGTCTGCATTATAATTACTAACGACTGGCTATTCACACTGTTTCAACCCCTAATCTCTTTTAGGGAAAGTTCTCAAAGTTCTCACCTTACATTTGAAACTATATAAAATGACCTTCTTGAAAAAAGAAACATTTCAGCAAGCAGTCCTATTTAGAAATATTCATAAATATAACAGCTAGGTAGCAGGTAGACCTAGGGCTAGCTAGCATGTTAGCTTAGCACACCATCAATACACGACAATTTATAAGATTAAAACAATGTTTGTGCTCTAAAACTTACTTTATAGCACAAGTCGATTGTTTTAAATAACTTTCTGTGCTCTGATTTGGCTTCAGATAAAAAAATCGGACAGAAAATATAGTATTTCATACTATTCTGCACAATGATGAAGTATATATCGATTAGCATTACATTATAAATATAATCTATTATTATAAAAATACCTGACATGGCTTGAAGAATACAGGTAAATCAAATATCATTGCAATCATGTTTATTGTCTTCAAAACATCTTTATCTGCATGTTACAGCGATCTCTGTGAGTGTTTGTGTCAGGGACTTCCTGAAATGTCACATGATATGATTCTTCTTCGTGTTCGAAATCTGGACAGCATTATGTGCACAGGGCGCCCTCCGGCTGCCAGTATGTATTGAAAACACAGTACATCAGAGTCTCCAGCGCTAATAATGATTAAATCGACACATTTGGGTAGATATTCAATAAATGATTCCTGTCTATATAAATCTGATGTAAACCTATGAGAATCTATCAATATTTCTCCAAATCTGTACATTTTTGAGCTAAAAGCCCTGATGGACATTGTTTTGTCAAGCTCTGTCATGACAATCTCACTGGAGTTTTTTTCTGAATGAGAGTGGCTGACGCTCATAATTCATATTAAAGGTATCGACTCATTTTTTGAATACATAACTCCAGACACAAATTAAGACATAACTGTCACTATAAGTTTCTCAGAATACAATAGTGGTCAAATACTAAACCTTGAGTCTTATATCTTTTTAATGATGTATAGTTTGTCAAGGTAATAACATTAAATCTGATAGTAACTTTGAACTATTTAAAAAAAAAAAAACGCTCAGGGGGGTGGGTGCTATCCCTGTGGTCTGTGTGGGTCCTAACACCCCAGTATAGTGATGGGGACACTATACTGTCAAAATAGCACCGTCCTTCGGATGAGACGTTAAACCGAGGCCCTGACTCTCTGTGGTCACAAAAAATCCCAGGATGTCGTTCGAAAGAGTAGGGGTGTAACCCCGGCATCCTGGCCAAATTTGCCCCTTGGCCTCTGTCCATCATGGCCTCCTAATCATCCCTATATACTGATTGGCTTCATCACTGTCTCCTCTCCACCAGTAAGCTGGTGTGTGGTGAGCGTTCTGGCGCAATATGGCTGCCGTCGCATCATCCAAGTGGATGCTGCACATTGGTGGTGGTTGAGGAGATTCCCCCCTTCTATGTAAAGCGCTTTGAGTGTCCAGAAAAGCGCTATATAAATGTAATGAATTATTATGATGTGGAATTACGTTTCACTCTTTGGATTACTGCTTTTATCACCGACTGTTCTACGCTGGAATCGCCTCTTCTGCTGTCCCTCCCAGGATTTGCACCACTGTGAAGTCCCGGCTGGTGTGGACTTCTCCAACATGGCCCTAAGGTACACTGTTCACCAACTGTCGAACCTTAAGGGTAACTTTTATCTGGCGAATGACACATACACTCTTTGCAGTCATGCTGGAATACATACACTCTTTGCAGTCATGCTGGAATACTACGACCGACACGTTATATACATCGCTCTTCAAGACGCAGCTTTTCCTTCTCATCTGTTACATCCACTGTTGCATCCTCTGTTGCTTGTCCTGCATTTCTGCGTAAATCTCAAACGCTGTTGGGTAGGCCTAGGGGGGTTAATTCCAACAACTTGTCATTTCCCAAGCGCAAGGTTGCTTCTCTGGATTCAACTGCTCCCCGTCTGGTAAACTCGGCGCTTTTCAATACACGATCTGTCAATAACAAGGATGTGATACTATCTGACATTATTACAGAACGTAAACTGGATCTTGTGTGTTTAACGGAAACCTGGCATAAAGAGTCAGATGGTGTTCTCTTTAATGAACTTACTCCTGCTGGATATGGCTTATTTGATCTCCCGCGTTCCTTTGGAAGAGGTGGGGGCATAATTGTGCTATATAATAACCAACTCAGCTTGAGTCCTGTGGTTGTTCCACAGTTTAACTCATTTGAATGTCTTGTTTTGAGTGTACCTGCCCACATTTCCACTGCCATAGCTACAGTCTACAGGCCTCCTAAGAAATATAAAGACTTTATATCTGAATTTGCAGATATGTTGTCCTTGCTATGCCTCAAATTTGAGAGAACTTTAATTTTGGGGGACTTTAACATCCATATGGACAAAAAAGATTCCATAACAACAAAAGAGTTTTTATCTTTATTGGAGTGCTTCGATTTGAACCAGCTCGTGGACTTTCCTACACATAATAAAGGCCATACTCTTGATTTGGTGATTTTAAACGGCTCATTTGTGTCACAGTTGTACACCTCTGACTTGGGGCTGTCTGATCATCTGTCTATCTTTTTTTAATATGGAACTGCCTGATATAAACAATACCTCTTCTCGCATTATTATCTATCGCAAATGGAGATTGATTGAACCCTCTGATTTTTCCGATTTTATTGGTTCTTCCCTGAGCGCATTTTCTTCATCTGATGCTCTGGAGGACAAAGTTCTCATGTTAAATTCTGTTCTCCCGTCTGGCCTGGACTTATTTGCGCCTTTGAAATCACGTCTGGTTTCCTTTGGCCGACCCTCTCCTTGGTACAATGAAAACCTGCGTGCTATGAAGACATCCTGTCATACAATGGAGCGTAGGTGGTGTATGTCTGGCTTGACTGTCTTTCACCAGGCTTGGACAGATCACTTACTTGAATGTAAGATCCAAATTGCATTGGCCAGGTCTGCTTATTTTGCACAGATAATTGATAACAATCAGAACCACCCAAGACAAATGTTTAACTCTATTAACAAACTTCTTAAATGTAACAGTTATTCAACTGCTCCAGCTTTGACTCACCTCTGTAAGAGGTTTCTTCATTTTTTTAGCTCAAAGATTGAAAACCTCCGTAAATGTATCATTTCTACTCTTCCTTCACCTTCTTCTCTCACAATCACTCCTGAATTTTCTGGTACCCCCCTATCAAATTTTTCCATATTGGACCTTCATTCTCTTTGTAATGAGGTTTCAAAAATGAAAGCTGCCACTTCCATAGTTGATCCTGTACCAACTTGTCTGTTCCAATCATGTTTTGCTATTTTATGTCCTATTGTACTGAATATTATAAATGATTCTCTGTGCACTGGTGTGGTGCCAGCAACATTTAAAACTGCTGCTTTGACTCCTGTACCAAAAAAAAAAAAGACACAAACGTTGACAATCTAAATAATTTCCGTCCCATTTCCAATCTTCCCTTTCTTGCCCAAATTTTAGAGCGAATTGTTGCTATTCAATTGCACTCCCATCTAGCTGCAAATAATCTCTATGAGCCCCTTCAATCAGGATTCCGTAAACTACACAGCACTGAGACAGCATTAGTTAAGGTTACTAATGACTTGTTAATCTCTTCTGATTCCGGCAGTCTCTCTATTTTTATTCTTCTTGATCTTAGTGCCGCTTTCGACACTGTTGATCATAATATTTTACTTGCTCGGTTAGAATCTGTTTTTGGTGTTTCTGATACTGCACTAAGCTGGTTTAAGTCCTATCTGTCTGATAGAAAGCAGTTTGTTGCTATGGGTGGTTTCAGGTCTGCTATTGGTGTAGTGCATTCTGGTGTCCCTTAAGGTTCTATCCTGGGCCCTATACTTTTTAACATATACGTTTATCCTCTTGGCCAACTTTTAAAATCACTTCGACTCATTTTTCACTTTTATGCAGATGACACCCAGGTTTATATACATTCAAAACCTGATGTAAATGTGGCTGTGTCTCATCTTTCCTTTTGTATCTCTGAGATAAAAGAATGGATGTCTAGAAATTTTTTATGCCTATACAGTGACAAGACGTTGGTAATGCTCATTGGTTCACCTCACCAGCTACGGAAGGCTGGTTCCCCCACTTTTAGTGTAGAAGGCTCTACACTTCAATTTCAGACTAAATAAAAAAATCTGGGGGTGATATTTGATAATAATTTGACATTTGTTCCTCATGTTCAGAGCACTGTCAGGACATTTTTTCATCTAAAAAATATAGCCAGATTGCGTCCCATGTTGTCTCTCCCAGTGGCTGAAAAGCTAATTAACGTTTTTGTATTTTCTCGTATCGATTAATGTAATGCTTTGTTGGCTGGGGTTTCAAAAGCTACCCTTAACAAACTACAGTTGGTACAAAATTCTGCCGCTCGAATTCTGTCTGGAAACAGGACAAGGGATCACATTACTCCGCTACTGGAATCTTTACACTGGCTCCCTGTCAGATTCCGTGTTGATTTTAAAATCTTAATGCTTACTTATAAGGCCTTGCATGGACTGACACCTCATTATATAACTGAACTTTTAACACCCTACACACCACCACGTGATCTCCGTTCTTTAGAAGCTGGCCTTTTAATTGTTTCGCATACCCGACTAAAATCGATGGGTGATAGGGCCTTTTCGTCAAATGCTCCAAAACTCTGCAATTCCCTGCCTATTGAGATTAGGCAAGCAGAATCTCTTAGTATTTTTAAATCATCACTTAAAATGATTTGTTTAGGGTAGCTTTTAGATAATTGTTGTATTATTATTATTAATCCTATATTTCATAATGTTTTTATTTTGTATTTTATTAAGTTTTTCTGTCAGCAACTACTAATGCATTGTTTGTTTAATTGTATGTTTTATTATGTTTCTATATTTGTGAAGCGCTTTGAGATACTTTTCAAAGGTGCTATATAAAACAGTTTATTATTATTATTATTATTATGAGAGCAGTCTCAGTACTATGATACGGTCTAAATCCTGACTGAAAATCCTCGCAGATATTATTTCTTTCAAGAAAAGAACACAGTTGTGAAGATACTGCTTTTTCTAGTATCTTTGACAGAAAAGGCAGATGCGATTTGACAGAAAGCATCTCTTTCAGTAGCTTAGTCGGTATAGGGTCTAACATACAAGTTGTCGATTTAGATGATTTAACAAGTTTGCAAAATTCTTCCTCTCCTATAGCAACAAATGAATCAAAATGTTCCTCACGGAGACTACAATGCACTCCCTGATGCGCTACTGTAGTAGACGGTTGCATAGTTATAATTTTGTCCCTGATATTGTCGATCTTATAAGTGAAGAAGTTCATAAAGTCATTACTGCTGTGCTTGGAAACTTCTGGGCTTGAAGCTTTCTTTTTCGTTAGTTTAGACACTTTTTCAAATAAATACCAAGGATTGTGTTTATTTTCTTCTAATAGGTTTGAAAAATAAGCAGATCTAGCAGCTTTTAAAGCCTCACTGTAAGCAATCAAGCTCTCCTTCCATGAAATCCGAAATACCTTGTTGTAGAAATTTTAATAGTCATTTATCTCTAACAGGTATCATAAGAGAGAGAGCCTATTCAATGTGTAAAAGTATATGTGTGTACGTGCTTGTGCGTGACGTTTCAGGAATATATGGGACAGGACCTCTTGACCTTAGGAATGGTCAGATTTGGCTAGCTTATTCCAGTACCAGTTTGTGTCCTTAAGTAGAAACTGAACAACAGTGGGTACCTTATCTGAATGGGGGAAAAGTACAGCGGGTGAGAAGGAACCTTGAAAAGAGTATAAAAGCTGTCTCATGTCTTCCTGTTTTGCGTCACTCACTTCACAGGGTAACTGCTGTGATGGCGATTGGGCCTTCTTGCAAGAATAAATATTTCTCTTTTTATTAATTTGACTCTGAGTGTCTCTTACACAGTGATGATGTTTGACAGAAGTTTTGCCACAACAATTTGGTGTCAGAAGAGTGGGATTCCTTGGAAATGCCTTCTGGACCTGAGAGCGGACGGTGTTTGGCCACCTGGACTGAGCAGTTCCAGCTCTACCTCGTAAGTTTCAGAGAGAGGGGCCAACCGCTATCAGGGCCAGGAGGGGCTCCACTGGAATCAAAAGAACTCAAAGTGGCACAGGACAACATCTCTGGGTAAGGTAATTAAATTCAGTTTAATTGGGGGGAAGAGTGAAACTGAACCATATTGGCTGAGGGCTGTTTCTGTGGTACGTAATCTGAGATTAATTGAGATCTATATAGATCAAGAAATTTCAAACAGATACGAGGGAAAATATTCTGAGATTAATTGAGGTCTGTGACAGATCAAGAAATTTCAAGCAGATAAATTATCTGGGATTAATTGAGAACTGTGACAGATCAAGAAATTTCAAACAGATAGGCAACCTGAAAATTAGTTGTTCCACCACGGAGGAAATTGTTTTTAGGTGCTGAGGCTAATTGGGGGGAACCAGAACAGTCATAACAGATTTTTTGGTGAACCATAATTAGGAGGGCACTAATAGTGCAACCCGACCGATTTGGGTTAAAAGAAAAATCGGGTCTGTTGGGGACGCCTAACAGATCAGGAAAACGCGCATTGAAGATAAATCCACAGAGTAACAGAATCAGCCACTATGGGAAAATCTTAGGGTAAGCATGCCAAATTTGATACACCGGTTTTCTGTAGAATTAGGAAAAGTATGGGGGGAAATGTATGTTAGACATTTGGGGAAAAAAACAGATAAAATCTGTTAAAAAAAATCTGTAAAATCTGTAAAAAACTACTGATAAAATACCATGATTTCCCCAGGGAGGGAGCACTGAACACAACTAGACTAAGAGTGTGCGAGAATCAGTTGAACAGGGCAGCGGGACAAAAGGTTGTTGTGACTGGGTTGAACATGTGTGTAAAAATGTGAACAGATAATAGATTGTTGGCTTGAAGATAAAATGTCGAACTGCCAGGAGAAATAAAGTTTTTACTTCTTCATCCAGCAAATGGATGCATGACATTAGATGTCAATAGAACTTAAATTTATATGATAAGGATTGAAGTAGCAAGCAGCAATAAGGCTGGCTGTGTGAAATAGAGTGATAGAGTGATAGTAAGTGAGAGATTTGGTGGAAGAGGGAAGTGAAGGAGAAACAAGAAGGTTGGTGTGTGAGATATGTTTGTGTGGGGATTGTGCAAACAATCATGTACTGGTTAGATAATGAAGGAACTGGCATGTTTGAGAAAAGAAAGGAGAGGATACAGAATGAACTGGCATGTAGGGGAAGATTGAGAAGAAATATAGTAGAAAACTATGTGATGAAAATAAAATGTCTGACAGAATTTATGAAAGTCAAATTAACTGTTTAATTGGTATGAAATTCAGTTTTAGAATAAAATAAGGCATTATATGATTGACAGGGATTAACATGATATGAAGAATGTTTTAAGCAAAATGGGGAACAATTCTATATTTTTAATGGTAAAATAATGATTGAAATTAGGTTTAGTTTTAGTTTGACAATCATTGTGTTTTGAACCTAAAGGGTCTATAATGGGGTAGTGAAAGGAATGGATTTACCATCCATCTTCGTTTATTATGAAAGGAATTGGAAATTATAGTTTTATAAAAAAAAACGAATGCATATCCTGGTGTTTATGATTGTAGACAAGGTCTGTATTTAATATCTGAGGAGTGACTGAGGGTCCAGCTATATGCTGGGGTACAGCAGCAGTGTTTGCTTATTCAGCCCGGCTTCCGGATGTCAGATATGTACTTGTTCTGTAATCAGTGTTGTTGATGATAATACCAAATTAGTAAAATGTAAAGACAGCTATGTCCAAAAATTCTGGAAATCAATAATGTATAATGTCGGATATTTTGTTGACATTAAGTCATTGAAGCGAAAGATATTGAAAACAAATTAGAATATAATGAGCATTTCCATGCAGCTTATGAAAATTAATGTTGTGCCAATAATAATGATGAAGATTATGATTCGGCTATTGTGATTGAATCCGCCACTGGTGGACTGTAAAAAGAATACAGAGAACTGCTTATCAGTGGCTCTGTTTGCATTCCTGAATGGAACACACTGCTTCAAGGGTGTGCAGTAAGTTAGAGGAGACGGAGAGTGTTTTAATTGTGGTCAGCAGGACAATTTAAAATGTAACATGTAAATGCCCACTGAGAAGGTGTTTGAAAATGTGATAGTGACACATTTCAGGTAATAATGTGGGTTTGAAAGTAGATCAGTGTTTAAGTGAAGAAGATATTAACATTTTCGTCTGAGAAAGAATAAGAGATAAAAACAAGGTCAAAAAGATTGAAATCTTAAAGGGAATCCTTTTGGAGAAAAGATCTATAATAGTAATATTTATAAGTGAATACAGTTTGATGAATGTGAATTGCAAGATATATAAAAGTAACTAAAAGGATGATTGTGTTTTAATTAAACATTTTAAAAAAAGGGGTTCAGGTAATATAGAGAGAGACAAATCTCACGGATGATTTATAATAACTGCAACAGATGCAGAGTAGCCTTGTCAAAGTTAGTGTGAATCCTGATTGGAGATTGATAAACTCCTAGAAAAAAAAAAAAACTTTGAAGTCGAATATTAAACTATGGTAATTGAGAACTTGACAACTAAAATTGAGATGAAATGTGAAACGTTATTGAGAACTATAATAATTATTTAAGATCAAATAAGCAGAAGCAGTAGGCTACTGAATTAACAGTTCCTAAATGTAAAATGTGTTCTGTTGGTGTTTTGACCATGAAAGGACTAGAAGCTGATGTTTTGCTCTCAAAAGATAAGTTTGTTATAGGCTTTAATAAAACGGTTTGCTTATCTGAATCTGATGTGTGCTGTGGCTGTAAATGGCCAGTACGACAGAAACTCATTTGAGTGGAAATTTGTAATGTCTTAATAAAGACAACTATAAATATTATGTTTATTTGGAAACACATGTCATTTCTGGCAAAGATGCCTTAAGCTGGGTTAGAGTTAAAAGATGATAGATACATTTTGATGTTAGAAGTTTATGAGAGCGCAGAGTACCAGTCCTGAATGCCTCAGAGTCTCTCTCATTCAATGTCAGCTAACAGGCTGTTATCTGAGCCTGTGTCATAAGTAATAATAAGCTATTCATAGTAAAAGCACAGTGTTTCAGTTGAAAAATCAGACACAGAGATGTTAAAGAAACCATTGCCATTAAGAGGGCAATTTGTATTTGTAAATGTTTTAAATGTAAAACTGAATGACTTTAAAGAAGTCTTTAAAATAAGAATGCAGATCTTAAACGATAGAAATTACATTTTTGATTATTTTATTTTAGGTCTAGTAACTTCTTTGTCTTATCTTAAGTCTCCACCATTGAAACAGGGCCGATTAGCCTGGCATGCCAGACCTACATCAAGATGTTATGTCTGGGAACTCTCCATTGACATACCTCAATCCGAGGGGCGGGATAAACTGTTGTCTTTCAAAATCCCTCGGCACGTAATAGGATAGCGCTAACCAACCAGAGCAATGAATGGCTGTGGCTGAGTGAGTCCCGTGCATTTTCCCACCAGCGGAGCTAATTGATATATTACACTTTTGCCGTATATGGTCGTCAAAACTCCGAACACATCTTCATTTTTTAAGAATGACTTAAGTGACGTTCTCTTAACTCCAAGTCCTCCAGAGTCGCGGCCAAAGCCGATTCGAAAGACCGCTGCATCTTCATTGTTTTCAAGTAGCAGGGAAATCACCTATGAAAATCACGTGGAACGTCATGAACTGTGCCGTCATTCTGTTAAGCCCGCCCGCCGACTCTATACACGATGTGATTGGCCTGACCTGTTTTTGGTTTTTCCAGCTCAAAAGCCTATTGAGAGTTGCTAGACCACACTGGCAGCAAAATGATTTTCGCTGCCGCTAGGGTGCGTCTAGATTTCTAGGCTAAGGGCCGATGGCTACGGCTACAGATGTACAGTAACAGTACACTGAATGTATGGTTGTGATCTAAATTCACTGAGTATAATCTAAGTAGCTAGGTTGATGATTTTAAGATGGTTAATGGATTTAAGTGATTAAATACTGTTGTTATTAACCTGTCTCCCTGTGTGAACACTATTAGGCAATCGGAATGGCTCTGGTGACTCTTGAACGTGCCTTTACTAAGCTCCAGAAAACAGCTGAGTTCTGTTGAAGACTGATTTGGTATTGAGATGGGCGGTTACCAGTGTGTACGTGGCTACTCAATGACGGGATGATTTTCCTGGCCAGGGGACAGCCCAACGCAGGGGGTCACGAATATTGGGCACCTCCGGATGGTGGTGTTATATGTGAGAAAGGTATGAGAGTTGAGCGCTGACTACTGGAGGCCACCGGGGTCAGCAGAGCATTGAGAGGTGAGATGAGCTGTGAGGAGTCACGGCAGTCTGACCCAAGAGAATGTGAGTTTCCTCCATACCACTCACCAGAAGAAACCGCATTAATTGTATGGCTTGTTTTTCATTGTGACAAGTGTCTGCAACTATGCCAGGGGGACAACACCCTGAGGAGAGGAAAATTATAGATAAAGGGCTAAGGGGAACGGGCTTTCAAGAGCCAGCTGAGACCGAGGGGATTGCCATTATTTGTTGTGGAGACAGTAGCAAAACTTTTTATGTATTGGCTGCCTCATGGGCAAGAATAAGAAAATGTATAGAAGTGTTGATTTTGAACTAATATGTTTATAACATAGTTTTAACTCCTGAAGGTCGTTTGACATGTTGGTGGCTAAAGATGAAGACAGCTTTTGATTTAAGAGAAGTCTTGATAACAAAATTTAACGGTAAAAGGTTAGTGATTAATTTAATATTGCATTCTGTCTAAATTACAGTTTTAGGAGGCTGTTGAAAATATTATTTGTTTATAGTGAGAGAGACTTCTTGAGTGGAGGAAGGGATGGTAACTGTGTCTGTCTTTCTGTTATCGGCCTGCTAGAGCAAGCTGAAGCAAAATAATGATAAGGAACCAAAACAACCCAGCTGACTTTTCTAAAAATCTAACGAATAATGAACAGACATGCTTTGGAACTGGTTAAGAGACCATGTAAAATTAGGTAAAAGCTACAAGAAAATGTGAAGTTTAAAATCTTATTTAAAATTTAAATCTTTTTAGCAATAACATAAAAGAAAAACAAACATTGGAAATGAGCAGTTAACATATGTGTGTCTAGTATGAGTGTGTGTGATGGTGACAGCACTTTATGTCTTGTATGTATTAGTTTGGGGTACTAATATTACTAATATATAATACTAATACCTGAATCGTGACTATATTGTTTCATCATTACAGATGAGTTAAGGCAAATGACAAATTTTAAAGAAGGCGATAATTGTGAGTGGATCCAATTTGAATTACGTTCTGGATCAGTTTAAGTGTTGTGTAAATTGGAATTGTGGAGTTGTAGATCACCATCTGGCATGGGTTGAGATAAATGAAAATGTTATAGATTTGATGGCAACAACAAAGTGACATATTGGCTAAGTCAACATGAAATTATCAAGAGAGCCCCTAAAAATGTATGATTATTGTGGGCAGAAGGATGAGAATGTTATTTGACTGACAAGTGACCAAGTCTGTACACCACGACCTGACTTGATAGAAACAATTGATGACTTTGAAAATGTTTGTAGATGACTGAATTAAGAGACCAAACAACAAGCCTGAAAAGCGGGATAAGCTGTGAGGCTCAGGGCCTTTGCCCTTCAAACACTTCGTTGAGCAGATGAGATTGTGGCTTTAAGTGAAGAATGTAATATCTTGTTTCAGAGACAGAGAAAGATGTCTGGAGGAAATTTGGCTGAAGGGCAGTGTTGATGGCTTACTTTGATTATCCAAACACCATTATGTTAAATTGATGCACGAGTTGAGTCGTGCATCAAAAGGGGGATAGTTATGATTGACAAAATATGGTTTATTTAAGGGACAATATATGTTGGAAGGACACTGGGTTTAATTGGGTAAAAGGCCGTCCCAAACTAAATTTTCTGTCTGTAAATGTATTTGCAGGACTGTTTCAATAGGAAACGCCAGGGCAGATGTGGCAGCGAAGGACGCGGCAGCACAGCAGACAAAATAAACGATGTGTACTTTACTATCTGAAAATAACCTCGACATTTGTTTTCTTTACAGAGAATGGAGCAGAGCATAACTTAAAATTTTCCTTTCACAGAATGTCAGGATTGGATTGCAGCAAACAGGACTGATTCTGTTCCAAAATGTATAAATATTGTGTTGTTGACATGAGTAAAGTGGGTTGAATGTTAATGTAATAGTTGAATGAGTTTCAGGTTGTTGAAGTGGCCAGATGTTGAGAATAAATTTGGAATTCATAATTAATATCATCAGTAAACAAATGGTGAAAATTCCACAGGTCACACCAGAAGGACGAGCGGCTAGACAAGCACTAACAAAATACTTAAGGTCTCCATTCACAGGTGACAGCAGTTAGGAAATGGTCCACTCCACAAACAAGGTTGCAAGGATGGAGATTGCAACACCGCCGTCCAAACATCTCACCTTAAACAACACCAACCAACCTCAGCAGACCGACACGCCAACGAGATTTAATTGGTCACTGATTAATTAGAAAGTATTTTAGGAAAATTAATGGATTGTTTGATTAGTCTCTGGGGGTTGGGGTTTAGGGGGTAGGATTGTAAAAATTACAGTTTATCCAAATGATGAAGATGATCTCTTAAGGGCCCGGGTGTGCTCGTTGTACCACTGCGTTGGACTATTTTCTTTAATCTTCTTTAAGCGCAATGGAGCAACTGTGTCTAAAGTGCTGGAAAAGAGAGAGTTAAAAATTTCTGTTGCAATATCAAGTTATTCTAAACCCACGGTTGTCAAACTGGGGTATGTGGACTGATTTCAGGGGGTACGCGAAAAAAGATCTAAGGGACTGTTCACTTTTTATTTAAGGGGCTACCAGAGGAGTTTTGAGAATTGTAGTTTTGAGAACCCGATAATTTATTGATTACTTCTGTAGGCTACTGGTTTGTGCTTGGAAAAGATGTTCAGATAGCCATTGTTTTTTTTACAACCATGACAAACGACTAAACTCCTGCTTTCTCATCTTACTAGGGCTGTAACAATAGAACAAACCTACAATTCGGTTCGTATCACGATTTTTGATTTGAAAAAAAATCATGTTTTCGGTGCTGATGCAGTGGTGAGGCGTTCATGTAACGTGCAAGGGTGGCGCTTCCAATAAAGTATCTAAATCTGCCACAAAGAACCGGCATAATGATTATGAATATGTCAAATATAGCAAGGAGACATTTTAATTGTTGGACAAGTAAAATATTCATGACACAGTTGTAATGGTGTCATGACGGCCAAAGTCAAAACCAACCACATATGACAGGGTAATGTAATGTTAACGCAAAGCTAAATAACATCTTTAAGTTTGATAATTAGACCTGTCTTGGTTAATGTCAAGTTGTCATAACAAAGACATTTCTATCTTTGTTAATGTCAAGTTGTCATAATCAAGACATTTTTGTCTTTGTTAATGTCAAGTTGTCATAAAAAAGACATTTTAAACAATGTCAACTTTGAATTAAAAGTGTCATAATTTACCGAATGACACTTAATGACAACAGTCATAAACATTCATAAAGACTCCTTCATGTAGCCAGCAGCCATATCACCCTGTAGCCCAAGACTGGTTGCCCACTGAAGCTAAGCAGGGCTGAGCCTGGTTAGTACCAGGATGGGAGACCTTCTGAGAAAACCAGGTTGCTGCTGGAAGAGGTGTTAGAAAGGCCAGCAGGGGGCGCTATCCCTGTGGTCTGTGTGGGTCCTAACACCCCAGTGTAGTGATGGGGACACTATACTGTCAAAATAGCACCGTCCTTCGGATGAGACGTTAAACCGAGGTCCTGACTCTCTGTGGTCATAAAAAATCCCAGGATGTCTTTCGAAAGAGTAGGGGTGTAACCCTGGCATCCTGGCCAAATTTGCCCCTTGGCCCTTGTCCATCATGGCCTCCTAATCATCCCCATATACCGATTGGCTTCATCACTGTCTCCTCTCCACCAGTAAGCTGGTGTGTGGTGAGCGTTCTGGCGCAATATGGCTGCCGTCGCATCATCCAGGTGGATGCTGCACATTGGTGGTGGTTGAGGAGATTCCCCCCTTCTATGTAACGCGCTTTGAGTGTCCAGAAAAGCGCTATATAAATGTAATGAATTATTATTATTATTATTATTATTATTATTATTATTATGTTCATGACAGGTGTTATGTCATGTTTATGACAGTGTCATGTCAGTCTTATACACAATTAATTAGTAATAGCAAAAAATGTGGTATCCCTATGTCTAACACATCACACTCCACTGTTATGGTAGCAATTTCAGTAGATTTACTCACTAACATTGTTGTGGAAACTCAATAAGAATGAAAACTAAAATATGGCAGTATCGTGCTACAGCGCACATTATATCAACTGCAGTTCTGGCGCCTCAGTCCCAATACTGTAAAACTCGATGAGATTTGTATCATATGTTTATGATTCTATTTACTATTCTCGACAAAATTGCTAAAAATAAATATTAATAAATAAATAAAAAACTTCTTGTTAACAATTGGGGGTGTTGGGGGTACTCTGGGAGATCTATAATGTCTCAGGGGGTACATGCCTGTTAAAAGTTTGGGAAACACTGTTCTAAGCTATCCGGGATGCTGAGATGATGAAACAATCTTTAGTGGCAGAAGTGATAGGTCTGACATATTTATAACAGAGTCGGCTTTGTAACCTTGGCTAAATGTAATTTACACAAGACTAGATAGTGATCTGAGATGTTGTCGCTCTGCTGCAGAATTTCAATGGCATCAACACTGATTCCATATGATAATATTAGATCTAGAGTATGATTACGACAATGAGTAGGTTCTGACACGTGTTGTCTAACTCCAATAGAGTTTACAATGTCTTTAAATGCCAATCCCAATGCATCTTTTTCATTATCTACATGTATATTAAAATCACCAACAATAAGTACTTTATCTGCAGCCAATACTAATTCTGATAGAAAGTCAGCAAATTCTTTGATAAAATCTTTATGGTTCCCTGGTGGCCTGTACAGTAGCCAGCAGAATTCTCAAACGTGATTTATTGTTTACACTATATATTTTTACATTAAGCACCAACATTTCAAAAGAAGTATATTTAAAAACTACACTGAAAAAAAAAAAATCCCCGTAAAAAAGCAGGTGGGGTGCCAGCAAAAAAACGTAAAATTACAGAAAATAACCAATGCGTAAAATTAGAGTAATTTTCCTTTATTTAAATCCCCGTAAAAAAAAAAACGGTAAAATTCCGGCAGCTGGGGTTGCCAGCAATGTACTGTTAATTTACAGTCCTCTACCGTTAATATACAGCTCTCCTTTTTTACAGTATGTTACCGTAAAAATACCATGGAAGGTAACTCATATAATTTGGGAAACCGATTGCTTCAAACAGTTCGAGTTTAAAAACTACTGATAGTACTGTAACGGAGGTGGCACGTGTGAAGTTACTTCATTTGAGTCCACTGAAAATGTATATCTCTTTATATTAAACTGAAACACCTTATGTGTAATAGTGAATTAATTAAAAACATGACTTTAACTCAAATCTTTGCAGTTCGCATTTAACAAACATTAGCATACATGTATGTGCTAAAGTACTTAGCAAGGAGATTGTCACTGGATCAACAATACACAGTTTCTGCTTTTAAATAAAGCAAAAGGCAGCATAACATCAGTGTTTCTCTGCTCATCTCTGAATGAAGCACAGACTCTACTCTCCAGCACAATGGTGACTTACAAAACTCATTAATTAAACTACCAGATCTCTCCTATATCATCCTGTGCAAAACGCATAAAACATTTCAGTTTAATATTTACTCTCCTTATCAGTTATTGACTTCACATTACTTTTTTCTATGAACTTTCACTAATATTTCAGTGAAATTAACTTATTTTGGTTAATACATCTGACTGTAACATTTTACAGTAATTTACTGTTTTCCTTGATTTTACAGTAATCTACTGGCAGCTGGGTTGCCATTATATTGCTGTTTTTCTACAGTTTTATGCCGTACATTTATTTTACAGTTGATTACTGTTAAAATACGCTTCACAATTATACACATTTAACCCTTTCAACCCCACTGCAAAATCTTCAGTTTTAAATGAACACTTGTGTATCCACACTACAGAGTGTTGTAGTAATACTGAAGCAGTGTTGAAGTTAATGATATAATTAAGTGATTAATCAACTGATGATTGAGCTTTAGTGATGCACACCTGATGTTAACAAGCAGAATCACTGAAGGACAGAGAAACAAGAAGATAAAAAAACGAAACACAAGAACTACAACTGACTTCAGCCACAAAATACATTAAATCTGAAGATCTCAGCATAGGATTAAAACAACTCCACAAACAGCATCACCAGCTTCACTTATTACTAACCAGACTGACAAATTGACAAATACGTCTACATAAATTCCTATTGAGTATTAACTGAGGTTTAGATGTTGTTTTGTTTCATTTGACGTTAGCATTATGGAGATCAGTGTTTGCTTTAGTTGGGATCTTGACCCTTGACTTTAACCTTAATTTTACTTTGACTGCTCTAACTGTGTTTTTTTAAGACACATTTGTTTTGGCTTAAACAAGGCCAACAAAAATGAGATCAGGTGTTAATGATCATAATGTCATTATATAATGTTTGGATCACAGCCTCTGTCTATTCCTTATTAATAATGTGTAGATTATATTACTAGACTGTGAAACTACAACAAAAGAACAAACAGTGAATGCGTAATCAGTTATGAAGGATTCCTATACTCATCATTCACTAAATAAATTTGAACTATGGCTGTACTTTGACACACACAAACATAAATAATCAGCCAATGAATCTCAACAATGGTGACAATCAACAAAAAAGATAACATCAAATCTGATCACAAAACACACTATTTAAATTAAACACAAAACCAACCGCAAAAATAAAAGCAAAAAGTACAAATCAAAGCAAATAACCAGACAATTCAGCTGCATAATTTATTCATGCTGCAATGCCTGCTGGTTGTCATGGCTTTTTTTGGTACCCAACATGCATTGCAGCATACAACTTATGATTGTCACCATTGTTGAGATTCATACGCCGATTCTTGATGCCTGTACGTGTGTGTATCTGGCTGATCAAGAAGTTTAAAATGTTCTGAGTGTAAACTTCTTAAAATCATTAAAGGAGTCATAACCTGTAATTTTCACTTTTCCACGAGAATCAATGTTTGTTATGATTGCCTAACGATTATACATTGGCCGGGAAGCCGATATTCAAAAGTGAAGCGTTTGTTTACCCCAGGGTTCGTAAACCAGCCCACGTGCACTCAAATACGAGATTTTCATTTCTCCCCCGACTTGACGTTAAGACGGGGCAGGATATACCATATATGGACACCGCAGACATATGCTGCAGGAAGCCCGCCCTGCCCCTCTCCCCCTCATATTCAGTCAAGAAAGATGAAGAAATGTATTGCACACGTGAGTGCTCTGTGGTTGACTGCCAGAATCAACATTCAAATGTGTTTTTTTCTCTACCAGAAACGGACCAAACTACCAGGGACCAGTGGATGAAATTCATTTTTAATGACGCTGTTCCAACAACCCTATCAACTGGCTCAACGTTAGGTGTCTGCGCTAAACATTTTACACAGGAATCCTTTACATATTTGGGGCAATATCAGGCGAAGTTGGCCTCGAAGCTACGTTTGGAAAAAGTGCCATTCCAACAATCCGGGACTTGCCTGAAATTGAAACGGTAAGACTGTGTTTTTATTACTCTACTGTGTGTAACAAACAGCAGCTAACTACTAATGCGGCTATTGTATGTACCGTTAGCTTCGAGGTAAACACGGGGAATGGGAAGAGACATGTTGATGTAGACGTCCTTCCATTGACTCTAGTCTATATCTTCCGTTTCCAGCTCTGGTTCAGAGTCTCGCTCAAACATGGTTGAATTCCGTAGGTCGCGGCCAGGTCGAATGATATGCTGAAGTTACCTGCGGTGTCAAGCCCCCTCCTTCCTGCCACCAATCAACGCGCCCCTCATTTGCATTATTAAAATGACCGTCCACGACAGCCAAAATATCGCATCAGATCTCGCGAGACAATAATACATTCAGAAATAAGGGTCAGAGGAGCTCTGTGTTTATTTTTGTTCCACTTTTCTTTTTTAGAAGGGCCTGAAAGACTATAATAGAGTGTGGGTATCCAAGGTAATACTAGGTTATGACTCCTTTAATATTTTCAGGACGTCAAATCCCTGATAAATCTCAATCTATAAAACCACAATGACATCAAAATCAAAAACACAGATCATCAACCATTTAACAATGTCAGGCAATAAATTAGATCAGTGAGTAAATCAGGCCATTATATGATGCTTGTGACTGGAGACAAACTGCGTTTGTCATCCTGTTCTCTTCAGCTTTGTTCCATAGCTAATGTATTTTAAAAATCACAGCTACAGCAGCCAAAGAAAGACTCATATTCAAAAGTCAAGGGTCAAGAGCTCAACTAAAGCAATCACTGATCACCATTATGGTAACATCAAATGAAAATAAAATGACATCTAAACCTCTGTCACCTTTTAATAAGAACGTCTGTAGACGTCTGACAGAAATAAAGTCAGTCTGGTTAGTAATAAGTGAAGCTGGTAAAGCTGTTTGTGGAGTTGTTTAATCCTCCTCTGCTGAGATCTTCAGATTTAATGTTTTTTATCTTGATTTCATCTTTTTTCTGTTCGTCTTGTTCCTCTCTCCTTTAGTGATTTTGATTATCAGCAGGTGTTCACCAGGGTCTCAATTAACTTAAAAAATTAACTGAATTATTCACTTAGTCAAGTGGACTATATTAGTGAACTAATGTAGGGAATAGTGAATGAGAGTATAGGATATGATTTTGAACACAGCCTCTAAGAGTGCTGTTAATTCACAGTATATTACTGTAGGCTACTTTCTCGAAAACGACAAACATCACCCCGAATGCATTTTTTCCAAGGTATATTACTGTTTTAATGGAAAACAGTATGTAACTGTAAAATTTGGCTGTTTTTTTACAGATTGTTTTTACAGTGTAGATTTCTTATTGGTTTTGAAAATATTACTATAAATTACAGCAACACCTCTACCTTTGCCTTTCGGACGAGGCTCATGTTTATAATAAAATAAGTAATCTTGCGGGGTGGACTCATTTAAAGTAATGTAATTGTTTGGTTTTAGCCAGGTTTCTGTCAAACACAGCACATCTAGGTTATAATCTGAAATCATATCATTAACTATGAGCGCTTTTGAAGTAAGGGATCGAATATTCAGCAACCCAAGCTTTATCGTTTGCTCATCTATATTATATCTGTTTTTTATTTGTTGAACATCAATTAAATTTTTAACCTTAGAAAGGTTTGGAAGTTTTTTGGATTTCCAAATTCGGGGAACAGACACAGTATCTCTATATGATGATATCTAGGTGAAAGAGTCTCTATGTGATGAGATTTATCTGACCTTGGTGACGCGAGGCCGCTAGCAGACGGTCGGTTTAGCCAGTTTGTCTGCTTTCTGACCTGAGCCCAAGATTGTCATGTTTGAGCTCTAAGACTATGAGCCAAATTACTAGAGAGAAGAGCAGCACCATCCCAGGAGGGATGAATACCATCTCTTTTCAACAGGTCAGGTTTGCCACAAAAACTTTTCCAATTGTCTATGAATTAAATATTATTTTGCAGACACCACTTAGACAGCCAGCCATTGAGTGAACACAATCTACTAACTATATCATCACTCCTTCAAACAGGAAGAGGGCCAGAGCAAATTACAGTGCCTGACATCGTACTTGCGAGTTCAAACACCTCTTTAATATTAATTTTAGTGATCTCCGACTGGCGGAGTCGAACTTCATTATTGCCGACATGAATAATAATCTTAGAGAATATACGATTAGCATTAGCCAGCACTTTTAAATTTGCATTGATTTCAGGCGCTCTGGCTCCCGGTAAACATGTGCACGCGCACGAGAAAAATAAATAAATAACTGAGCGCACGGGTGGCGCATTAACAGGCTAGCGAGTTACTAGCGTGTTGTGCTAACAATAACGGAAGCTAGCGATGTCAGGTTAATCTGAGATGTTAGGTAAGCTGTAATTAGTTGTATAAACAACTAGAAATGATAGTAAATGATGGTTCAAAACAGAAAGAAATACGAAGCTAATACGAGGCTTAGACGGAACTTACAGCCTCAAAGCAAACACTCTCACAGCAACCAGCGAGGCAGACAGGCTAAGAACCAAGAACCAAGATCCTTTCATGGGACTTAGCTATAGTCCTGAAGGGTCTGATTAAGACACCCTTTGAACCTCTAGAGTTAGTGTCTGACAAACTTCTGATCTTAAAGATGTTTTTTCTAATGGCTATAACCTCTCTAATAAGAATCGGGGACATGCAGGCTCTGTCAATATCGCCGTCCTGCTTTGCCCCAGGAATGGTGAAAATGATTTGGTAACACTTTACAATAAGGTTCATTAGTTAACATTAGTTAACTAGTTAGCATGGACTAATAATGAACTGCACTTATACAGCATTTATTAATCTTTGTTAATGTTTATTTCAACATTTACTAATCAATTATTAAAATCTTATTAACATTAGTTAATGCACCGTGAACTAACATGAACAAACAATGAACAACTGTATTTTTATGAACTAACGTTAACAAAGATGAACAAATACAGTAATAAATGTATTGCTCATGATTAGTTTGTGTTAGTTAATACATTAACTAAAGTTAACCAATGAACCTTATTGTAAAGTGTTACCAGCGATTTTGCATCCTCATCCTGATTACCAGCCTAAGGTTCCTTTCTCGGCTGTACATCCGGTCACTCTTGAGGCCTTCTGCCCTCCACCATTCACAATGCCGGAACACGTCCACCACACCAGCCAGTGGTGTAAATCAGAGCATCTATTTGTTTGTTATGGGGGCCGTAACAAGGGGGCAGCCGCCACCAAGCAGACCATGTCACATTGGCTATGAGGCGCGCGGCCAAGCTTCGCCAACGGATCTAAGGGCTCACTCCACCAGAGGGGTCACCTCCTCTGCTGCCTTGACAAGAGGTGCCCCTCTTGCAGTTTGTTTGTGATGCGTCGGGCTGGTCCTCTCCACACACATTCATAAGATTTTATAGTTCTGATGTTCATGCCACTCCAGGCTCTCACGTCCTTGAGTCGACACCACGAGCTAATGTTTAGGGCTTTCTTGCATTCTTGTGAGCACACCTACACAACCGTAAGGGGTCCAGACACCTTCAAGCACGGCGGAGTGGGTATTCTTGTTTCCAATGCGCTAAGCAGCTCAGCATCAATTGTAGCTTTTGAAAGGGAACGTTCTGGGTTACTTGACTGTAACCCTGTTCCCTGAAAAAAGCGTAACGAGATGCTGCGCTGCATTGCCGTGCTGATGATGTCCCAGGACTGCTCTTCAGACAAAATATCCTGACGATGCACTTGTGGCTCATCTAATTATAGCCTTGTGTCGCGGGTGCGCGCCGATGACGTCACTGACCGAGGCTATATTACTTCCGGTTGATTCCATCGACGTGTTTACACACTATATTCACAGCAGGTCACGATTAAAAACGTTCCCAATGCGCTAAGCAGCGCAGCATCTCGTTCCGCTTTTTTAGGGAACAGGGTTACAGTCAAGTAACCCGGAACGTTTTTAATTATTCAGTTTGGTCGAAAGTATGGCGTAGCCTATTATAAAAAAAAAAACTATAAATAATCTAGCCAGAAAATTTTCTATGTACACTTTATTTTAGTTTATGTAATACACAGACAGCTACATAGGCTAGCACAACCCAAATCAAACCCGAGTGTGCGTTTTTTTTTTTGTGTGTGTGTGTGTGTGTTTTTTTATTTTTTTTATCCGCGGAGTTTGCAGTCTTGTAAACATATCAAAAGTATGACTGGAACGACAAGATTGCAGCTGTTTTCTGGGTTGTTTTGTTTGTACACCTCCCCATAACAAACTTACAAGGCTACCTATGTTATAAATTACCAACTTCTAAAAACAAATTTATAGTTGTCTTTGTAAAGAATTGCTCGCTTGTATGTAGCTTTGGAACCGCTGCTGTGACACTGTACAAACGCTTCCAATGTGAATACTCTCTGCTCAAGCGCCGCTTGCTGTGTGAAACGGCAGTTAAGCCTCGTTTATACTTTTGGCTGTCTCCGCAGAGCGAGCCTGCACACGCACCTCTCCAAACGGACGAGGCGTTTATACTTCACGCGCTCGCTGTTGTACTATTCTTTTAATCGACAGGAGGCGACTCGGAGTAATTGCCCTCTAAACCACCGGGAATCAGCGGTGAGAAGTAAGGTACACAGATGAATGTTTATTTTAGTACACTTCATCAAATCCACACTAAAAAATAATCGTGTAAGGACGGGACCTAAGGGTGAATCTGAATAATTAAATATATCCTTGCTAAAGTCCCCAAAGCTTTAAAGGCCTGGAACTTGCAAAAAACACACACAAACACTACACACACACACACACACACACACACACATCCCCCACAGCCAACACCCACACTCAGGACAGAGCTTGGTGTCCGCTTACAAGACATTAAGACATTTTATGGCTGATCGGAATGTACCACAGGAAGTGGATTCTAAAGAGAAAAAAGAAACTTCTCTTTTTAAAAGACATTTAACCATATATATTCAATGTGTTTTATGTGTGTCTGTTTGCCCATGTCACATTGGAATAACTATGACATTATCATTATGCATCTTTTATGAGTAATCCAGCAAACTCACTATCCTAACAAAGTCTGTGAAACTTTGCTCTGCTAACACTGGCCGTAGTCAGTGTCCTGTTACAAGTTTTATGACCCCAAAGGAATGTGCACAGAACTGTGGTTCTCTCTCTCTGAACTGTAAATAAGAAGGAGAAATGAATCCTGCATTCATGTATATATATTCTATTATACTGTATATCCCCTTTGAGAATTGTACGAACAATGTATCCAATCTCATCTTACGATTCGTCTTTTATGTGTTTGATCTATGTTGTTGGGAAACTAATGGGATGAGTTTTCAAACTTTGCAAACTAGGAGTAACCAACTCCATGTGAGGCAAGTTTGGATTCTCTGAGCTCCAATCTTCGTTCCCCATTTAGCCATTGATATCACATCTTGCTAAAACTTTGTGACACCTAGGACTATAATAATTGTGAATATTCTGCTTTTAAACACCCGACGAAATTAGGGGTTCAAAAGCAAATGGGCAATAAAACCCGAAGTCCCGCCTGTGAATTCCAACCCTCTTGATTTGGCCAAGCCAACAGGAAGAGGCTGGATTTCTCCAAGGTGATAAATAACGCTTCCCCACTCCGCTCTCTCTCTTTCGTGCTCGTCCTCGTCTCAGAATGTAATGTCTCGCCTCTGGGTGAGCCCTTCGCCTTTCTTTTATTTGTTTTCTAGTCTAGTTTTGTTTTTCAGTCTTAGATAAGTCCCCGGGTTTAATTCCGATCGACGAGTGAAAAGAACATCGCGTGACATATCTCTTCAGCAAATCCAACTAGCCTACAAGGGACATTTAAACGAGAGCGCGCTTGCTCTGAAGGAGGAACACGCGCACGTGACCACGTGACGCTCCGGACCGAGACACACACACGTTTCTTCACAACCCATGCAAAGAGTTACCTGTGCAAGTATCTGTGTTTGATCACGCTTTTAAGATTTGTTGAAGTCTTGTTGTCTCTCAAAGTTCCGTTGTCTATGTGAATTTGCTATTTAGAAAGATCCTCGGGTCTTTCTAAAACTCCCTCTTGCATAACTGCAACTCTCTACATTTCCTCTCTCTCTCTGTCTCTACGCATTTCCCTTTCATCGATGCCTTATCATGTTTTGTTGTTTATTATGTCTGTAAATACATATATCCTATGTAATGTAAACTTTAGCAACTGTATACGTAGTTATGCCTTTATTAAATTCTATTATATTCATTGATTGATTCATCTATTTTGCTCATTTTCAAGTCCCTTAAGTGCCAAAAGATCTTATGCTACAAGCTTACAAATTAAACATACCTTAAAGAGTATGTGTTTATAGAATTGACATTGACACATATTGACATTTATCGGTAACACTTTAGAATACTGTTTCTTACTTACTGCATAATATAAGGAATTATTGAAGAACTAGTAGGTTATTCTTCATTAACTACTTCTTCACTGCTGTTAACTACTAAGGAAGATGTGTTAACTAATCAGTATGTAATAGAATTTTACGATTGTGTTAAGTATCAGTTAGTAATCAATAAATAATTAATTCTGTCAAACCTCCTGAAGAACTACTATTAATTATGGTTCAAGAAAAATAACTATGAAGTAACTACTAATGAACAGTCATACACAGTAGTTACTACAATAATCCTAAAATTTATTTTAGTAGTTGAGTTGTGAATGAAGTACACAAATAGTAAAAGTACAGATACCACAATAAAATATTACTCCAGTATAATTATAATTAAGCCTATTCATTTTCAAAATTACCTTAGTAAAAGTACAAAGGTAATTAAGTTTTTAAGTACTTGAAAAGTAAAAAGCAATGATTTTTTTTCTAGCCAGTTTGAGTCATTCTTCAGCCCTAATAAGAAAGATAAGTGCAGGCATTTATTGATCTGCAAATGACTTTTTATTTCATTAGCAAAACTTATCATAATGTAAATTACATTCATAGTGTTTATTTTTTTTTACAGTAAGTTTGATTTGAGTCAGAAGTATGTGGTAATTCTTTATTAATTACTAATAGGTTCTCTATATTTTCACTTTAGAATAGGGGAGAGCCGGGACGATGGAAACGCAGGACGGATGAAACATTGAGATTTCCTTGAAAATCACTCACGTCATGTACGTCAAATTTCGTCAGCATGTACAGCACGCAATGCCGACCAGACCCGCGAAAACATTTATTCTTTACGTCAAGCCGTTTTAAAGTTAGAGCTGGAAAGCTGTTTTTGAGTGCGGTTAGTGAATTCTTTAGTGCGGTACTTTTTTTGACAGCAGGTGTATTAGTGCTGCAACACACCCTTAAGTGTGTAATATTGGAGTTTTTTAGTTTAAGAATAAAACAGATTTAACTGGCCGGAGGCGCTGTCAGGACGGTTGAAACAGCGAATCCTGCCAGTTATGTTTCATCCGTCCCACCCCTGTGTTTCAATCGTCCCGCTCTGGAGGGACGATTGAAACAAAGCACAACTGCCGTTCAAAGTCAATTTTTACTTAAATCATTCTATATGACTAATGAATAACACATGATACTAGGAGAACACATATGTGAGTTGTTGATCACACACACACAAAAAAAACTACCTGTAACCTAATCTTAGAAAACGACGTTTATCTGAAAAGTGTTTCAACTGTCCCGGCTCTCCCCTACTGTTTCAGGTTCTAAGTAATTCCTGAAGAATTATCTAATAATTATTTATTAATTAACAATTAGTTTCCTTATATTTTCACTTTAGAATACTGTTTCAGGTTCTAAGTAATTCCTGAAGAATTATCTAATAATTATTTATTAATTAACAATTCATTTCCTTATATTTTCACTTAAGAATACTGTTTCAGGTTATCAGTTGCCTAATTATTTAATAATTCTTTATTAATTATTAATGGGTTCCCTATATTTTCACTTTAAAATACTGTTTCAGGTTCTAAGTAATTCCTTAAGAATTATCTAATAATTATTTATTAATTACTAATAAGTTCCCTATATTTTCAGTTTCCCTCAGTTGTTCCCTCAAATACATTAATTTTAGGGCTGTTTTCGACTAAGGATTTTCATAGTCGAATCTGATTCGTTAGATTTTGCCGTGGTCGACTGATAGTCGATCCTTTTTTTTTTTTTTTTTTTTTTTTTTAGATAGCAGCTTGATTTTTTCCATTTAAACAAAAGAGCTAAAAAAATTAAAAGAAAAACATGGTTTGTAACAAATACCTTTTATTCATCTAAAGCCAGATGAATAATTTTACATATTATAGGTTTCGTTGAATAAGCGCAAGAGATGGAGAGAGCGAGCGAGAGACCTTGCGTGTGTGTGCTAGCATTAATTACACGCGCGCACAGAGAGGGAGAGCGCGAGAGACCTTGCGTGTGTGTGCTAGAGAGTAGGCTACTCATTAATATGCACACGTCTCCCCAAAAATTATACTTATATAGGGTTTTATGTCTGTATTGACAAAAGAGTGGTAGAACTGTTTGTTTGTAAAGTTAACAAGCCTTACCCGTTTCAAATGAGCCATGTTGGTTGTCGTCGTCGTGTGATATGAAAGAAGCTGCTGGCACAACTTGCACTTAACTTTCAAATTCTTTGGGTCATCTTTAACCTTCTCGAAATACTCCCACACTTTTGATGACTTTTTAGAAGCCATTGTGAGCCAATAAATCCGTAAATGTTAACAAATGTGGTCCAGACGTTACAGGCATGTAGTGTGCTGCTGCTGCTTGGTTGCATACCGCGCGCGGCGCGCCTATTTTGAAATAACGAACTTGAGCGCGCAAAAGACGCGATATGTGAACACACCCCCTACTATTCGACTATGAGGTTCATAGTCGAATCAGACCTCTCCGAATCGAATCGTCGAATCCTCGACTATTAGAAGTCAGCCCTAATTAATTTACTCAATGGCATTCTGACACACACAGTACTGTATATAAAATATGAAACTAATCTGAGGTATGTTATGGCAAAGCACTTGTGTGAGGTTTCTTTCTGAAGTTGATTTCTTACAGAACACACTCACAAAACCACACAGGCAAACATTTAAGTCAAGTCAAGTCAAGTCAAATATATTTATATAGCGCTTTTCACAATACAGATTGTATCAAAGCTGCTTTACAGTATCAATCAAAACAACTCAACAATGTTTGTTTATTACTGGACATCCAAAAAGGACATCCAAGTTTGGTAGAGCTGATCAATGGTATGATTGTTTAATTAATTTGAATATCCCCAACTGAGCAAGCCAAAGGCAACAGTGGCAAGGAACCGAAAAACTCCATCAAGTGACCCAATGGTGTCCTAAAACTCCATCAGATCACCCAATGGAGAAAAAAAAAAACCTTGGGAGAACCCAGGCTCATATAATGTTAATTTAACTTTAACATTATATGTATTGGTTAAAATTGCTACTTCTATTAATAACATTAGTGAGTAAGAAAGGTCACAACTCAATGTAGATGTGGATGACAGTTCATTAGTTACTTAGTTATTTTTCTTAAATCTTAATTAGTAGACAATTAATAGTAGTTCTTCAGGAGGTATGACATAATTCATTAGTTATTGATTTACTAACTGATACTTAACACAATCATAAAATTATATTACATACTGATTAGTTAATGAAGAATTACCCATTAGTTCTTCAATAATTCCCTATTAGTTATGCAGTAAGTAAGAAACAGTATTCTAAAGTGTTACCCATTTATCGTGATAATAATCGATAGCGACTGATATAAAAGAATTATCGTGATCGTTATTTTGGCCACATCGCCCAGCCCTAGTTTGAATGTTTAGTTCTGTCCTCCGTCATTACTCATTAAGCAGCGCTGTCGTGTTGTGCGCTTCTCTCTCTCTTCTCTCTCTCTCTCTCTCTCTCTCTCTCTCTCTTCTCTCTCTCTCTCTCTCTCTCTCTCTCTTCTGGACTGCGAATAGTAAAAATGCATCACAGACAAATGGTTTAATATCATTCTCTCTCTCTCTCTCTCTCTCTCTCTCTCTCTCCTCTTCTCTCTCTCTCTCTCTCTCTTCTGGACTGCGAATAGCAAAAATGCATCAGACAAATGGTTTAATATTATTCTATATAGAAATGTCTGGCGAGATAAAACATTTAAAATAACGTCTTTATAGCAATAATAAATAGTACATGTATTTTCTTAATTTCTCCAGTACCTAACGTCCGAGCTTATCGATACAGCGGTCTTTCAAAATTCAGCCCGGGACCCGTTAAATACCAGGTTTCGGTACCCATCCCACACCACAGACTTTATAGACAGCGTAGAGATGCGGTCCTTGATGTAATGGTGTAACATTATGTCTGTTTTGTTACTTTACAATGTATGTGAATTTTTCTTTTTTTTTTAGGGAACTTAATATTCTACCTGAAGGTTTTCAGACCTTTTTATTTTTCAAACACTTTCTCTTAAGAACTCAAATTTTTGTAAAAAAGCACTTAAACTGAATTCATTATTTATTGTTCTTAATTATTTCTCAAAGTTGAATATTACTACTCATTTTAGAACAAACCAGAATTTTACTTCAGATATTGATAATACCACTGTAATAGCTGTTATAGTGTCGACAGTCTTTGATTTAAATTTCTCAAGTCCTTAAGCTCTTATTTTACCAGATATAGCCTATTAAACAATCTTTACTTTTTTTAACGGATTTTTTTTTTTTTACAAATGTTGTGTCTCATTTGCCACCACAATTAAAGAATGCCCTAGCTATTGTTGAAACACCATGAATTATAACATTAATTATATATAACATATAGCCTTCTAATATAGAAATCAAACCTAGCCCCAACTCTAAATATAACCTTAACCATAGGCCTACCATTTTAATAAAATTAAAAGTTACTGTACAGTTTCAAAATTAAAGTACTTTAAAAACTGGGAAAACCAACAGTGTGGCTTTGTCTCAATATTCAGACTTTACCAACAGCATACACTCTTTCAGTGAAGAAAAATATCAATGTCTACATACATTTTATTTACTCTACTTCACAGTTCTACCATATATTTGAGAGAAAAGAAGCAGCACTTCGATCTACCAGTAGTGGCCTTTTCATGAACTGTAATTGTTTTATGCATACTGATGCATTAAATATGTAATTGCAAAGTGTACTATGTCTATTTTTCTCTTCTAAAAAGTCCACAATGTTGTCGCAAATATAATATTGTATAAAAACACGGATAACATTCAATCTTTTTGATTAGGTTAGTTATTAATTATTTTTATTATCATTATTTAAAAAAGAATGCAGAGGTTCACTATTTTGAATCTGAAAGAGGACTGAGACGTGACATAACAGTCAGTGTCAAAGACATCCATATAACATGTTGGACTACAACTGAGTTCTGTGTGAACCAGCCCACAGACCGAGAAAAAAAAAACAATAGCAAATCACAAACACTTACCTTCAGAAAGCAAGTCTTCCTTTGAATCACGTCCTCTTATTTCCCTTCCTATATAGTCATCAGAAAGCTCATTTGCATAAAAAGGGCTCATTTCTAGTAAATGATGTAAGACAGGAGGAGTTAAACAGAGTTATATATAATGATGGCTACAATCCAGCAGTAAAGACATCTGATCTTCTGAAGAATCTGAAAGAGCAAGTTCAGGCAGCAGAGAATCATTTACAGCACCCATAATGAGTGAGTACTAAAAGATAACTTATTGTCAATTTTAACAGAAGGTTTTAAGATTTCTGTTCATTTAAAACAGTACAAAAAAAAAACATTGATCTGATAATGAAACCTAAATGCATTGTTTATATTTAATAATCAATTACAATGACAAAAAGAGATGTGGAGCACACAAGACTCAAGAAACAATTTGAGGACTTTAAATCAAGAAAGTTGCAGAATTAGATTCCTGCATCATTATTCATAATTGTGTGTCCATTAGCGGAAACAAATGAGGAAAAAAGTCATTGTTGTTTGCTTCTCCACCAATAGCAATATATTATACATATTTTATTAAGAATATAATTGTAATTGCAGTCACACACACATAAACAAAGTAATCCCTAAATGCATCTATGTGAGTCCAGTGTGCTCAAAACGACTGTAGTCTGTTCTGATTGAATTAAGAGCATTCAGTAAAATATTCCACACAGCAACGCTTATATTTTAGAAAGTGTAATGTGATTATCACATTGAGGGAAATCCATGTTTTATAACATGACTAAAAACAATTGTGTTTCTCTTTAAATGACAAATAAATGTTAAATAATGTCAACAGGTGACCTACGCATTGTTATGGTTGGTAAAACAGGAGTTGGCAAGAGTGCTACAGGAAACACCATTCTTGGAACCAAGGCATTCGCGTCAGAAGCAAGAGCTACATCCATCACTAAAAACTGCTCATCTGAATCAAAGACAATAAATGGCAGGTCGGTTATGATTGTGGATACTCCTGGTCTGTATGACACACACATGAGTAACGAAGAAGTCATAAATGAGGTTGTGCAGTGCATCACTCTTGCGGCCCCAGGTCCTCATGTCTTTCTTCTAGTGCTTTCTATCGGGCGCTTCACTGATGAGGAGAAAAAAACTGTTGAACTGATTCAGCAAGTCTTTGGCAAAGATGCACAGCAACACATGATCGTCTTGATCTCCAGGGCAGATAATCTTGAAGAGAGACCAATTGAAGATTATGTTGCTGAATCTCCAGAGCTGAATGAGGTGATTCGTTCATGCGGAGGGAGATACCATGCATTTAACAACAGAGAGAAGTACGATCGTGCACAAGTTGATCAGCTCATGGGGAAGATTGGGGACATGATGAGACAAAACAAAAACAGCTATTATAGCTATCACATGTTTACAATGGGCAATGACCTCAAAAATACAATGAAAAGTCTGAAAGAAAAAGATGAAATCATTGCTAATCTAAAGGATGAATTAAGAGCTAAAGTTGACATGTCTTCTTGTCGCATATTGTAGACTTGAGTATGTGAATGATTTCTCACAATATCTTACCAATAGAGAACAAGGAAATACAGAGTCAGAACTTAAAGTCAGAATATTAACATTAAATCAGTTAAACAATCATAGTAGAAGTATAGCCAAATCATTTATATTTTTCATAATCTTTTCCTTTTTATTATAAAGCAAAGCACTGTGCAAATGTTTTAGCCACTTGTGAAATCTGCTGTAAAATGAAGACTTTAAAAAAACTGTCATAAATAGTCTTTATTTACTATTAACTCTTTCCCCGCCAGTGTTTTTTTTTTTTTTGTTTGTTTTTTTACTTGCCAGCCACCGCCAGCTTTTTCACCGAAGTTTCCTGGCCCCAGAATATTTTTGTATGAATATCAGCACAAACAACATATCAAAATACTGATCAGAGCCTCTTCTTAAAAAAAAAGCAATATTTTAAACAAAAGCTGAGAAAATTGCATTTTTATCAAAAATTGCATCAGGATAAGATTCAGAACGATAATCAAAACATAGACCACGTCAATCACATTCATCAGCTCCCCCGCAGCTTCAGCTCTTCATGGGCTCCACATTTCATTCAGAAACATTATAAAGCTTAGATTTATATGCTGATTATTGTTAGATGATCGAGTTAGTTTGTGTATACCTGAACTCTTCTTCTATCGCTTGTTTCTGCATCTTTGCCTGTCTTTTGATCCAAAGGTTCTGTACTCTGTCAGAAGATGTGTAATAGCACCCTCAACCATATAACAGTGAAATCACAGAGAGACGGAAAATGGCAAGGAAGCATTGTGCCATAAATGATGGACAAACTTGTCAATGGCAGGGAAAGAGTTTACGTCTATTAACTTTATCAGATAAATATTTGATTACAGAAGACAATCTTCTTGATTCATTGGGAATTTGGTTGTGGTCAGATGTCTACAGACTATATGTATTGTTCTGTTATGTTTGATTTGCTATGTTAACTCGGCTATTTGGGGGCCTACTTTCCCATTTATATTCTTCAGTAGTGTGGTTGGAAATATATGCAGTCTGAATAAAACTCCAAATCCAAGAATCACACAGTTCTTTGTGGCTCAATACATAGGCCTTTCATTATATCTTAGTTTTACTCTTTTCCTGTAATTACTAATACACATGTCCTGAAACATAAAATACTGCACATCTCTAAATACAATAACATTGTAAAAATACAAAAGCAAAACTATAAACTCAGTTGTATATGAAGCTCTATAAGTAACCTCAAAAGACAAGATAAACACTATACTAAAAATATGTTGGCTTTCTTTTAATTCAGACCTTGCTTTCAAAGTTCATATGTAGTTTGTTGGTCTAAATTAAAATTTCCAAACAGTTAAATAGATTTGTATTAACTTAAACTATAGGTGAAATGATCCTAAATGAATGAGGTCACATTTCATTTGACTCATTCTGTGTATTTCCACTGTAAAATAATTCATTATTTACAAAACAAGCCAAAAGTCAGATTTAATCTGACATGTTGTGCAACTACTGTACAACAACAGTTTTGCTTTCATATTTACAGGGTGTTGTTGAGGCGGAACGAGAAGCTTCCAGTTAATCTTCAACGATTCGAAATCTTGAAATACTTTCCCCAAAACTACCACAAAGAACACGTCATATAGTTTTGAAATATGGCTCTATTGTAAAAAAATAAAAATAAAATAAAAAATAAAAATTGTTATTTGACTTATGATGAAGAGATTTATCCATTAAAGAAAGGCATTTTAAAGTTGTACTACTTTACTCAGAGTTTTATGAACAGTTTATTTTAAAACAGTTTCAAAGGAGTCCTTCGGTTCTTTTGTCATCACATGACGTTTTAGATGCTTTAAATATTTGTTTGAAACATCCTACTGCATTCAAATACAGATTTTTATAACTTGTTTATACCCATTTTGTATTTTTTGTACATTAGTTGCACAACATGTCAGATTAAATCTGACTTTTGGCTTGTTTTTGTCAAGTCAAGTCAAGTCACCTTCATTTATATAGAGCTTTTTACAACATGGACTGTTTCAAAGCAGCTTAACAGTGATAATAGGGAATTAACCCTCTGGGGACTAAGGGGATTTTGAGGCACTTGGGATGTTTTGACATGCACTGACATTTGTGCTTTTTTCAGTTATTTATAAATATGTTAATGGCAAAGGTGTAAATTCACTCTATATAGCACAAACGGGGCTACCATAATATGTAAGCAACATGTGTGTACATGTTTGTATTTTTAAGAGAATAATGTTTATGCATGGTTATTGAAAAAACTAAAAATAAAAGTTTCTGAAATAAGGCCACAAAACACATATTGATTATTTCTTCACAAGACTTTTGAAAATTGTATCACATAGTCTAGAATATTTGCTCCAAAACTATGTGAGAATCATCCTGACTACTCATTCAGATAAGTCAATAAAGTCTTTTACATTTTTAATGACGTGTTTTGTTTGAGAAAGCTTTATGGGAGGAGGCATGATCTCTCATTAACCCTTGTGCTGCATTTGATTTTTTACGTGGTTGAGTGCATTAATGACCAAAAATGGTCACATATTAAACATTGGCTAAAATATTATATATTATTATTATTTTCCACTTTTACCAAGTTAAATCTTTTAACCAGCATCTATCCTCATCATAACTACAAAATATTTATTTAATTTCAGGATTTTAACCCTTTAAATACCAGTTTTGGTGGTGATACCATCAATTTGTTTAAGAGGAAAAAACTCAAAAATTAAATTATTTTCCATATACTAAATGCAAAGAGAAAACTTAAGCGTTGGATTATCACAGTCTTGAATATGTCAAAGATTAGCGGCAACATTATTTCTGGTGCATTTAAAGATTTTGTGTTATGACAGATTTAAAACAAAAATCCCACTCAGCGCGTTAATAACCAAAAATGGTCATATATACAATAAAATCCTAAAATATTATATATTATTATTATTTTCTACTTTTACTAAGTTAAATCTTTTAACCAGCATTAGTCCTCATCATAACTACCAAATATTAATTTCATTTCAGGATTTTAACCCTTTAAATACCAGTTTTGCTGGCGATACCATTAATTTGTATAAGAGGAAAAAACACAAAAATCTAATTATTTTCCATATAATAAATGCAAAGTGAAACCCTTGGCTTTGGATTATCACAGTCTTGAATATGCCAAAGATTAGCAGCAACATTATTTTTGGTGAATTTTTATTTTTTTGTGCTATGTCAGATTTTTTTTAAAAATCACACATGGCGCAAGGACAAATTTGGTCCTATTTGAACCCATTAAAATATCCATTTTTGAATCCACTGTCATAATATCATAAAATCATCATTTCTATTTAAATACCCTGTCATTACCATGCCTTGGGGTAAAATATTATTTACTTTTTACTGTTTTCCACCAGTTGGTACCATTTTTCATATAATTGACATACTGCAAACATCTGTAGTACTGCAAACATTTTCCTGATTTCTACTAGGTGATTATAACCTGTGCCTGTCTCACTACACATAAAATTTGAAAAAGCAAAACTACAAGATCACCATGAACATGAATTTGTATTTTTTCTATAAACAATTTAATTCTATAAACATATAAAACATATCAAAACTTAAAAAAAAATAATGGGTTCATTCTTACGCTCATTTGCAGGAGCTGCAGAATTGCAATGCATGCTCCTTACCGATGTAAATGTCACATTTTGAGCAGGTGGTGGAGATTTTTCTTTTTTTGTTAGGGCAGAAACTGCACCCCCTCCTCTTCTTGTCATGGGTGTCTGCAGACCCACTAGCTTTTCTTCATCTTGTCGAGTTTAAAATTGCCGCACCAAAGATGTGCACAACTTTTGCATCAACTGCACTTGTATGAAAGGCAGACTTTGTTTTGGATCCCTCGCAGCTACATCTTTGTGTTGCCGCAAGATGAAAGGTGTTAATATTGTCTAAGGACTGACTGCATGGCTGTGTTTGTGCCTCTACATATGTGAGAAATTATCAATTAACTTTGAAACATAGACTGCTAAAAAAAACGAAGCTGTGTCAAAGATGCGTAAAATACAAAAGATTAATGTTTGTGCTTAAAATACACATGAATCAAACCGAAAGAAAACAATGCAGTGAGAAGTGCTTTCTCTTGCTAAATGCACACACACACACACACACACACACACACACACACACACACACACACACACACACACACACACACACACACACACACACACACACACACACACACACACACACACACACACACCCGCCTACACACACCCTACACCACTGACACACACAGACAGAGAGAGAGAGAGAAAGAGAGAGAGAGAGAGAGAGAGAGAGAGAGAGAGAGAGAGAGAGTAGACAGAAAGGGTAAAATATGACCTTTAGGATATTGTGATTTGTCACTTGTGATTTGACACACACCATGTATTAAATTTAGGCCCTACACACACACACTTTTGTCAACACACACAATTTTGTCAACACAGACACACATTACTCTCAGACATCCACACATACTCAGAAACATCATTTTAGATCATTGAGCCATTAAAATGCTTAATAAAACACCCCATAGTGCCCCTAGTAGTAACCAGGAAAATAACGTGCATTTCCACCCATAGGGAATACATATGTAGTGACGTCATCTGGTGGAATACACTATATAATGCAAATATAATGCTTTTGGTTCAAAATGAAAGGAATCATGATTCATGTATTAATGACGGCCCCGGCTTTAAACAACGTTTTAATGGGTTTCAATGGGCCATTTTTGGTCATTATGGTGCTGAGTGTTACTATTTGATCTACACAATGTGTGTTATACATATTTTGCAAAATGGCATCACATTTTTTACATTTATCCCAAAAGTCACAATTTCGCCAAATTACATACCATTTGCATTAAAAGATTTACATTTTAGATTGTTTGGATTTATTTACAACACACACACACACACACACACACACACACACACACACACACACACACACACACACACACACACACACACACACACACACACACACACACACACACACACACACACACACACACACACCTTAGAATAAGTTAACACACCCATGCTAAAGTTGACTAAAAAGAGGAATACAAAATCTTAATGCCTTAATTAAAAAAATGAGGAAAACTCCAACCTTTAGGGACATGAATAATGTCCTTATTCTTTGTGAATGAATAATGTATCGCAAATAATTAAATGTTCTTCTTTAAAATACAGGGTGCATACGTCTGGACACTTCTATCAAACACTCTTCACCATAAAGACATGGTTTTATTTCAGTTCAAAGTCCAAAGTTAGAGTTGGAAACATCTTGAAAAGAAAATTGTCTTTTTCCATAAATGTCTTAGTTTGATCATACATATTTCAAAGTTGAGGATTCATTGTTTTGATATAGCTTGCATTGGAACAAACACTATAACATCTTAGTTGATTAGTTTATTGACAAAACATACTATATATTTAACATATGAGCAGAAACTCCTAACAAAAGCTTATTTGATGTCTATTTTAGAGTAAAAACTTTATCCAAAACTAGTCAACGAAATGTTGTCTTTTATTTTGTCTGTAACAGTGCGTATCTGTGCGTTCATTCATTTATTCACACACACACACACACACACACACACACACACACACACACACACACACACACACACACACACACACACACACACACACACACACACACACACACACACACACACACACACACACACAAACATGATTCACATTTAAACAGTATGCTATTTTTCCGTTTACAGACACTAACGTTATTCTATATCGCGATTAGAACAAAGCACAAGAATAAAACACTTACACACTTCTCAGCTGGATCTGTTGCTCCTCCTCGAAGTGAAAATAAACCAGCATTTGTTTTGAGGTAATCGCAGGATTGTTCCCCATAGCCGCACAAGACGACAGTAGATTAATCTGACTAAAAAATATAGTGTGTTTTCAGAGTTTATGGGTGTTAACGCGTCTCAATGTGTTGCTTCAGATCATTAGCGTTTGAATAGCGCGCTCTCCGTGGGCGTGTCACATTAGCAGAATAATGAGATGAGAGAAAGATAATTAGAAAGGCTGATTCGTTTCTCTTTTTATATAGATGACATAAACGGAGAATATTTATTTTAGTTTTGAATCGGATCATTTAAAAGTACAAACTCAAATGATTTAAAAGATATATTGCTTATGGCTGGGTGAATAGTATTCGCTAAGTTTAGAGACGTGCTCCAGAAAAAAAGTTCACAGAGACGGAGAGGCAGAACGCACACCCTGTTTATTTTCTTTATATTACAAAAGCACAATATTTTATTTCGATTGTATGTGGGCACATAAAAAAGTAGACATTTAACAGATTATTTTCTCATATTTCTTAACTCTATACGAACAGAAATGATGGTAGTACTTTAAGTCTATTTTTCTGCTATGTGAAAAAAAATGAGCAAAACGCGCCGGCGCGTTTCTGGTCCCCAAAGGGTTAAAGTAACAAAAGTAAAGAGATTGTTTTGGTTTTACAGCAGCTCTAGAATAAAGTCATTGTCCAGCTAAAGTAAGTTTTAATTGATTCACTTTCGTCACAATAATCATTAGGTATTAACTTAGAGGCCGTTAAAACTACACCGTTCTAACAGAAAAACGTTAATGCGATCCGGCCGCTCATTTGCATAAAACAGTGCTTGGTGGCTCTGAGAATTTTTATCGCTTCCGCGTAGCCACATGAATCGGAATTATTATACATAGATAATAATCTATACATAGATATATACATAGAAAATAACGATAATATTAATAAAACACAGCAAATTAAATCAAGTCAGTCCATCACAGTTCATCCTTTATGAATGATATGTAAACATGCCAAACCCTGTCATGACATGGTAGTGTCAGAGGTCCATAAGCGGTTCCCATATCCTTCGGAAGGCATTTCATTTAGGATTTGTTTAAACAGATTGAATGATGGGGGTCTTTTTTAGTTAAATAATATAGAGTTCTATCAGCTACTGACCCATAACCCCACGGAGTCTATTAAAGAGGAATTGGGAAAGATGTTACATCAGGCTAAAACCAGTGGTTGGATCTCAGACCCAGAACTCAGATTTTTGTTCAATGAGAATCCTAGAATGGCATCTTTTTACATGTTGCCCAAGATACATAAATGTCTGGAGAACCCCCCAGGTAGACCTGTGATATCAGGGAATGAAAGCCTTACTGAAGCAGTGTCTAAGTATATTGACCATTTCATTAAACCTTTTCTACCTTCACTCCCTGCATATGTCTAGGATACTACTGATGTTTTGAACAAGAGTAAAGAGCTACAAGATATAGACTCTGAAACCTTCCTTGTAACTATGGACGTGGAAGCATTATATACAAATATCGACCATCAACAGGGACTAACAGCACTCAGACATTTTTTGAGAGGACGTCCTGAACATGAAATGCCACCGACTGATTTCTTGTTGTCATTAACAGAATGGACCTTGACTAATAACATTTTTGTCTTTCAGGATAAGATCTTTAAACAGACAAAAGGTTGTGCCATGGGGGCATGCTATAGCCCTTCCTATGCAGGTCTGTACCTGGGCAAATGGGAGGAGGACTTTATTTTGAACCAAGAAAATTATGTATTTCACAAGTTTATCATTTGGTGGGGACGTTATATTGATGATATATGTCTGTTTTGGTCTGGCTCGGAAACAGAGTTGAAGGAATTTCATGGTTATCTGAATAGTATTAACCCAAACATCAAGTTGTCTTTAGAATATAGCAAAGAGTGTATTAATTTTCTTGATTTGACAATTTCAAAAGATAACCAAGGAACTTTGCATACATCAGTGTATAGAAAACCGACAGACAGAAACACAATTTTACATGCCAAGAGCTTCCATCCAAATTGGCTTAAAGAGAATGTCCCATATGGGCAGTTTCAGAGAGTAAAGAGAATCTGTGACCAGGATCACGTTTTTAAGAGTAAATCACAAGAGATGATGTCAAGATTTAAAGAAAGGGGATATAGAAGCTCTACTCTCCAAAAAGCTTACACCAGAGCCCAACATGTAGCTAGGTCGTCACTACTACAAAGGAACACACAGAAACAAACAAAAGAGAGGCCTGTTTTTGTCACTACATACAGTACAGAGGCTGAACAGATAAGGCAAATCATACAAAAAAACTGGGGTATTATTGAAAGCGATGAGGTACTAAGTCAGGTCTTTCCTGAACCACCTCTCATTAGTTTTAGAAGAGGTCCCACCCTACAAGATAGACTGGTTCACAGTTACCTTAAACCAGAAGTAAAACAAACATGGTTAGGCCCTAGGCCCATAGGTTCTTACAAATGCCATCACTGCAATCATTGTGCTAATGTAAGACAAACAAAAATTTTTCATGATGTTGGTACCCAAAAGGAATTCATCATTAACCATTTTATAAATTGTCAAACTACCTTTGTAATTTATAGATTGGAAAGTCCTATGTGTAAAGTATTTTATGTAGGAAGAACTAAGCGGCGTTTACTGGATAGACTGGCTGAGCATAAATACGCAATCCGCACAGGAAACACCAACTATCCCATGGCAAGACACTATTTGGAACATCACAGTAGTGACCCATCCACTTTGCAGGCTTGTGGAATTGACCACATTCCTTTTTCCTTAAGAAAAGGTAATAGACAAAGACAGCTGAATCAACGGGAAGCTTTCTGGATTTATCGCCTGTGTGCTACTAAATATCCAGGCTTAAATGAGGAACTTGACCTCAGTGTATATCTGTGAGGCTCCGTTGTCTTATTGTGGTTTAAAATGTATATACTATGCTTGTATTTTAACTTTTATGTGTCACTGTGTTGGTGCGTATTTAATCGATTAGTTAAAAAGTGGAAATACTGACATCTGCTGTCCCATTTGTGTACTAACATTTGTAATCTGAGCATCCTAGTTGACAGATGGAGACTTCTGATTGGTTGACTGTTAGTTCATAAGAAACTCAGTTTGTTTGAGATCTGTTTAAACTCCCAGAAGAAGGCATGTAGCCAAAACGCGTTGGAGTTTTTTAGATGGTTTACTTGACCAAGCCATAAGAATAAAGGCTTTTTAACTTTTTCAATTGAGAGTGCCTTGGAGTTCTCCCTTTTTTGACGGGGGTCTTTGTTGATTCCAATTGAGCAAAATGCACTTATTTTTGCAATATAAGACATTATGATAATCCTCTTCCTGCATGTGGTGTCCAGAGTCTTGTCCAATTCTGTACCAAAGATGTACCGTGTTGGTGTAATGTCTAGCGGGGTTTTCACAATCTTAACAGTTAGATCATGTACCGCCTTCCAGAAATATTTTAATTTCCTGCATTCCCGAAAAACATGCATTATTGACCCTTTACATATTTTACAACGATGACATCTGGGGGATGAGTTAGGGAACATTTTACTTAAGCGGAGTAAGGTACACCCTGTGCATGAATTTATAATTTTGTTCAATTATTTTATTACAGGCAGTGAGGAAAAAACATTCTGACATATCGTTTCCCATTGATCTTCCTCAAAAGCACGTCCCATATCCTTCTGCCATATGTTCCTAAGTGACGTCAAGGAAGAGCTGTACTGGTCAAACAAAGCCCTATAAATTACAGAGATTGTTCCATTTAATGGTGTTGATTTTACCAAAATCTCCTCAAGATTTGTTAGCCCCAGAGACAGGCGTTTTCCTCTTTCAGGATGTTTATTAGATGGCGAATTTGTAAGTATTTATAAAAGTCCTGTTTCGGAATTTCATATTCTGACATTAATACAGCAAAGGACTTGAGTGTATCCCCGTCAAACAATTGTTGGAATTGATGTACACCATTTCCTCTCCACTTTGCGAACAAGGAACCACCAATAGATGGTAGCAGATCTGGGTTTAAGGATAAGGGGGATAGCCTGGAGATTTTGCCAAAGTACCCACAGAACTTGTTTATATCTTGCCAAGCCCGGAGAGTGTTGTGAACTACATATGTTTTTGTTATTTGACGTAGTGCATTTATGTTGTTAATGAATGGTAGCCAGGATATAGAAATAGGAGAACAGAGTTCTTCTTCTATGTCTATCCAGTGTGCATTATTACGTCTTTGTACCCAGCTAATCATGCCCTTGGTCTGAGCTGCCCAATAGTGAATCTGTAAGTCTGGTAATGCCAGTCCCCCTTTCTCTCTAGATTTAGTTAAAGTTTTAAAAGCTATCCTTGGTGAGGCATTTTGGTAACACTTTACTTGAAGGGGTGTGCACAAGACTAACATGACTCCTTCATTATCATGACATGACACATGTCATGAACATGAAGGAGGTTTTTTGCATGTTTATGACAACTGTCATTAAATGTCATTCGCTCAATTATGACATTTTTAATGCAAATATGACATTGTTTAAGATGTCTTTGTTATGACACCTTGACATAAACCAATACATCATAACCTGTCAGTGTCTTTGTTATGACAACTTGACATTACTAAGACAACACAACCTGTCATAAACATGACATAGCAGATTAATTATCAAACTTAAGAAAGCACTTAGCTTTATGGGTTACCATTACATTAAACTGTCAGGTGGTTGGTTTTGACATTGGCTGTCATGAAGCCATTATAACTTTTTAATGACAAATTAAATTTGTACCACTGTAGTTGAGGTCACGAAAAATATTCATGACACAGTTATAATGGCCTCATGACAGCCAATGTCAAAAACAACCACATGACAGTTTAACTTACTTTAATGTCAAGTTGTCATGACAAAGACACTGACAGGTTATGATGTATTGGTTTATGTCAAGATGTCATAACAAAGACATCTTAATGTCATATTTGCATTCAAAATGTCATTATTGAGCGAAAGACACTTAATGACAGTTGTCATAAACATGCATAAACCCTACTTGATATTCATGACATATGTCATGTCATGGTTATGAAGTTGTCATGTCAGTCTTATGCACACCCCTTCAAGTAAAGTGTTACCGGAATTTTTCCAGACGAAAGAGGTTAACACTTTGTTTATAGATTTAAAGAATGTCTTATCTAAGTAGCAGGACAGTGACTGAAATAAATAGCTAAAATGGGGCAGAACATTTATTTTAATTACCTTAAGTCCTCCTTAATCTTTTTGAGCAGTGGAACATAATTTATGAGGTAGAGATCTTTGAGTTTTAGAGCCACATTCACCCCAAGGTATTTAAAGCTGTTTTGGGCCCAAGTGAACGGAGAAATTGCCCTGAATTAATAATGCATTGGATTTTGTCAAATTGGTTTTATATCCTGATATTGTTCCGAATTTAGTGATAAGCTCTAATACCGCTGGGATTGATCGCTCGGGGCTGGTTTAGTATAGGATTATATCATCAGCGTATAGTGAAATTTTGTTCTGTGTTTTCCCAATGTTGATACCAGCAATCTCTTGAAGTGGTTAAATTGCTAGGTTAAATAAAAATGGAGGGGCACCCCTGCCGAGTGGTCAATTATATTTAATAGCCTCCGGATATTGTCAGATGCATAACGTGCCTTCACAAAACCGGATTGATCAGGATTAATAATCTGGGGCAAAAGGTCTTCCCGCCTGCATGCTATTCATTTTGATAATATCTTAAAATCAACTGGAAGTAATGAAATTGGGCGAAATGATGCACATTCAGCAGCATCCTTGTCTTTTTTTATGTATTAACGATATTATTGCTGTCCTCATAGTGTTAGGAAAAATGCCATTTTCAAATAAAATAGTAACCATGGGCATAAAAAGTGGCTCTATTTGCACCTAGAAAGCCTTACAGGATTCTACAGAATATCCGTCCAAATCTGGAGTTTTTCCGGAGGGCATTGACTTGATTGCTTGTAACACCTCGTCTGGGGTGAATGGAGCACTCAACTGCCCCTTCTCATCCTCTGAAATACAGGGCAGGGATACTTTTTCCAAAAATCTGTGGATATCTGTTGCGGAGGGATTTTCTGATGCGCAAAGCTGTGTATAGAAATCAGGAAATGAGGACTTAATTGATTGTGTATCATCTGGCCTACCACATTATGTGTACACTTTATTGTACTTTCTTCATGTCCCATGTTTAAGTTGATAGCTAGAAGTCTACGTGGCTTGTTACCATATTCATGATATTGCTGTTTAGTAAAGAATATAAGTTTTTTTGATATGTTCAGTTTGAATGAGATTAAGATTAGTTCTGACTGCATTTAGTTTTCTCAGGTTTTCTCAGGTACAGAGTAAGTTATGACCATTTTACACTTTATATTAAGTGGACAGTTCCTGAGGAGTTACCATGTAAGTACACTGTTAATACAGTGTTGCACAGAGGTTTGGGTTTTGCATATTACAGAGTAAGTTATGACAGTTTAACACATTGTATCAAGTGCTGAGTTCCTGAGGAGTTACCATGTAAGTACACTGTTAATACAGTGTTGCACAGAGGTTTGGGTTTTGCATATTACAGAGTAAGTTATGACCATTTTACACTTTATATTAAGTGGACAGTTCCTGAGGAGTTACCATGTAAGTACACTGTTAATACAGTGTTGCACAGAGGTTTGGGTTTTGCATAATACACAGTAAGTTATGACCATTTTACACTTTATATTAAGTGGACAGTTCCTGAGGAGTTACCATGTAAGTACACTGTTAATACAGTGTTGCACAGAGGTTTGGGTTTTGCATAATACACAGTAAGTTATGACCATTTTACACTTTATATTAAGTAGAAAGTTCCTGAGGAGTTACCATGTAAGTACACTGTTAATACAGTGTTGCACAGAGGTTTGGGTTTTGCATAATACACAGTAAGTTATGACCATTTTACACTTTATATTAAGTGGACAGTTCCTGAGGATTTACCATGTAAGTACACTGTTAATACAGTGTTGCACAGAGGTTTGGGTTTTGCATATTACAGAGTAAGTTATGACCATTTTACACTTTATATTAAGTGGACAGTTCCTGAGGAGTTACCATGTAAGTACACTGTTAATACAGTGTTGCACAGAGGTTTGGGTTTTGCATATTACACAGTAAGTTATGACAGTTTAACACTTTATATTAAGTGGACAGTTCCTGAGGAGTTACAATGTAAGTACACTGTTAATACAGTATTGCACAGAGGTTTGGGTTTTGCATAATACACAGTAAGTTATGACAGTTTAACACTTTATATTAAGTGGACAGTTCCTGAGGAGTTACCATGTAAGTACACTGTTAATACAGTGTTGCACAGAGGTTTGGGTTTTGCATAATACACAGTAAGTTATGACCATTTTACACTTTATATTAAGTGGACAGTTCCTGAGGAGTTACCATGTAAGTACACTGGTACCACAAGGGAAAACTTCAGCTGTAATTCAACATAAGTCCTGCCGTCATATAGTAAATACATGGTATACACATAGGAATCATCATGGTTTCAGTGTGTTCTTAACTGGTAACTACAGTATGGAAGACTGCGTGTGGAAGTGGAACAAATTGTGTGAATACATATTGTTGTTACAAAATGTAGTTACACAATGCCTGTTACACATGTTTACTTACTGTAGTGGAAAAAGTGTTGTTACCAATGTCCTGTTACACATTTGTACTTACACATACCCTTCCGTGGGTTGTTACATATGTGTAGTTACACAAATATTACAGTTGTAAATACTATGTACCAATGTGTATTTACACTGTAGTTACATACTAAGTACATATCTAGTAACCATGTTAGTTCACAGGTATTAGGGCCACTTAATATAAAGTGGGACCGAATACTTTTTATGCATGGTTATTAAAAAAACTAAATTAAAAGGTTCTGAAATAAGGCCACAATACACATACTAAATATGTGTCCACAAGACTTTTGACTAATGAATGTTGTCGCCTAGAGTTTTTGCTTCAAAATTTTCTGAAAATCATCCTGCCTAGTCATTCACATAAAACAATAGATTGATTTAAATTTTGTAAGACTTTTTGTTTGGAAAGGCAATATGCTGCCGCGTTTTGGCTGCCGCTACTCACTGGTTATTTTGTTGTTTTTCTTCTACATCTGCATATTTTAAGCCAGGAAATTTTATTCAGCCTCTGCTTCATTATTGTATCATTGGACCTCTGAATCTGATATGAAGTTCGATATCTGCTATTCCTGATTTTGTGGTGGATAAATCAGATAAATATTTGATTACAGAAGAAAATCTTCTTGATTCATTGGGAATTTGGTGGGGGTCAGATGTCTACAGACTATATGTATTGTTCTGTTATGTTTGATTTGCTATGTTAACTCGGCTATTTGGGGGCCTACTTTCCCATTTATATTCTTCAGTAGTGTGGTTGGAAATATATGCAGTCTGAATAAAACTCCAAATCCAAGAATCACACAGTTCTTTGTGGCTCAATACATAGACCTTTCATCATATCTTAGTTTTACTCTTTTCCTGTAATTACTAATACACATGTCCTGAAACATAAAATACTGTACATCTCTAACTACAATAACATTGTAAAAATACAAAAGCAAAACTATAAACTCAGTTCTACCTGTCAGGGTTCTGTCACTTTTTGCAGCTTGTGTTTTCACTAGTTGTGTGCTCTCATGTTGTTATGTTTTGTTTGTGGGTTATGAGTGTTCCCATTAGCTGCGTGTTCATGTCTTGTTTTGTGTGCGCACATGGTTGGTGATTTGTTTTACTGGCCATATGCTTGTGTTTTAGTCATGTTTGGTGAGCACATGGCTTTTCATGTTATGTTTTCTTGTGCCATGTGCTCTCCTGTTGATTGTCTAGCCTCTCCTGTTGATTGTTTCGATGTCGGATGTACCTGGTGTGTTACCCCTTGTGTCAAGTCAGTCAAGTCAGGTCAAGTCAGTCAAGTCATTTGTTTTCCCCTACGGGGTAGTTTTGTTTGTATTTGTTTTATTTTTAATAGTTAATAAAAACCCATTTTTCCTGCAATTGAGTCCTCGCTTCATCTCCTCAACCCCACACCTGACAGAAAGAAACAGCCACTAGAGGACTCAGCAGAGAATGGGCATCTTCTTGTTTCCATCTTCCAGCCATTGCCCCTCCGCTCGTCAGACGATGGAGCGCTAGGGCAAGCTCTTTTCTCTTCACAAAGGGGAGTCTTCAGTAAAAGAGTTTGCCCACCAGTTTGTCATCACTGCGGAGGGGCTCGACCTTGACAACACTACGCTTACAGACATTTTCAACAACGGCCTGAACGAGCCTGTCTGCGCCTAGGAGATGGAAATGCTGGGGATACTGTCTTTCTGGCAGTTTGTGGGGTATGTATACAACCATGGGGAAGAGGGTGGCCTTCCGCCCCTTGGCCCACCTCCCATTCACCTCACATACTCCCAGGTCCCCAGTCCTCCGATGACCCCTTTGGGGAGAGGGAGGAAGAAGAACGGGTCTGCCTCATCTGCCACCTATCCTGAGGCACCTGTGATTGCTGCAGCCCCCCCAGGTGTGGCTAATGATGCTGCAGATTCCCCAGAGGTGGTCGTCCCCACATTACATCACCTCACCCTTGTAAGCGCAGGAGAAGGAGCGCTACTGTTGCTCACTCAAGTCCGGTGGACCAGGAGGACCCGGCTTCAGTGGTCACAGGTCTGGTGGTCCAGGAGGACCAGACTTCGGTGGTCACAGGTCTGGTGGTCCAGGAGGACCCGACTTCAGTGGTCACAGGTCTGGTGGTCCAGGAGGACCCGACTTCGGTGGTCACAGGTCTGGTGGTCCAGGAGGACCCGACTTCAGTGGTCACAGGTCCGGTGGTCCAGGAGGACCCGACTTCAGTGGTCACAGGTCTGGTGGTCCAGGAGGACCCGACTTCAGTGGTCACAGGTCTGGTGGTCCAGGAGGACCCGACTTCGGTGGTCACAGGTCTGGTTGTCCAGGAGGAACCGACTTCGGTGGTCACAGGTCTGGTGGTCCAGGAGGACCCGACTTCAGTAGTCTCCACTCAGTAGAGCCGTCCACTCCACCTGTCACGTCCCCAGTGCTGGCCGAAGAGGCTGCAGCGCCGCCTTGCTCACGTAAACGGAGGAAGAAGGCTTCCTGCTTACCACGGGGCCCAGAGGTCGTTCCAAAGCCTGCTGTCAGCCCAGAGGCAGTCCCCAGGCTCATTGCCCTTCCGGTGCCCTGCCAGATGGAGCTGCAGCAGAGGTGGAGGAAGAGGAGTGCATCTGCTCCTTTTTTGTGGACTCAGATTAGCAGCAGTCAGTATATGACTGTCTGTGACACGGGAAATCAATGAACAAAAAGATTTTTAAAAAAATGTATATTCTAAGAGTTATTATTACTTGATGTTATTTATATTGATTTCGTTAATAACTTGACAGCACTTAAATGTGTAGTCTTACAAGTTAAATAACAATATTGAGAAATTCCTGTTTTTCCAATAAGATACCAGAGTCTCATGTTAAAATGGAAGGATTTTCACTCCATAGACTGGACAGAGAGTCAGAGAGGACTGGTAAAAAATTAGGAGGAGGTGTTTGCCTCTATGTGAACGATCAGTGGTGTCATCCTAGCCATGTTACGGTAAAAGAGAATATCTGTGACCAAAACATTGAACTGCTTGCGGTACGTTGCCGACCTTATTACTTGCCCAGAGAACTTTCTCATGTTATTGTACAAGTGGTCTACATTCCTCCATCGGGAAATGGAAGGTTGGCCACGGAAACAATTTCGAGAGTTACCTTTGATATGCAACGCGCTTCACTAGACGCATTGGTTATAGTAAATGGGGATTTTACCACAGTACACTCTCTGCTACCGTACCCTACAAACATTAAGGAGAGTTACAGTGCAAAGAGTCTTCCACCACTGTCCCCACACACACACACACATATGTTGTCATCATGATGACTAGTAAAGTTGAGTGGATGAATTTACAGTTTAATATAGTAAGATACAGAAATATATTAAATAAACAGAAATGATACTAATGTAAAAGTATAGGCTACTTTCATTAATGTAACGTTACTGTCATTAGAATGACTTGCCAAAAATATTTAGCAGACATTTTATGATTCCACTTAATTTTAATTATGCTTTCGATTCTATTTCTAATTCGATTTTACATTGATTATTTTAATGTAAATCAGGTGTAATACATGTAACATTTTCTAAAACTTTCTCTCTATAGTTTATTTTTCTAACGTAACGAGATTAGCTTCGTTTGATCTGAGGCACCACATTAATTAGTGATAAAATGGCATTGAAATGGACTGAATTTGAAATCGGAGACTGTTTATTTTCAAAAGTAACAAGCCTCAAAAACCTCACTTATCAACTATTTATGTGTAAAATGTTGTATTTATTGATATAGACTACAGTCTGACAATAATGTACTGTATATAAAGCCTCTCTCTCTCTCTCTCTCTCTCTCTCTCTCACTCTCTCTCTCTCTCTCGCTCTCTCTCTCTCATATATATATATATATATATATATATATATATATATATATATATATATATATATATATATTAATTATAAATGCATACTAATTATGTTTTCTGGAATGTTTTCAGTCAACATGTTAAGAAAGAAGAGAATAAAACCTGAGCAGGATGCAAAAGAACACATATTGTCGGGCAAAGACAAAGCCTTCATTGAGGGACGACAAATCAACACATTCAAAGGTAAATTGTGTACCACAAGGCAATTTAACTATGTTCAGACTGCAGGCAAATCAAATCATAAAGTAGGCATGCACTTGTCCAGACTGCCAGCAATAGGCCTACTTTTCATTCTTACATGATCTTTCACATTCACACATTTTACCCTTGGGTAAGCCGCTCATTTTCATAAAGGTTAAGAGATGAAAAAAAAAACATTTAAACAAATTTTTTATTATTATTTTAAAATAAATACTTAAAATGATGTATACAGCGAATAGTGTAACCAAATTCAACTAGTAGGCTATATCACAGTGAAAACCAATGCTTGATTTTTTTTTTTTTTTACATTTTTTTTTTTATTTCCTGCAGATATTACATTACACAGTTTTACAGGATTTAACTCTTTAAAAGTATAGGTTGGTTAGCTGTGTGACATATAGGTGCACTTGGGTTCATTTTTTATTTGTATTATATATTATTTTGCCCTTTTAGGGAGAGGCGTGTTTGCACTTGAGCACATTGAACCATCCACCTTTGTTGTTGAATACCGTGGGATTCTCTCTCAAAGTAAACATGTGAAAGATGTTCAAGGCAACTACTTGTTTGACTTCACATGGAATAGAACACATTATTGGTAAGCTGGCTGTTTCTTTTTTGGTTTATTTATTTATTTTTGGTTCATATTCAGAGTAGGGGTGTACGATATATCGAATTAATATCGTTATCGCGATATCACGTTGCCCGATATCATATTGAAATTCTCGCGATATTTATGCATATTTTGTTTATGATGCGTCCCGTCCGACATGCACCGTTGCATTTCCCCCGACTCATTTCCTGGTTCTCCTTATACATAAAAAACATGAAATCATGAAATCATGACTGTAGAGTCGCGACTCGCTCCAAAGCTAATCGCCGTCACTCTCTCACTTATCCCTTGCTCTACCACACAGTCCCCACACACACACACACACTTGCCGGCTCGACACACACACCAGCGCACAAGTATAAACATCAGGCCACCTGGCAACTTCATGCGTTTTGACTGATCGGATAGCTATCTGATTTATCAAAACGATTCCTTTACACCTGGTCACATAAATTTGTTTTTGCAAAACGGATATAAATCCGATCTTTAACCCTCTGAGGTCGGCCGTCACGCGGGCGTGATGAGCTCGATTTTTTCCTTATCAGTGCAAAAGAGGATCAAATTACTCTGTTGATTTTTATCTTACATTTAAGTGTTGTACATCATTAGATTCTGTTTAGTTTCTATTTTTTTTGTGGGTACTCACAATAAAAACATAGTGTTGTGCTTTTCGTCAAATAAAGAAAAATAAACATGATGCGCGTTTTCCCTTCTCTCTGTCAGTGAAGTCCATTTAGAAACGCATTCGAAAAAATAACTGTAACTCTGTCAATACTTGTCACAGAGATACGAGAGATGTCTCTTTATGAAGCTGAGATTCTCTTCTTTTAAATGAAGTAAGTTACTAAAAAAAAATTATATTTCCAGTTTATGTAATCCGTTTGAAACCAAGGAGAGTTACAGTTTTTTCGTTCTCCCCTCATTATCAGTAATCAGCTGACGCAGACACGCCCCCAGCGCTTTTCACATGGTAATAGGTGATCTATGCATCGCACACGCGGCACGCCCCGCGAACAATGCCGCCCATAACAACACAAAGTTTCTTCAGATTCACTGATAGTTCATCGCGTTTTGAGGATGGCAGCACATAGGCCCTTCAGATGATTCTGGACACTGGACAGCGGAGAACTTCTTTTACCCAGAGAAAGATTGCAACTCGGACGACCAACCCCGTCGAGGATACGTTCGGAGTAAGTTGTTTGTTATGCAATTCCTTTTCTGATCATATAGAGCTCAAATGAATTTTCAGACTGCATTTTGCCTAGTTTTGGTTAGCTTTTGACACATGAAAGTTTGCCTCACAATCTTCCTATTCGTGTACGCTCGTGTTTTTAAATGTGATATTCTCTAAACATATTTGTAGGCTATATTAGCCTACATATATTTCACTCAGTTTATGACACTGATTATCATGCTAAATAGCCTACTGCCTTATGCTTATGCATTTTGTTTTCGAACTGCTTGGTTATGATTTAGTGAAATATATGTCAGCCTCCGGTAAAATATGTGATACTGTCTAAATACAATATATTTTTTTACATATAAATGTTCAGTTTTGTTTAGCCCATGACTACTTATCATGCTAAAATAGCCTACTGCCTTTGCCTATGTGTACTGCATTTTTTGTGATAGAAATACAGACTCCGGTAAAATACGTGATAGGCTACTGTCTAAATACAATATGTTAGTATATAAATGTTCAGTTTTGGTTAGCCTATGACACTTTATCATGCGTAAATAGGCCTACTTGTTTGTGAATACAGGTGTGTTTGAATTGTAAGTTAGTGTCGTTCGTTCGCGAACAATCCGGTTATTGTGTAGCCTATCCCTAAATGCGTGCTGTCTATAAGGGCCATACTCGCAAATGTTCAGTTTTGGTTAGCCTGACACTTATTATCATGCTTACTGGCTTATGCACTGTTTGTGAATACAGTGTAAATGTTTGAAATGTAGTGATGTGTCGTTCGCGATCGATCCGTTCATTGAGTGAATCATAAATGCGTGCGTTCTATATGGGCCATTAACAGATACTATGTTGTATACATACATAATGTATGCTAACAGTTATTTTTGTTTTGTTCTTTAGGAAAGTGCAGCTGCATCACGTTCTCCTTCACCAGCACCTCGCAGAGGAGCACACAGGTGTCGTTCAGTTCTCAGTGCGATCGAGAATAATACTGAGTAAGTGAGACATAATATTTTACAGATGAAATGTAGCCTATTATGTTTACATCGTCATTATGTAAAAGTTCATATTCTTGTGTGAAATTACAAATGTCTTTTTGTAATCCATGATAATTAGTGATTGATTGATGGTAATAATAATACAGTTTCTTTGATTGTGTTATCAGCATGCATTCTATATGGGCCATCAACAGATACTCTATTGTATACATAATGTATGCTAACAGTTATTTTGTTTTGTTTTTTAGGAAAGTGCATCACGTTCTCCTTCTCCAGCACCTCGCAGAGGAGCACGCAGGACTCATTCAGTTCTCAGTGCGATCGAGAATAATACTGAGTAAGTGCATAGACATTTTACAGATGAAATGTACCCTAATTGTGTTTACATCGTCATAATGTAAAAGTTCAATATTACAATATTACAATTATTGATTGGTAATGTTAATATAAAATAGCTTTTATATTTTTTTGTTTTATCAACATGCTGATTGCCCTGATACCCCTGACTGAAAGTACTTTGATCAACCTTTTATTAACCTTTATTAATATTATTATTTTTATAGGAATGTGGCAAAGAGGGCCAAGACAAACATTCAGACGAGCAACAAGGAGCTGCCTTTACTTTTGTTTATTTTGCTCACATTTGATTTGCTTAGAGCCCGCATCAACGAAGCATACGCATTTACTGTGAGATACCTGCCTTTACTTTGTTTATTTATTGCTCACAATTGCTTTGTTTATAGCTGACTGATTATTTATTTATTTTACTCACATTTGATTTACTTAGAGCAAATTTAGAACATTTAGTTTCTCCACATAGAGGAATTACAATAAAACAGATTGAAAAACCTTTGAATCTCCTCTCATTCTTTGTTCAGGTTGCCTCACAGCACCTTGATGGGCCATTAGTCATTAGGGGAGTGTCTTTAGTCTTCCCAGGTGTAAATCACATTAATATTCATGGGCATTAACACTCCCACGCATACAGCACTGCTGACCCAAAAACTGATGTAAGAAATATAAATACGTTATATTGATGTTTCTGAAAGAGTGGTCAGAATGATTTTCACTTCATTTTGAAGTAAAAATTCTAGCCTACAAGAATAGTAACTCAAAAGTATTGTGGACAACTATTCAGTATGTTTTAAATGGCCTTATTGTGGTGAAATTTTTTTTCCCAAAACGTACTAACCACGCATATTATTTTTTTTCTATAAAATGCAAACATGTACATCCATTTTGCTCACATATTATTGTAGCAGAGTTTGTGCTGAATACAGCAAATTTATATGTTGACAAATGGTATGTTTTAAGTAGCTGAAATGAGCACAAATGTCAGGGCATATCAAAACACCTCAAGAGCCTCAAAACAGCTCAGACCTCAGAGGGTTAATTCCCGCGCTATATGCAGATTAAATGGCGTGCACGTCACCGAAATGAGCTGTATTTTATGATCATCTGCTAAAATGTCAAAATCAAATAACGCAATAAGAGAGAGTGGCAACAGCCCATGTAAGATCATTTCGTTTCTTTACTTTTAATGAAGATAATTGTGTGTAAAGCGTCTGCAACTTACTTTCACTTTGATTTGCTATAGTTTGCGCGTTGGCTTGATGAAGAGATGCTCATCTGCGGCGATGCATGTTGCTGTTGCGCGCGCCGTCATATTTGGCCATAACATGACATATAGCCTGTAACATGTGTTGTGGCAAAAACTTCTGTTAAACATCATCACTGCGTAAGAGACACTCAGAGTCAAATTAATAAAAAGAGAAATATTTATTCTTGCAAGAAGGCCCAGTCGCCATCACAGCTGTTACATTCTGTGAAGTGAGTGGCGCGCACCAGGAAGACATGAGACAGCTTTTATACTCTTTTCAAGGTTCCTTCACACCCGCTGTACTTTTCCACCCAGATAAGGCCCCCACTTCTGTTCAGTTTTTCTTAAGGACACAAACTGGTACTGGAATAAACTAGCCAAACCTGACCATTCCTAAGGTCAAGATGTCCTGTCCCATATATTCCTGAAACGTCACGCACAAGCACGTACACACATATACTTTTACACATTGAATAGATTAGGAATAAATGACTATTAAAATTTCTACAACAATTCCACACTTTTTATCATTCAGATTACCCATAATCACAATAATAAACAAAAAGACAAATTTTAAGTCATATCATCACACTACTCTTCATCTCTAGTTTTCGCATAACTGATCACTCTTCTTAAACATTTGTGAAAATAACATTTGAAAAGAAAAAGCTTAGGCTGTTTTTTGTAAGGATATGCCCTTAAGTATTAGCAAGCAGATAAAGAATTCAACTAAAGCCGGGCTAGATAAACAATCACTGTTGTTGTACCCCAAACATAGTTTGACCCTCAGTCACCTTAGTTAAATAAGAAATAGTGTACAGACTAGTTAGGAAAACAACAAATCATCAATCCACAGTGGTTACATCAAAATATAAAGTATAAGAAAAGTATAATAAAACCCTTCATTTCAAAACCCTCTCCTTGTACCTTATCACATAGCGGATAAGCACAGCTTTTAACCATCTGTTCATATCAAAAACATTCATAGGAAGAAGAGAAAACATACCCCAACAATTAATTCATTTGACTATAGCTCCCACTACTTGTATCATCATCATCATCATTTTACCAATCTAACAAAACATCCCTGCTCTGACCAGTCTCTGTACTGAGCTGGAAACACACAATATCGACAATCCTACCCCCGAAACCCCAAAGAGTAATCAAATTTTCTAATGAATCAGTGACCAATCAAATCTCGTTGGCGTTGTTTAAGGTGAGATGTTTGGATGGTGGTGTTGCAATCTCCATCCTTGCAACCTTGTTTGTGGAGTGGACCATTTCCTAGCTGCTGTCACCTGTGAATGGAGATCTTAAGTGTTTTGTTAGTGACCGCTTGTCTAGCCGCTCGTCCTTCTGGTGTGACCTGTGGAATTTTCACCATTTGTTTACTGATTATATACATTATTAGTTCCAAATTTATTCTCAACATTTGGCCAATTCAGCAACCTGAAACTCATTCAACTATTACATTAACATTCAACCCACTTTACTCATGTCAACAACACAATATTAATACATTTTGGAACAGAATCAGTCCTGTTTGCTGCAATCCAATCCTGACATTCTGTGAAAGGAAAATTTTAAGTTATGCTCTGCTCCATTCTCTGTAAAGAAAACAAAATGTCGAGGTTATTTTCAGATAGTAAAACTACACGTAGTTTCTTTTGTCTACTGTTCTGCCGTGTCCTTCGCTGCCACATCTGCCCCGGCGTTTCCTGTTGAAACAGTCCTGCAAATACATTTACAGACAGAAAATTTTGTTTGGGACAGCCTTTTACCCAATTAGACCCAGTGTCCTCCCAAGATATATTGTCCCTTAGTAAACCATATTTGGCAATTGTTATACCATCTCCCTCTTGATGCACGACACAACTCGAGCATCAATTTAACATAACATTTAACATAGTGTTTTGATAAAGTTTTGCATCAACACTAACCCAAACGTTGTCCTTCAGACAAATTTCCTCCAGACATCTTTATCTGCCTCTGAAACAAGATATTACCCACTTAAAGCCACAATCTCATCTTCTTTTCGAAGTATTTGAAGGGCAAAGGCCCTGAGTCTCACAGCGTATCCTGCTTTTCAGGCCTGTTGTTTGGTCTCTTGATTCAGTCATCTACAAACATTTTCAAAGTCATCAATTGTTTCTATCAAGTCAGGTCGTGGTGTACAGACTTGGTCACTTGTCAGTCAAATAACATTCTCATCCTTCTGCCCACATAATCATACATTTTTAGGGGCTCTCTTGATAATTTCATGTTTTACTTAGCCAATATGTCACTTTGTTGTTGCCATCAAATCTATAACATTTTCATTTATCTCAGCCCATGCCAGATCGTGATCTACAACTCCACAATTCCAATTTACACAAATTATACTTAATCTGATCCAGAACGTAATTCAAATCAACAAAAAGTAATTAATACCAGACAGAGCTTGATGACCAATCAACTTAAAGCTCGTCCTATGTTCTGTATCATCTTTCATCGGATCCACTCACAATTATCGCTTTCTTTAAAATTTGTCATTTGCTTAACCCATCTGTAATGATGAAACAATATACTCCCTCTTCAGGCGGAATATTAGTACCCCAAACTAATACATACAAGACCAAAAGTGCTGTCACCATCACACACACATACTAGACACACATCTCTTAACTACTCATTCTCAATGTTCGCCTTTCTTTATATTATTGCTAAAAAGATTTAAATTTTGAGTAAGATTTTAAACTTCACATTTTCTGTAGCTTTTGCCTAATTTTACATGGTCTCTTAACCAGTTCCAAAGCATTTCTGTTAATTTTTCATTAGACTTTTAGACAAGTCAGCTGGGTTGCTTTGTTTAATTTTCCTTATCATTATTTTGCTTCAGCTTGCTCTAGCAGGCCGACAACAGAAAGACAGACACAGTTTACCATCCCTTCCTCCACTCAAACAGTCTCTCTCTCTTATTAACAAATAATAATTACATTAAATTAATCACTATCCTTTTACCATTAAATTTTGTTATCCAGACTTTTCTCAAATCAAAAACTGTCTTCATCTTTAGCCACCCACCATGTCAAACGACCTTCAGGAGTTAAAACTATGTTATAAACACATTAGTTCAAAATCAACACTTCTATAAATTTTCTTATTCTTGCCCATGAGGCAGCCAATACATAAAAAGTTTTGTTCCTGTCTCCACAACAAACAATGGCAATCCCCTCATGTTATCAGCTGGCTCTCGAAAGCCCCTCCCCCATAGCTCTTTACCTATAATTTTCTCTTCAGGGTGTTGTCCCCCTGGCTTAATTGCAGACACTTGTCACAATGAAAAACAAGCGTACGATTATGCGGTTTCTTCTGGCAAGTGGTATAGAGGAACTCACATTCTCTTAGGTCAGACTGCCGCAACTCGTCACAGCGCATCTCACCTCTCAATGCTCTGCTGACCCCAGTGGCCTCCAGTAGTCAGCGCTCAACTCTCATACCTTTCTCGCATTGTAACACACCCCCATCCTGAGGTGCCCAATGTCCGTGACCCCCTGCGTTAGGCTGTCCCCTGGCCAGGAGAATCATCCCGTCATTGAGTAGCCATCGTACACACTGGTACCGCTCTTTCCCATCACACAATCAGTTTGCTTTAACAGAACTCAGCTGCTTTCTGGAGCTTAGGAAAGGCACGTTCAAGAGTCACCAGAGCCATTCTGATTGCCTAATAGTGTTCACAGGGAGACAGGTTAATAACAGCAGTATTTAATCACCATCTTAAAATCATCAACCTAGCTTCTTAGATTATCCTCAGTGAATTTAGTTCACAACCATACATTCAGTGTACTGTTACTGTACATCTGTAGCCGTAGCCATCGGGCCTGTTTCAATGGTGGAGACTTAAGATAAGACAAAGAAGTTACTGGTCCTAAAATAAAATAATCAAAAATGTTATTTCTATCTTTTAAGATCTGCATTATTATTTTAAAGACTTCTTTAAAGTCATTCAGTTTTACATTTTAAAACATTCACAAATACAAATTGCCCTCTTAATGGCAATGATTTCTTTTACATCTCTGTGTCTGATTTTTCAACTGAGACACTGTGCTTTACTATAAGTAGCTTATTATTACTTATGACACAGGGTGAGATAACAGCCTGTTAGCTGAAATTGACTGAGAGAGACTCTGAGGCACTCAGGACCGGTAAACTGTTCTCTCAAATACTTCTAATCATCAAACTTTTATCTATAATCTTTTAAACTATCCCAGCTTAAGGCATCTTTGCCAGAAATGACATTTGTTTCCAAATAAACATAATTTTATAGTTGTCTTTATTTAGACATTACAAATTTCCACTCAGATTGAGTATCTGTCGTACTGGCCGTTTACAGCCACAGCACACATCAGATTCAGATAAGCGACCTGTTTCATTACAGCTCCTAACAAACTTATCTTTTAAAAGCAAAACATCAGCTTCTAGTTCTCTCATGGTCAACACTTTTCAAGCTGTTTGTTTAATCAGATGCCTTTCTACATTTTACATTTAGGAACTGTTAGGAACTGTAGCCTACTGCTTCTGCTTATTTGATCTTAATTAATTATTCTAGTTCTAAACCTTTTTTAAAATGTTTAATTAAAACACAATCATCCTTTTAGTTACTTTTTCCTTTCTGCAACTCACATTTGTTGTCATTATCCATAATTTTACATCCAACTGTATTCATCAATTCACTTATAATAATTACTATTATAGATCTTTTATTCAAAAGGATTCACTTTAAGACTTCAATCTTTTGACCTTGTTTTTTTTTTTTTTCTCTTATTCTTTCTCAGACGAAATGTTAATATCGTCACTTAAACACTGATCTACTTTCAAACCCACATTATTACCAGAAATGTGTCACTATCACATTTTCAAACCCCTTCTCAGTGAGCATTTACAGTTACATGTTAAATGGTCCTGCTGACCACAATTTAAACACTCTCCATCTGCTCTAACTTACTGCACACCCTTGAAGCAGTGTGTTCCATTGAGGAATGCAAACAGAGCCACTGATAAGCAGTGCTCCATATTCTTTTACAGTCCACCAATGGCAGATACAACAATAGCCGAATCATCATTATTACTGGCACAACATACATTATTGATTTCCGGAATCTTTGGACATAGCTGTCTTTACATTTTACTAATTTGCTATTATCATCAACACTGATTACAGAACAAATGCATATCTAACATCCAAAAAGCCGGGCTGAATAAGAAGACACTGGTCCTGTACTCTCGACCTTGATCGAACCCTCAGTCACTCCTCAGATATTAAATACAGACATTGTCTGCAATCATAAACACCAGGATATGCATTCGTTTTTTTATAAAACTATAATTTCCAATTCCTTTCATAATAAACGAAGATGGATGGTAAATCCGTTCCTTTCACTACCCCCATTAGACCCTTTAGGTTCAAAACACAATGATTGTCAAACTAAACCTAATTTCAATCATTATTTTACCATTAAAAATATAGAATTGTTCCCCATGCTTCTTAAAACATTCTTCATGTCATGTTAATTCCTGTCAATCATACAATGCCTTATTTTATTCTAAAACTGTATTCTCATACCAATTAAACAGTTAATTTGACTTCCATAAATTCTGTCTGACATTTTATTTTCATCACATATAGTTTTCTACTATATTTCATCTCAATCTTCCCCTACATGCCATTTTCATTCTGTATCCTCTCCTTTCTTTTCTCAAACATGCCAGTTCCTTCATTATCTAACCAGTACATGATTGTTTGCACAATCCCCACATAAACATATCTCACACACCAACCTTCTTGTTTTTTCCCTTCTCCCTCTTCCACCAAGTCTACACTTACAGTTTCACTCTATTTATATCACTCTATCACTCTATTTCACACAGACAGCCTTATTGCTGCTTGCTACTTCAATCCATATCATATAAATTTAAGTTCTTAAGACATCTAATGTCATGCATCCATTTACTGGATGAAGAAGTAAAAACCCTTATTTCTCCTGGCAGTTCGACTTTTTTATCTTCAAGCCAACAATCCATTATCTGTTCACATTTTTTACACACATTGAACGCAGACACAACTTTTGTTTCTCACTGCTCTGTTCAACTGATTCCCGCACCATCTTGAATCTTGTGGCGCTCAATATCATAAATTTCTGCCCTTAATTTGATCTCATTTGACAAAACACCGGTGTACCAAATTTCGCAAGCTTGCTTTTGAGACATCCCCATACTGCTGCTTCTCTGTTCTCTGTGGATTTCTCTTCAACGCGCGTTTTCTTTAGTCTGTTAGGCGTCCCCAACAAACCCGATTCTTTTCTTTTAACCCAAATCGGTCGGGTTGCACTATTAGTGCCCTCCTAACTATGGTTTACCAAAAAATCTGTTACGATTGTTCTGGTTCCCCCTAATTAGCCTCAGCACCTAAAAACAAATTGCTCCGTGGTGGAACAACTCATTTTCAGGTTACCTATCTGTTTGAAATCTCTTGATCTGTCACAGTTCTCAATTAATCCCAGATTATTTATCTGCTTGAAATTTCTTGATCTGTCACAGACCTCAATTAATCTCAGATTATTTTCCCTCGTATCTGTTTGAAATTTCTTGATCTATATATAGATCTCAATTAATCTCAGATTACGTACCACAGAAACAGCCCTCAGCCAGTATGGTTCAGTTTCACTCTTTGAAAAATATTTTAGCCCAAAAGAAAAATATTTTAGCCGTCTCTTACCAGAGATGTCTTGAGTTGCCACGGGTTCGTTTTCATCTGATTCCAGTGGAGCTTCTCCTGGCCCTGATAGCGGTCGGCCCCTCTCTCTGAAACTTACGAGGTAGAGCTGGAACTGCTCAGTCCAGGTGGCCAAACACCGTCCGCTCTCAGGTCCAGGAGGTACTGCCAAGGAATCCCACTTCTGACACCAAATGTTGTGGCAAAAACTTCTGTTAAACATCATCACTGCGTAAGAGACACTCAGAGTCAAATTAATAAAAAGAGAAATATTTATTCTTGCAAGAAGGCCCAGTCGCCATCACAGCTGTTACATTCTGTGAAGTGAGTGGCGCGCACCAGGAAGACATGAGACAGCTTTTATACTCTTTTCAAGGTTCCTTCTCACCCGCTGTACTTTTCCACCCAGATAAGGCCCCCACTTCTGTTCAGTTTTTCTTAAGGACACAAACTGGTACTGGAATAAACTAGCCAAACCTGACCATTCCTAAGGTCAAGATGTCCTGTCCCATATATTCCTGAAACGTCACGCACAAGCACGTACACACATATACTTTTACACATTGAATAGATTAGGAATAAATGACTATTAAAATTTCTACAACACATGTTCTCACACGTTTATTTTTTAGCGTTTTTGGGAGGAGTAAATTGTATGTGGTTTCAACAACCAGATGCATTTACACTTGTCCAGTTTCATCTGGAATGCGGCCCAGACCTTCTCCTGAAGTGGTTTCAGCGATCGGATACAAATCCGTCTCAAATGCGTTTCGGAGGGCTTTTCTAGTTTTACATATGTTTAAAAGTATCGAAATTAATATCGATATCGCAATATTCATTATCGATATCGCAATATCACTTTTTTGTCAATATCGTGCACCCCTAATTCAGAGCAAACTTGCATGTCATTCGAATAAAAACAGTTATGATTATGATGATTATTATTATTACTATTATTATTACAATATAGGGCTGCACGATTTGGGAAAATGTCATATTGCGATTATTGAGGTCAATATTGCGATTGCGATATAATAAACAAATGGTTTCATGAGTCAACTTGCTTGGTTCTAAAGCAAAATGGACGTGATATTAGTGATAATTCTGAAATGTGTATTTCTCAACTCAAACTAGCAACAACTAAATGGTTGATAACATCTATAATGATCCATAAGCCATTGATGTCTGGATAAAAATTAATCCACTCCCATTTAAAACATTAATTATAGCCATCCAACATTACAGTGATTCCATCATTACAATTGAAAGCTATAATTTTTTTAAAAACATTTATTAGGCTTCAAAACATATAACAGCTTTTAATTTAAGTGAACTTCAAATAATCCTCACATAAACCCATAATAAATATCATATTTACCTGTGCCCTTCCTGTCTAACAGGTATACAGAAATTTAAAAAAGTTATCAAACAGTCTGCGCTGCATAAATAATAAATAGGCTAATCCTCATTAAAGCTACATAAGTTCTTTAGCAGGGTGTCCGCGGGTCCTTAAAAAGTCTTAAAGTCTTAAATTAATTTTTTTTAATTTAAGGCCATAAATCTTAAGTCTTAAGTCTTATTTTTTCTTATGAAACGTCTGAAATTTTCTATGGCAATTTGAATTAGACATATCTAAATGTTTTTCAAATTAGAACCATCTAATTAGCGCACTTTTTTATTTATTATTCTTTTTTTGTAGATTTGCTTGTTCACGTGACACTTCGCGTCACATTTGCAGCAGCATTACGTCTGTCTCCTGCACGCGAAACAGGAGAGAAGAAGCAAGTTGGCAAATCAGACTGATCTCATGAAATGGCGTATGTATGAGACACCAATTCGTATTTCTATTTTTGGCATGCTATCAACACGCATAATCGCTTTTCAGCTTGTTTATGAACGTAGTTGACTTAACGTTACATTACTGTATATATAAATATATGACCTACCCCAACCCCGTCCCTAAACCTACCCGTCACTGGGGTCAATACTAGTGCTGGGTTTCGATTCAAATTTCAAGAATCGATTCGATTCCGATTCTCAAGCTCTTGAATCGATTATCATTATTCGATTCGATCCGATTCGATCCGATCTGATCCGATCTTGAGATTTAGATAATTGTTTGAAAAAAACATTTTTTTCCAGCTGTTACCTGAATTACAGGACTGTAGTTATGCAACATATTTATACTATTATTATAGACATTCAACTGCAAATTAATGGAGTATTGATGGTTGTAGAGAACAATCCCCCTTCCAGAGTGTTGAACTGCTTTCACAAACTTGCACTGGTGTAGATGACAGAGGACGCAGAGGTATATCAGCAGCTAGGGCTGTTGCGATTACTGCAATCTTGTAGTAGGCTACCGCGCTGACAAGTCAACCGCAGAGGATTGCAAGTAACCGCAGCAACCGCGATATTCACGTTTTTTTATGAGGCTATACGCTTCTTGTTTGTTCATAATGATAACAAGACTGTTTATCGTGGTTATGTGTAGCCTACAGAGGCTTAGCACAGACAGTAAATGAGAGCAGAGCGCGTGCGATTTCCTGTGTCTGTCTTTGAAGTCATATTCGTGGAAAGGTTGCCGTGTCAAAGGAAATAGAAATATTTGTATCATTCTTTTAACGTTCACGTCACGGAAATGCGCGTCAGCAGCAGCGCTGGTCAGCATCCCACAGTGCGAGGAAGCCGCGGGGAAATAAAATCAGCGAGTCACACATTGAATCAATGCCATATTGGTCTCTAATAAGTGAAGCATCAGCTTCAGCGTTGCCCATGCGACGCATTGCTGCTCAGCTGAGCCTTGAAAAGTGGAACTCAAAGTTAAAAATAATTAACACCTTGTTTCATTACATCTATTTTAATAAATCAGCTTTTTTGAACGTGTTCGTTGAATGAACGGTTTAATGACTCACTCAAAGCCCGTTGTCATAACAGTGTGCGCGCTGAGTGAAAGCCTTTCAATGCGCATACAGGGATCTCCCAGTCGCGACAAGTTAAAGTTCACGGGGAAAATGTAAGCCTATTAATAAATCGATTCTCTGAGTTACGGATCGATCTTTAGAAATTAATATGAAAATCAATTCAGAATTGGTGAATCGATTTTTTCAACACAGCCCTAGTCAATACCATTTATGAGTCTTCCCCTACCATCCTAGGAAAAAAAATATCGCTCCCCAGATGTAGATCTACATTTTTCTTCGTTTCGCTCAGACATTTAACGGCGTGTACATACACGCAGAATCACTCGGACATTTAACGGCGTAGACATACACGCATACACGCGGATAGCTCAAAATGCGTATCTATAACACGCCACTTGACTTAAAAGTGTAGTGTATGTTTACGCAAAAGTCATGATGTCATGTTGGTTCAATTGTAAGTTTATTCTTTATGTGCGTAGTGGTGTGCAATGTGTATTGTCTATGATATTGTAATCATTGTTTTAACGATGTACGAGGCACTGCGAGCTGACACCGCTTTTGTCTTTCGTGCTTTCACTGCGTGATATGTGTACAGTTATAGGTATGTTCCCAAATGAGTTTTTGTCTCATATTTATATCATATGTAGTAGGGCTGCACAATTATGACAAACATCATAAGTGTCGATTTTTCCCTTGAAATTGTAATTGCTATTATTAATTACGATTATCCTAATTTACATTGAATGATGTTTTCAATAGTTTGGCCATGGGACCCACATTTCCCCATGGTCATCAAGCCATGACCCAGCGGTTTAGGAACTATATAGGCCTATTATAATACATTTGATTACACAAAAATTGTTGACACACACACATACTGTCCCCCTTTACTTAACATACAAATAAATTGTAAGAATATGACTATTGATAAATAAACAGTAGGCCTACGAGGTTAAGCTATTAAATAGCAGTCCCAAACTAGTTTTTGTTGATACAATCTTGGTATGAGCCACCACAGTCATTTAAAAATATACAAAATAACCAATAAGTGGCATTTTGGGGTTATGGAAACAACAGTTAGGCTACCATGGTGATACACAATACTTAAGAACCGTTAAAGAAACATAGAAACTGCTCCTGATAAATATAATGAACATCATACCTGCATGCAAAACACATGACGTACCTTTTACTTTTGTTTCGCGACTTACTAATTTACGATGTTACATGCTTGTAATTCTTTTGCACTTTAGTGAAGTCATACCGCACGCATCGGCACATTTGCGCGTGCAATTAAAGAGTGCACGCTACGAGCAGTATAACGACTGACAGGACATAAAATTTCGTTTTTCTGAGGTGAGAGACTTTTCGTAACAAGTTATGAAAATAATGATAGAATAATGACACTGACAACATCTCGTCTGACCGCAGATACTGAATCTGGACAACGCGTTTTTTTTTTCTAATTTAAAACGTTATGACGTTGCATGTAGTTTCTTTCACGCTTTATATATAGTGAAGCAATAAAAAACCCTGTTTAGTCAAGAGCAGTGAGTAATTTTCTCTGTCCCCTTTGCTCTTTGATTAACCCCTAGGGGTCGGCGGTATGGCATACCAGCTCACTTTTTTCCTTATCAGTGCAAAAGAGACTCAAATTACTCTGTTGATTTTGATCTTACATATAAGTGTTATACATCATTCAAAACTGTTAAATGTCTTCTTTTATTTGTGTACACTCATAATAAAAACAAAATGTTGTGTTTTTCGTAAAATAAAGAAAATGAACATGATGCGCGTTCTGCCGTCTCCCTCAATGTGAAGCTCATTCTGAAACGCGACAGAACATTATCTGTAACTCAGTAAATGTTTCTCACACAGACCTGAAACGTATGTCTTTACAACACTTTGAGTCTCTATTTTTAAATGATGTAAATCATATCAAAAACAAATATTCTCTGTTTAAGTAATTCGTATATAAGCAAGGACGTACAGTTTCTCCAGCCTGAGCTCATTAAAGTTAATGTGACCACGCCCGCGCGCAACAGCTGCTCGCATACTAATGAGCCATGTGGAGGAACGCAAACTGTTAACGACCTCAAAACAGAGAATCCGCGACTTCAGTCTTCAGTCCTGCTCTGCTTTTCACGAGTGTGCTGTGCTGTTTATCTTGGATTTACATCAGACGAGTTAGAAGAACACAATTTGATTATAAGAAGGATTTATAATAAGGTAAGACATGTCATTGTTAGTAGCATGTTAGCAGCATGTTATTGTTGCATAAACTTGTAGCTACTAGTTAAACTGGTGCCAGACTAAAATGTACGTTATGAAATGTGATTGGAGTAAAACATGAAGCCTAATGCTAAATGTATATACATAAAAAACATATGTTCGATAATTAAACAGCACGATACATAAGGCTCGTATGATTGTGAATATTATGTTTAGACTTGTGTTTATTGTGTTTGTGGATATCTGCTCACACGAAGATATGTATAATTATGTAAGAATATGCGATCGAGCCGGACCAAAAAACTATGAAACGTTATATAATATAACGTTTCATTTGGTCCGGCTCGATAGCATTCAGTAAATGTTTGCATGCGCTGAGTTTGAGTCGCGCGCTGTGGCTTTGAAAAGCAAAACAAAGCAATCATTAGGCTTTATGGTTTTACTCCAGCAATCTCATCTCATAACGTTGTTTAAGTAACATGATAATCCATATAGTTTTCTCTAATGTATCTAGTTTAATCTAGTGTTACTGAACTTTTTAGTGATTTATAGGCTGCCTAGCTGCTACAGGCTATTGTTATTATTTCATGTAGCCCTTCATATGCCTACAACTACAAGGCATAACATATATTGGGAGTTCATATATATATAATATATATATATATATATATATATATATATATATATATATATATAATATAGTATATGTATGTATTTAGTAAATTTCATAATTTGAACCAGAAAAATCTAAAATAGTTTCTCCTAATATCAGCATGTTCACAGCTGTTTTTTTTGTTTTCTAAAAAATGTTTTTACAGGGACCAGCACTGATGAGTCCAGCTGACATTCACGTGAGTCTCTGTACATGAACATGGTGAAAAATCGAACACCTTGGAGATGACAGGTATGTAACCTATATGTTTTAGGAATGGCACAAAGCTGTGTGACTGTCCAAGTCTCTGTCTTTAGATCAGTGTGTTTTACTAATGTGCTTTTTTTGTCTTTGGTTGTGTATCTTTTTGATTGTGTTGTAAATAACTTGGTTGTGTTGTAAATAAATCCAAACCATCTAAAAGCCACTCCTTTTTAAGTCCTTTGTGCAAGGCTTCTCACAATGACAGCACCTGATAGCACCTTATAGGGCCATTAGGGGAGGGCCTTTGTCTTTCTCAGGTGTGAAAACACTATATACTAATGGGTTGTTAACGCCCCTCCGCATAAAGCTTTCTTACACAAAACACGTCTTATAAATTTTAAGTCAATATATTGTCTTATCTGAATGAGTAGTCAGGATGATTTTCACATAGTTTTGAAGCAAATATTCTAGGCCACATGATACAATTTTCAAAAGTCTTGTGAAGAAATAAATAGTATGGGTTTTATGACCTTATTTCAGTGACAATGTTTTTTTGTTTTTTCACAAACCACGCATAAACGTCATTATCTCAAAACTAAAAACTTGTACATGCTGCTGACATATTACTGTAGCAGAGTTTGTGCTGAATACAGTGTAATCAGACTTTAGCCATGAAAATGTCACAAGTAACAGAAATAAGCACAAATGTCAGAGCATTTCAGAACACCTCCAGGACCCAGAAAACACCTCGGACCCCTGAGGGTTAACTTTACTGACAGAAAGCTTTGGCTGCTGGCCCTTTAAGAGCAGCCGCTGCTGACAGAGCAGGATCTCACACGCGCCTCATTCTCTCACAACTCTATACGTCCATCATAAGACTGCTCTTGTTATGAAGATACCTGACAAACGACGTTTTGGCATAATTGTGTATGTTATTGTTCGTTCAAGCGCGAAAGAGAATAGGCTTGACATTGCGATTACGATTGCAATATGATGAATCGTGCAGCACTATTACAATAGCAGATTTTCTAGGGTTCTCATAACATTAGGAACTTATTAGTTAGTGATAATCAATAACATGGTTATTGTTCAACTGGGGTATTATTATTTTTTTACCTTAAGTGGATCATCTGACCTATTCAATTCTTAGGAAGTCAAGTTAACTTTCACAATGTGTATTTGAATATAGGTTAAAAAGGTTAGCCTAACCCAAATGTTCAGTTAGAACCGTATGTTTCAGTGTGTGTCTACGTTTTAAGTTTCTTACTGCACTATTTTTATCACAGCATAGATGCATCAAAAGAGGACGCTTCACTCGGATGACTGTTGAATGATGATGCCAAAAATCCAAATTGCAAAGTCAAGACAATCATTGTTGACGGAAGGCCACACCTGTGTCTGTTTAGTATAAGACAAACCAGATGAGGAGGTCACATACAACTATGGGGAATCCTCTTGGCCTTGGCATTTAAGGGTGAGTCTCTTAAAGACTTTAACACTAAGAATCAACCATGTTCTGTATTTTATGAATTAGAGGTGGGCGATATATCGTTTAGACGATAATATCCAAATTGTTGTCTGGAAGATATGCAAAATTGGGATATTGAATATTTCATCATTTGTACAATCCAACCCCTTAAACATGAAAAGAGCTGAAGATCGTTAAAGAGAAAACAAAAAACTAAGGCGGCCACCAAAGCAACACATGCCTGCCGCCTTAACTATAGGCTACGTCGGCAAAAAAAAAATGTTTTGAGGAAAACCAGCCAGTCATTCGGGCATTAGCACTCCGGGTGTTAAAGGAAATCCTTAACAGGCAGCCGTTCGCAAGCGCAAGAAGCGGCTCGAGTCGTGACAGAACATAGACTGACTGAATGACACTTCAATTTAAGTTGAAAATCTCAAATGAAGATTGCTGAACTAAAGCTTACTTGTCTGTGTCTTCAGATTATCCGCGCTTCCTCAGCAGTGTAGAGAGCGCGCGCGCGGTTGCTGATATCCAGCAGTGTTTTTAATGTTGATGCATGTTTACCGAATATCCACACGATTTCAAATGTGACATTGATTTTATACAACAGTTAAAAAAACAAAACAAAAGGGTAACATTAAGTGATTTACTAAATTTAAAACAGTATACTCAGGCTTATTGCTCTATTTTGCAACGAAATCTGTGGCTTTGAACGAACCGTGAGATTCAATGAATGACTCGATAACTCACACACATAAAGAAGAGTTACCGCCACCTACTGGCGATTTTATTATAATATTTTTATTAATATTAAATGATTTTTAACATTGCCTATTTAGTGAACATTGTTTTATTTAAGGAATTATTTATTTTTAAAATGTATTACAAAAGTAAAAAATGAAATGGAAAAATTTATTAAAGTGGGCAAATATTGTCTCTTAATGGAAAAGGTGTGACTGCAGTCTAAGTGGAAGAGGGGTACGGCACTCTAAAAGATTGGAGAACCACTGAACTAAGGAAAAGGAATATGTAGAATTGCACAATTGATACTGCTAAGAGTGCAATGTCAATAATGTCTCAGTGGGCTCTATCTTGCACCCAGCGCAATTGACTTTGTACACCGACGCATGTATCATTCCTATTAAGCGGGCTTTTCCCTCCACAGACGCACGTCGGTAAACTAGGAAATGAACTTGCGCTCCCTGGGCAGGTCGGCGCAAAAAGGAGGCGTGTTTCGGCGCAAACATTCCCTAGTGCTATTTTGCAGTTCCAGAAAACAATTGCGCCACTGACCAAAAAAAACCTGGTCTAAAGTCAATGGCTAGTTGCGCGTTGTTCAGAATGCTATTTTAAGCACGCATGCTTGGCCATAATGTAACGGGTGCACAACGCGCACACACTTTGATTCTCTCATCAACACAGATGCAGCAGTTTTTATTTTTGCAAATCATACATTATAACAAGGAAATATATTACCACACGAGGGAAATCATTGTGGTGTCCATGAAGATGTGAAAAAATAGGCATAAATCTAGCTTACACATTTACCAGTGTATATTGGTAATTTTTCAGGCAAATTGACGGATCAGACCTGTTTGCCCAATAGTGGCAAGACACATATGTAAGGACATCTGACAAATTAGTTTGTCCGTCAAGAACTAGGGAAAAAAAATCTGAAGACTGCGAAATCACCTTTACCATAATGTAAGTACATTAAAAACCTTTCTCTTTAACTTACCAGATAAGTTGAGCTTTCTCATATTTGTTTCTATTGATTTGGGTGGGTTTGTCCCATCCCCAATGTCACTTCTCTTTCTTTTACGGCCCTGACGAGAACATCGATCTCCTCGGCTGTGAACCGATTCTGAAGCGCGCCTGGTGCGCGCGCCATAATAATAACAATCCGCCATGCAACATGCGCTCCTGCTCTTAAAGGGTATGTTGGATGACGCTCTGATTGGTTTATTTCACGTTACGCCCAAACCACACCTATGAATAATGAAGCTACTTCAGACCAACCTCTTTTAGATTTGCGCCAGGCGCAAGAGGCATTTATCCTGCTGGGAAAATAGCAACAGCGCCGGGATCCGCCCACAAAGTTACTTGCGCTTTGCGCTTTGACACTTGCGTTTCAGATCGTGCGCTGGGTGCAAGATAGGGCCCAGTATCTTAATTGAATTGGCCTAGAGAAAATAATTATGACATTTTCTCTACTAGATATAAGACTCAAGTTTCAGTATTTGTCTTAATTTGTGTCAGGAGTTATACAAGCCCCGCAAAAATATCGTCTGAATATCGATATCAAGATATTGAAAAAAAATATCGAGATATTCATTTTTGTCAATATCTCCCACCCCTATTATGAATTCTAGTTTTTTATATAATGCAGATTATTAAAAAAAATTCTGCATGTCTGCTTTCTGCATGACGGAGCCATGAAAGGGACACTAGATATTTAGACTTTGATTGATACTAGAATTAGTTGCGGTGACCAATTGGCAAACATCCTTGCCTCAGTGTTGTACCTGTCTTTCTCATAATTACAGGAATTGTGTGACGAGACATCAGTGGCTGTGACTGAATGCAGTGTGAATCCTTCCTCATCAGTGAACGAGAAAGTAAGTGAGCGCATGTTCCTTCATTGTTTTCTTCTCTGACACAGGCAATGTTAAGTGTAGGATGGTTGGGCATCATACTAGACTGGTTGACGTGGACTGTCGTCTTAAAGACGCTGTTGTGACGTCTCAAATTCGAGTAAAATGTACCTTGCTCGGTTCATTCATTTTCACAACTCGTGCGTTGGGGGATGGGCATGACACTGACCTGGAATGTAAGGACAGATCTCCACTACGAGGACCGTCATGTCAGGGTTAGGGTTTGAGGAAAAGATGTTGCTTTGGGCATTAGTGGAGCGGCTAAGTGATATAATCGTTCAGTTTGTGATACAAGCGTGAAAATTGGCATGAGCAGTCTCCATGGGTCACTTTACAAGAAAATTGTCCGAGCCACTTGAAATTTCAAGATGGCGGCCATTTTCAAGATGGCCGACACCTTAGTGGAGCAGTTAGGTGATATAGTGGTTTATTTGCTCATGCCAATGGTGATTCAAGCATGCAAATTGGCATGAGCAAATAAACCACTATATCACCTAACTGCTCCACTAAGGTGTCGGCCATCTTGAAAAATGGCCGCCATCTTGAAATTTCAAGTAGCTGTGGGTGGCTTATTGTCTAGTGACCATCAGAGACTGCTCATGCCAATTTGTATGCTTGAATCACCAGTCTCTGATGGTCACTAGACAATAAGCCAACCACAGCTACTTGACATTTCAAGATGGCGGCCATTTTTCAAGATGGCCACCACCACCTTAGTGGAGCAATTAGGCTTAAGAAATCATTTAGTTGGTGATACAAGCATGGAAATTGCTATGAGCTGTCTCACAGGGTCATTTGACAAGAAACCGCCCACAGCAACATAAAAATTCAAGATGGCGGCAATTTTTCAGGATTATTGCCACCCGCCATGTGGATCTTTAAATGATACATTTTCTCATAGAAATGTATTGGGTTCCTCAAGAGACTCTGTCAAGAGAGGTAGTTTGACTGTGTTTTGTCTGAGTCCTCACCCATGACCTGTCCAGTGTGGTAAAGCCTGTCAGGAGTTGCCTGCTGAACGGACAGTGCACCAAACAAATAACTGAGCAATGACTAATACTGAATGTCAATAAGAACAGATCCAGAGGCAACAGCGACTGAACCATGACAAACAGAAAGTATCTCAAACAATACTAAGGAACTAAACTGAAAATGTCACAGTGATAGTCTGGTGACAAAATAAAACATGATGCGCCGATGTGGCGAGGGGGAGCCGAGCCATAGGCCTACACCGGAAAACATAGAGGACTATCACTGGCAAAAGAAACATGCAAATAGTTTTAGCTGGGGCAACTACATAGGCATGTGCAACTGAGTCCATATCTGAAGCACTTACACCTTCCAGTACATGCCTCGTCAGTGAACGAGAAAGTAAGTGAGCGCATGTTCCTTCATTGTTTTCTTCTCTGACACAGGCAATGTTAAGTGTAGGATGGTTGGGCATCATACTAGACTGGTTGACGTGGACTGTCGTCTTAAAGACTCTGTTGTGACGTCTCAAATTCGAGTAAAATGTACCTTGCTCGGTTCATTCATTTTCATAACTCGTGCGTTGGGGGATGGCCATGACACTGACCTGGAAAGTAAGGACAGTTCTCCACTACGAAGACCGTCATGTCATACAGTTACGCGCATGCTTTGGAGACTGTCTTGTTTTCAATGCAAGGGTAGTAAGGAACTGGGGTCCGTTCTTCGTACTCCGCTAACTCAGTTTGTGGGATTTGATTGTGGATGATTTAGCATGATCTTGGATTGTTTGGTTCTTCAGTGCTCATCCTGGACTTGCTGTCATAGTGTTGCTATAGTGGTCTATAGCAAAAATTAATTTGAAAATAATGTGTTGAACGCCTGTGTACGAGTCAAAAGAAGTATACTTTGAAAGGCTGTGCATTCTACTGTGGTAAAAAAAAAAGAAGTATACTTCTGGCTTTAGTCTGGTGTTGGTTGTCTAGTCATAGCCAATGAAGACTGTGCATAGCACTTTAATAACACAAGATTTTGGCCAAATGTTTTAAACAAAAAACAAACTAAGCACCCAAAACACAAATCTAACATTCGCTGGTCCAAAACATCGTAAATCTATTTGAGCTTGATTTACACATGAAGTGTCTGGCCATACATCATTTTATTTATTTATTATTTTTTAACTCATTTATTGAATGGCAGCAGTTAACCTGCAATTTTAGCTGGTTTCAAAACACCTGGATATTACCTGCCATGGTGACATTTCCTCAGATAAACTTCTGAGATCCAAAAGCTAATGCCAGCGTATTGACATGGTGACTAACTTATCTTGACTTGACCGCTGAGCATTTGCATTTCACTCACTATGTGTCAGTGTCAGCATAGCCCATACTATTTAAATTCATGATTGGTTGACTGACAAATTAACACGTTAAACAGAAAAAAGAAGAAAAAAACACCATTATTAACCGGTTGTTGGTCATTTCAAGTAATCGTTTTTTGTTTTTTCCCCAGTTTTTGTTTTCATTCTTTGAACTGGTTCAGAGCCCTCATATTTACATATTATTATTATTATTATTATTATTATTATTAATATATATATAGGATGTTATATATATGCCTGTTTGCCAAGGAGAGAAGAGGGATAGTGTGTTGCTTTTTTTTCCCTTAGAAAAAACAAAACTGGGCCTGGGTGAGGCTGACAGCTCCACAGGTATTTGTGTGCGCATATATTTTAGATATTTATTTGAGAAAAAGGAGATATGTTGATTTTGGGTTCATGTTTTATTTTTTATCTTCCACAGTAATTCAGTGTAAATGTGGTCCTTTTCGTGTTACACAGGACCAGAGACTAGTTTTCCCTGTGTGCTTATCTGCTGATATTTCACATGGTCCAAAACTGTTTGGATTGTAGGGCTGGAATACATTTTAATTGTTGCTTTTTACCAATCAGGAAAAAGCCAAATGAATCAGGATGAAACCGAGAACTCCAGAGGTATTTAAACATTTGGGTATATTAAAGTTATTCCATGTATATACATATAGGTGTATAGGTATACATGCGTATGTCTATGTTTGTTTGTTTGTTTTACAGAGAAATCACTGATACAACCTTTAATGTCTGTGGGTTTTGTTCTCTAAAGTGTTGTTGGGCCAGATGAGTGTTCAAGACATCCTTTTATTTACTTTTATTATAACACTGTTTTGAAAGAAATGTACAAATACATGCATTTACTGGAAGGCAATTTAATTTGGTTTTATTTCCAGTGTGTTGCTGAGGTCATTTTGAGGCACACTCCCTCCTGCACTTTAGTCCCATAAGGGCTAGAGATGCACCGATTACAATTTTCCAGGCCGATTCCGATTTTTCCGAGTTTGACCTGCCGATTCCGATTTCAAATAATAGACTGCGCCGAAACCGCTTCACTGCTGCTCACACGCCGCTCCTGCTCCCGGAGTGAAGGCACTCATTGATTAACATGCATGCCGGAAAAAAATACACGCCTCTCACGCTTGCGATGTGAAACGGCCGTAATTCACGAGGTTTTCTACATGTGCGTTCCGTGTGCACGTGTGATGCTGATGTTGCGCGATGTTGATCATGCGGCGCCCGAGTGCGTTTGACCGGTATAAAATCGGCATATGTCAGACTGACCGGCCGATCACTGGTCATGGCCAATCACGTGAAAATCGGCCAATTCCGGTCCCAAGCCGATCAATCAGTGCATCTCTAATAATGGCCTTATTAGATCTCAGTTGTTGAGCCTTTTTTTACCATTTGCAAAATAAAAATTGCCCTTTCAGTTTAATTTTGTTACTTTTTATTGGCTGTCTAGTTGCATTTCTTCGTCTAATTGCCCTTTAACTAGTCTTCTATGAAGTGTAAAACTGGCTGATCTTTGATCACTGAATTTTCTCCAACCAGGTTCATTTTGCACCACATGTGTATATGTTGGTTGATATAGCAACAGCACATTGTAGCACTATTTCCTTAGGTGTGTGTATTACTTTTACAGGTTTAGTGGCAGCAAAAAGATGCACAATCATTTGTGAATTCACTCTTTAATGTAGAATAGTTGATTTGGTTTAGTATGGTTAACTCTAATACAGGTACTCCTGCATTGTGTGGAGTTGATGTCCATTTAAACCCAGTTTGTCCTCATAATCAAGGGTTAGTCAGCTGTTTGTGTGTTTGAGAGTGTGTGTGAGGTCCAGTTAAACCCAAAATATCCTCATAATCAAGGGTTAGTCAGGTGTTTGTGTGTTTGAGAGTGTGTGAGAGTGAGGTCCAGTTAAACCCAAAATGTCCTCATAATCAAGGGTTAGTCAGGTGTTTGAGAGTGTGTGTGTGAGTGAGGTCCAGTTAAACCCAAAATGTCCTCATAATCAAGGGTTAGTCAGGTGTTTGTGTGTGTTTGAGAGTGTGTGTGTGTGAGTGAGGTCCAGTTAAACCCAAAATGTCCTCATAATCAAGGGTTAGTCAGGTGTTTGTGTGTTTGAGAGTGTGTGAGTGAGGTCCAGTTAAACCCAAAATGTCCTCATAATCAAGGGTTAGTCAGGTGTTTCTGTGTGTTTGA
>JAZAVI010000255.1:172500-178252 GCA_036326025.1 Chrosomus eos
TGTGTGTGTGTGTGTGTGTGTGTGTGAGATGTCCAGATAAACCGGGGTTGTCCTCATAATTAAGGGTCAGATGTGTGTGTGTGTGTGTGTATGTGAGTGATGTCCAGATAAACCAGGGTGGTCCTCATAAATCATAATTAAATCAGGAAACGCCCACTCCTGCCCTGTCCTTACAGTGCTTTAGTTTGTCAGGTCTTCATATTTCCAGACTGTTTCATTAGAATTAAATTCTGAGCAGTTAGATTTTTACCCCATGCCACAAGGAGCAGTTTGATATTTCTTATTAATATCTATGACAAAGGGAAAGGTGGGTCCCCATAAACCAGGATGGAACTTTTTAGGGGGAAAAGTCCTTATAAACCACCCGTACCAGTATGTGTGTGTGTGTGTGTGTGTGTGTGTGTGTGGTCAGATGATGCCTGTTAAAGGTTAAAAGGATGTTTTGATTGTACAGACTGGTGAGTGTTTTTTGACGATGATGATTTGGACAGTATTTCTTATAGGTTATAGGTTAAAACGGCTATTAATAGATAAAAAAGCTGATTTTTTTAACAGTGATAGAGATCAGATTAAAATTGCGCAAAAGGAATTGAAGAGAGTTATTAAACAGAGTAAGTTTAAATATAAGGAAAGAGTTGAAGAACAAATGTCTAATTGTAACACATGGGGCCTTTGGAATGTTTTGAAATCTCTTTCTGGTTATGGAACAAAAAATAACATTGCTTGCTTGTCAGGACTGAATGTAAATGAGGTAAATACATTTTTGCAAGGTTTGAAAACTTTGATTACTCTGCCTCTCATGATATGATTTTAGAATCTCTTGGAAAGAGTGATAATGTGGACTGTATTCCAGTAGGGCTGCAGCTATCGATTCTTTTTGTAATCGATAAATCTAGCACTTAATCGATCGATTAATCGAGTAATCGGATAAAAAAATGTTGTGTGTTTTTAAACAACCAAAACAAATAATGCATAACGAAAATGATGTGGCTGTAAAATGATCAAGCATTTGGCTTTTATTTCTCAAAAAAAAAAAAAAAAAAAAGGTATTTATTCCAACTTCAACATTTGGCTCCAAAACTAATTAGCCTATTTATTGCAAATTTGACCCATTTAGTATAAGTGCCAACAATGTTCTATGCTCAATTACTTTGGTAGCCGATTAAAATGTCTTCCCCAAAAGTACGAGTGTATTTGGAGAAGCAGGCTGGGGAATTTCATTTTTTTGTTGTTGTCTGTAACTATCTGGAAGACGTGACATACAAACAAGGTCTCGCAAAGACTGCAATACAATATTTGTTCCTCCATCACGTCCCGGTGTATACAGTGAATGCATGCTGCAATTATTGTTGCGTGGCTACATAAAAGTTTAAGCATGTGTGATGCATTGCCGCAATTGATCTGACTGGCGCGTGAGGGAGACGAGGGTGTATGCGTGTGTGTGTGTGAGTGAAGAGGTTCACGGACAGGGGATCACGAAGGGGTTCACGAAGGGGTTCACGAACGTTCGCCAACGTCTTCCGCGCAAGTTGAAAAATCTGAACTCAAACGAATGTTCAAGCGTCTAACTAGACGCGATAGACGCGTATTTGACGCTCTATCCGCATTCGGTGTGAATTAGTTTACCTTGTTTCAGCGACGCTTGGTGAAACAGCATGGAGTGGATGTTTCCGGTTCAGATTCTAAATCATTGAAGTCGTACTGTTGTGGTATGCCAGCTCTACTTTGCAGTAGACACAGTGCTACTTGTTCTCTTCCTTTTTAAGTATGTAATGATCCTAAACTTTAGACATTCTCTGCCGTTTATGGACATCTTTACTCTCCGCCATTGCGCCAACTAAATTCAAATTGTATCACGCGCTATAGATCCCTGCGCGTATGCGCGTCATAGGAATTTAACGAGGCTTTTTGTAATCGAGTAAATCGAGTAACTCGATGAATCGTTTCAGCCCTATAGTCCAGCAATTGTAACTAGAAAAAAAGTTTGATGAGACAAACTTTAAGTTGGCTTGAGAAAGCCGGACCAGAGAGTTTGAAGAAGTTTAAAGTAGTTTGAAGTTTGATAGATGAATTAGTTAGAAAGAAAGAATAGTTCTAAAAAAAGAAAACGATTGGTTAGAAAGAAAGGAAAGATTAGGTAGAAAGATAGATAGATTAGAAAGATAAATTAGTTAGAAAAAAAGAGAGAAAGATAGATTAGTTAGAAAGAAAGAAAGATAGATTAGTTAGAAAGAAAGAGATAGTTAGAAAGAAAGAAAGAAAGATAGATAGATAGATAGATAGATTAGTTAGAAAGAAAGAAAAAGATTAGTTAGAAAGAAAGAAAGAAAGAAAGATTAGTTAGAAAGAAAGAAAGAAAGAAAGATTAGTTAGAAAGAAAGAAAGAAAGAAAGATAGATTAGTTAGAATGAAAGATAGATTAGTTAGAAAGAAGTAAAGAAAGAAAGATAGATTAGTTAGAAAGAAAGGATAGATTAGTTAGAAAGAAAGATAGATAGATTAGTTAGAAAGAAAGACAGATTAGTTAGAATGAAAGAAAGATAGATTATTTAGAAAGAAAGAAAGATAGATTAGTTAGAAAGAAAAGAAAGATAGATTAGTTAGAAAGAAAGATAGATAGATTAGTTAGAAAGAAAGATAGATTAGTAAGTAGAAAGAAAGATAGATTAGTTAGAAAGAAAAGAAAGATAGATTAGTTAGAAAGAAAGATAGATAGATTAGTTAGAAAGAAAGATAGATTAGTTAGAAAGAAAAGAAAGATAGATTAGTTAGAAAGAAAGATAGATAGATTAGTTAGAAAGAAAGATAGATTAGTTAGAATGAAAGAAAGATAGATTAGTTAGAAAGAAAGATAGATAGATTAGTTAGAAAGAAAGATAGATTAGTTAGAATGAAAGAAAGATAGATTAGTAAGAAAGAAAGATAGATTAGTTAGAAAGAAAGAAAGAAAGAAAGATAGATAGATTAGTTAGAAAGAAAGATAGATTAGTTAGAAAGGAAGAAAGATAGATTAGTTAGAAAGAAAGAAAGAAAGATAAATAGATTAGTTAGAAAGAAAGATAGATAGATTAGTTAGAAAGAAAGATAGATTAGTTAGAAAGAAAGATAGATTAGTTAGAAAGAAAGAAAGATAGAAAGATTAGTTAGACAGAAAGAAAGAAAGAAAGATTAGTTAGAAAGAAAGAAAGATAGATTAGTTAGAATGAAAGATAGATTAGTTAGAAAGAAGGAAAGAAAGATAGATTAGTTAAAAAGAAAGGATAGATTAGTTAGAAAGAAAGAAAGAAAGATAGATAGATTAGTTAGAAAAAATAAAGAGATTAGTTAGAAAGAAAGAAAGAAAGAAAGAAAGAAAAGAAAGAAAGAAAGAAAAATTGATTAGATAGAAAGAAAAGAAAGATAGATTAGTTAGAAAGAAAGATAGATAGATTAGTTAGAAATAAATAAAGAAAGAAAGAAAGAAAGAAAGATTAGTTAGACAGAAAGAAAGAAAGATTAGTTAGAAAGAAAGAAAGAAAGAAAGATAGATTAGTTAGAATGAAAGATAGATTAGTTAGAAAGAAGGAAAGAAAGATAGATTAGTTAAAAAGAAAGGATAGATTAGTTAGAAAGAAAGAAAGATAGATTAGTTAGAAAGAAAGACAGATTAGTTAGAATGAAAGAAAGATAGATTAGTTAGAAAGAAAGAAAGATAGATTAGTTAGAAAGATAGATAGATTAGTTAGAAAAATAAAGAGATTAGTTAGAAAGAAAGAAAGATAGATTAGTTAGAAAGAAAAGAAAGATAGATTAGTTAGAAAGAAAAGAAAGATAGATTAGTTAGAAAGAAAGATAGGTAGATTAATTAGAAAGAAAGATAGATTAGTTAAAATGAAAGAAACATAGATTAGTAAGAAAGAAAGATAGATTAGTTAGAAAGAAAGATAGATTAGTTAGAAATAAAGAAAGATAGATTAGTTAGAAAGAAAGATAGATTAGTTAGAAAGAAAGAAAGATAGATAGATTAGTTAGAAAAAAGAAAGAAAGAAAGAAAGAAAGATAGATAGATAGATTAGTTAGAAAGAAAGATTAGTTAGAAAGAAAGAAAGAAAGAAAGAAAGATAGATTAGTTAGATAGATAGATAGAAAGAAAGAAAGAAAGAAAGAAAGAAAGAAAGAAAGAAAGAAAGAAAGAAAGAAAGATAGATTAGTTAGAAAGAAAGAAAGAAAGAAAGATAGATTAGTTAGAAAGAAATAAAGATAGATTAGTTAGAAAGAAAGAGATTAGTTAGAAAGAAAGAAAGAAAGATAGATAGATAGATAGATAGATAGATAGATAGATAGATAGATAGATAGATAGATAGATAGATAGATAGATAGATAGATAAAGTTCATTAGTACATATAGAATGGTAGTTTAATTGAGTCAGGGATTTTAGATTTGAGTTTATTTGGTGATAACTATTGGGCCACCGTAGTCTTGGCTCATTTTGAACTGTTCCAATGAAAGTCAATGGGATTTTTATGATTTTTAATATTAATTTTTAAGAAATCTGAAAGTCAAATCAGTCTGAAAAGATATAGCACACTAAGTCAGAACAGTTTGAAGGTCTGACCCGAGTTTGGAGTTTGTAGAGTTAAAGCTCTAGGACGAGTTAGAGTTTAAATTTTAGAGTCAGAAGAATAATAATAATAATAATAATAATAATAAGTTTAAATAGGATTTCAGTAAGTTGGCTTTCTCAAGCCAACTTAACTAGAAAAAAAGTTTGATGAGACAAACTTTAAGTTGGCTTGAGAAAGCCGGACCAGAGAGTTTGAAGAAGTTTAAAGTAGTTTGAAGTTTGATAGATGAATAAGTTAGAAAGAAAGAATAGTTCTAAAAAAAGAAAACAATTGGTTAGAAAGAAAGGAAAGATTAGGTAGAAAGATAGATTAGAAAGATAAATTAGTTAGAAAGAAAGAGAGAAAGATAGATTAGTTAGAAAGAAAAAAAGATAGATTAGTTAGAAAGAAAGAGATTAGTTAGAAAGAAAGAAAGATTAGTTAGAAAGAAAGAAAGAAAGATAGATTAGTTACAATGAAAGATAGATTAGTTAGAAAGAAAGAAAGAAAGAAAGAAAGATTAGTTAGAAAGAAAGAAAGAAAGAAAGATAGATTAGTTAGAATGAAAGATAGATTAGTTAGAAAGAAGTAAAGAAAGATAGATTAGTTAGAAAGAAAGATAGATAGATTAGTTAGAAAGAAAAGATAGATTAGTTAGAAAGAAAGATAGATAGATTAGTTAGAAAGAAAGAAAGATAGATTAGTTAGAAAGAAAGAAAGTAAGAGATTAGTTAGAAAGACAGATTAGTTAGAAAGAAAGACAGATTAGTTAGAAAGAAAGAAAGATAGATTAGTTAGAAAGAAAGAAAGTAAGAGATTAGTTAGAAAGAAAGACAGATTAGTTAGAAAGAAAGACAGAAAGATAGATTAGTTAGAAAGAAAGACAGATTAGTAGAAAGAAAGAAAGAAAGAAAGATTAGTTAGAAAGAAAGAAAGTAAGAGATTAGTTAGAAAGAAAGAAAGAAAGAAAGAGATTAGTTAGAAAGAAAGAAAGAAAGATTAGTTACAAAGAAAGAAAGAAAGAAAGAAAGACAGATAAGTTAGAATGAAAGATAGATTAGATAGAAAGAAAGAAAGAAAAATAGATTAGTTAGAAAGAAAAGAAAGATAGATTAGTTAGAAAGAAAGAAAGATTAGTTAGAAAGAAAGAAAGATATATTAGTTAGAAT